>JAUDYJ010000020.1:600000-923531 GCA_030761175.1 Masticophis lateralis
ATGTATGTATGTATGTAGGTTTTCACAGGTATATATGTGTGTACAGATAATATCTCGGGTTTCTTCCCATGTAATTGTAAACATATCCTTAGAAGGGTAGTAGCGACGTTTCGACAAAATTGCATTCATCATCTTCTGGCTGATGTTCTCGGTTTGGTGCTTAGGGGCAAACTGTGTGATCTTAACTGACGTTTTTCTATGAAAAGAGGCAAAGGTGTATTCTGATTGGTTGACAATGTTGTTGTATTCTGATTGGCTGATGACGTAGTTGTATTTTGATTGGGTGGAAGCGCTGTTGCTAGGTTGTGGGTTGATGGATAAGTTATGCTAGAAATGGTGGCAGCACAGGCTTTTTGATGAACCTTTGGTCTATGGTTTATATTTTGTGTTAAGAATCTTAACACAATATATATATTTGTTTTCAGAAGTTATATATATATTTCAGAGGTTATATATATATATTTGTTTTCAGAGGTTTTTGCGGGTGTTTGTATATAGGTCTTTGGTTATTCGGGTTTTCTCCCATGTAAAATTGGAAGTGTCTTGGCGACATTTCAACGAAGTCTCATTCGTCATTTTCATGCTGGTGTTTTTGGCTTCATGCTTCTAGGAGCAATGTGAGATCGCAGCTGTTTCTTCCTTTTAACTGCTAGTGGGGGTGTGAACTGATTGGATGGGAGCTTGGTTGTGTTCTGATTGGGTGGAGGTATGTTCTGATTGGTTGGGGGCTTGGCTGTGCTCTGCTTGGGCGGGGGGTTGGCAGTGTTCTGATTGGCTGGGGTTGTGTTCTGTTTGGGTGGGGGCTTGATTGTGCTCAGGTTAGTCTGAGTTGCGGGAGGATTTTTTTTTATTGAAAAAGTTTTACAAATACAAGTTTTCCCCCTTCCTCCCCTTCCCCTCCCTAACCCATCCCTCCCCATCCTTGACTTCCCTTATAACCTTAAAATTACAATTCATTTTTAACTCCCCAAATATTAAAAGGTGAAATCCAAATCGTATCATGTCATACAATTCCCCCCAGCTATTCTACCCCCTGTCTATACTAAAAGTATCTACATAACATTCAAGTAAAAGCTATCTGATACCTCCTTGATTGATATTTATTCTGCACAGTCTATCCCAAATATTAAAAGATGAAATCCAAATCATATCATAATTCCCCCCAACTACTCTACACCCTGTATATACCCTTGTTTGATATTTATTCTGCACATAGTCTATCCATTTCTTCCATTCCCACACAAAAGTTTCTTGAGTCCGGTCTTTTAAATATGCTGATATCTTTGCCATTTCAGCAAAACTGGCCACCTTCAAAGTCCATTCTTCAATAGTAGGTAAAATATCTTTTTTCCAATATGGACCAATCAGTAACCTAGCTGCTGTAAACATATATAATATCAGTTTTGTTTCATTCACTGAGAAATCCTTAACTATACCCAGTAAAAACAATTGAGGAGAAAATTGGAGCTTTTTCTTCAAGATATTTTGCATTACCCACCAAATTTTGATCCAAAAAGCCTTCACTTTCCTGCAAGTCCACCATATATGGTAATATTAGCATCTGAGCAATCATATCTCCAACATTTTGGCTGAACATTAGGATACATGCATGACAATTTCTTAGGATCTAAATGCCACCTATAAAACATTTTATAAGAATTTTCCCTCAAATTCTGTGACTGTGTAAATTTAATGTTCTGGACCCATATTTTTTCCCATATTTCCATCATAATCATTATGATAAATTGGAATTTTTGCTCCCAACCAGCAATAAGAAAATTTTTATAAACTATTACATTCTAAAATATTGCAATGGGATTATAGATCTATTTTACTTATGGGCAACTGGAATGGAGTAATAGATATTAAAAAAGATAAAAAAAGTTTGGCAAAATCATGTGTTAAATTACCATAGATTTTCTTTGATATGAAAGAAGACTTTGAATTGAAAGATGTATGGAGAGTGCAGAACCCAAAAGAATTGGATTTTACTTTTTTTTCAGACCGACACAGATCCTTCTCCAGGATTGATTTCATTTTAGTTACAGCTGCTCTACTTTTAAAAACAAAGAAAACAAAGATATTTCTGAGGACTTTAACTGACCATAGCCCGGTATGGATAGAAATGGAAATGGGAAAGATCGAGAGAAGATCATGGAGAGTAAATGAAAATCTGTTCAGATATGAAAAGAATGTAAATGAACTTAAAAAACAAATGAAAAAATTTTTTGAAATGAACTTGAATAAGGGTACCCCTATTGAAATCGTTTGGGATGCGAGTAAGGCATATATGCGGGGGGTACTGATTTATATGAACTCCAAACATAAGTCAAATCAGCAAAAGAAAAGATTAGAAATGGAAGGAGAGATATAGAAAAAAGAACAATTACTTATAAAAAATCCGATGGATAAAAAATTACAAGAAATTATAAAATTTCTGAAAGACCAATTTCAAATGTTTATAGCAGAACAAGCAGCAACTAATCTACAATTTGCAAAACATAATACATTCAGTAATGCCAACAAACCGGGCAGGTGGCTGGCTTATACACTGAGGAAACAGCAGAGCTCTCGTGTTATTGGTAGTACTGAACATGGAGGGAAGGAAGTTTTCCAACAAAATTTAATCAAACAAGCCTTTTTAGATTATTATACTAAACTATATGCCAAAGATCATATACAGAATGAACTTACAGATAAATATTTAGAAGAAAGTAGAGTCACGAAAATTTATAGAGAACAAAAGGATAGAATGAATCAATTAATAACAGCTGAGGAGATTATTTTTGCAATTAAACAATTGAAAACAGCTAAAGCTCCAGAGACGGATGGTTTAACAGCGGTGTATTATAAAACTTTACAAGCAGAAATGATTGAACATCTTAAAGACTTACTTTGTAGCATACAAAAAGGGGGTAAAATACCCCCTTCATAGAAAGCAGCCTTTGTCTCATTGATACCAAAAGAGGAAGGTTCTACAAAACCGGAAAATTTTAGGCCAATATCTCTCCTGAATACAGATTATAAAATTTTTGCAAAAGTATTAGCTAACAGATTAATGCCAGTTATGCAAGAGGTGATTCATCATGATCAAGCTTTATAGAAGGCAGATATATGAAGGATAATGTGAGGCAAATCATAGATTTATTGGAACATCTTGGGAAGAGTAAACAGATCCCTGCAGTGCTGGTGTTCTTGGATGCGGAAAAGGCTTTTGATAGAGTCAATTGGACCTTTCTATTAAAGACTTTAACAAAAATGGACTTTGGGGACCAGTTTGTTCAGGCGGTTTCAGCAATTTATCAAGAGCAAACAGCACAAAGTATTATTAATGGAAGTTTAACTACAAACTTTTGTACGAAAAAGGAACAAGACAAGGTTGTCCATTATCCCCATTGTTGTTTATTTTAACTTTAGAAGTCTTGTTGAATACAATATGGGATTCGAGTACCTTAAATGGAATAGCTATAAGGCAAGAGGACTACAGAAAAAGGGCATTTGCAGATGATCTGGTTGTTACCCTAACACGGTCGATGGAATCAATAATCCAGATGAAAGATATTATAGAAAAATATGGTATGGTATCAGGATTTAGACTGAATCGGAAAAAACCCAAGATGATAGTTAAAAACATGTCAGAAGGTCAAAAGAAGGAACTCGAAAGGATGGCAGGCTTTGAAATAGTACCAAAGGTGAAATATCTAGGAGTTCAAGTTGCAGCTTCGAATATAAAACTTTTTCAAAATAATTATGAAGTGTTGTGGCGAAAGGTGCAAAAAGATATGGAAAAAACTGCAGCTAGCTTTACTTGGAAGAATAGCAGCAGTTAAGATGAATGTTCTACCTAGATTTTTATTTTTGTTTCAAATGATCCTGGTGCTTAAAAGTGATAAACATCTGACTGAATGGCAAAAAGGAGTGAATAAGTTTGTTTGGAATGATAAAAAGCCAAGAGTCAAACTGAAAATTATGCAAGATGTTCGTGAAAAGGGTGGCCTTAAACTACCAAATTTACGATTGTACTATGAAGCAGCAGCATTGACACAAGCGAGTGATTGGTTTGGAATGACAAGGTCTGAAATATTGAATATAGAAGGCCATGATTTGGAACTTGGTTGGCATGCATATTTATTCTATGAAAATAAAGTCAATTTTAAGAGTCACATACTCAGAAACTCTTTGATGAGAGTATGGAAGAAGCACCAGCTTAAATTGGATTACAAAATACCTTTGTGGTTGGATCTTGGTCATATTATACGGAATATAAATATAAAGTCACTCAGGGGGATTTTATATAAAGAGGTACTTTTTAATGATGGGGTAGATGGCAATTAAAGACATTAAACACTCTGTTGGAAAAAGGGATTAATCTAACTTGGCTACAGTATAATCAACTTCAATTGAGATGGAGGGAAGATCAAAAAACTGGTTTGATGTTGTATGAAGAGGAATTGGTAAAACAGATAAAAGAGAAAGGCCCAATGCATATTAAGAGGGTCTATAATATTTTGTTAGAGAGAGACTCTGAAAATGAACTGGTTAAAGACTGTATGATAAAGTGGGCGCAAAACTTTGCAGAACCAGTTATGATGGAAACATGAGTTGCAGGAGGATTTGAGCTGGTGAGCTGCATTGCTGTTGTTTGGCTTTGTGTTCGTGGCCATGCCACATTTTCCTGGTAGGTGTCAATCTGCTTCATGTATGGATTGGAGGGGTTTAAAGTGGCTAATGATGCAGCTGCAGTCTGGCTTCTGGTCCGTGATTGTGCCTCATCATCAGTGTGGGTTTGAGTCTGCTTTCTGCGTGGATGTGTGGAGGTGACATCCTGTGTGGCTCTCATGAGTGTGGGTCTGGTGTCATTCCTCGTGTTAGGGACTCGTTTGTCAATAAGGGCGGGTTTCCAAATGGCTGGTAGGCGGGAGGCATCATCTCGTTTATTCATGCTGTGGGGGCATTTTTCTATCTCAATGGCTTCTCGGATTATTCTGTTCTTAAAGTGTTCAGTTTTGGCGATAGTTCTAGAAACCCGCCCTTATTGACAAATGAGCTGGCCACACCCATCCAGTCACATTACACCCCCCCCCACCAAACCACTCCCACAGAGCTGGTAGTAACAAATTTTACATTTCACCACTGGATAAAACCAATAAGTAGATTCTGAAAAACAAGAAATGATGGAAGAAACCATTGCACAAGTTTTGGATTCATCATCCTCTTAAAATAAAAAGAAAAATCGAATACAAATATTTAATATGGAATATTAATGTGGCCAATACTCCCTCAAAAGCAGAAGTATTTCATTATTTGAGGAAATTAAATTGGACATAATTTATTCATGAGAAACACATATTAAAATAGATGACAGAAAATATTTAGTTAATAAAAGATTAGGAAAAGTATCTCAGCAAGACTAAACAAGAGAAATGGAGTTGTCTTATATGTAAATTTATCAATTTATTTAGCGTATGGCAAATACATAGACTTATAGTAGTTCAAATGTTAATGTCCAGTCCACCTGGCCATTCAAGGACAGGGTGGTCTGTGTTGAAAAAATCAGACATTTGGCCAATGTAAACTCCTTTGTTGTCCTTTGGGCCACAAGGACAACAATGGACAACGGACAAGACCCATTGTTTATCCGTTGCCATATATTTAGAAAGCCAGGGGTTCTACAAAGATTTCGTTAACTTCAATGTAGTCTGGCTGCCAATTGTTGCTAGTTGTTTGGTTCACACTTCCATGGGTTTAACTTGAGGAGGAAAACTAGCATCATACCCCATATATGTAAAATTTCAGCTTAAACCTAAGCTAGTAATATTAAATGAATATGGTAGATTTGTAGCAATAAAAGTGGACTTGAATGGAATAAAGACAATGTTAGTTGTAATTTATGTAAAAAATGAAGACAAATCAAAATTTCTTGACTATCTTATAGACCAATTAACATCTTTTACTTATGAAAATTGGTGTCTGCTTTGTGATTGGAATGGGTAACTGCCAACTCTTGACAAAACTTCAAAGAAAAGAATAAAACCCTCACAAATTAAACTACCACAATCTTTGAGCTGATGGACTACTTAACATTGGCTGACTCTTGGAAGCACAATAATGGATTACCAAGAGACTATACCTTTATTTTTCCAGAAAGACATATATCCTTTTCAAGTATAGATATGATATGTGATGAAAAAAATAACTGGTATGAAAATAAAGAGACTTATAAGTTAAGTCCTTTTGCCAGTGATTTAGCTGTACTTTTTGCAAGATCCCCAAAAGAGTTTGGAATATTTGATGAATAAGTTGAATGATTTTGTGCTGAGCACTGACTGGTTTTAAAATAAATAAATGGAAAACAAAGATGTTAGTCAAGAATATGGCTGCATATGAGCATGACTTTTTAACAAAAAATGGACGTTGGCTTACCTGAACGTCCGTTTTCATGGCGTTGCGACCACAATCCATAGGTAGGTGGGATCTGATCCTTCAATCCTGACAGCAACTGAGAGAAAATATTCAAATTATCTTCCTTCGTGCTGAGGCCACGCCTCCAATCCCCATGGTTCCTCAGTCCTTTGACACGAAGTCGCGAATAACTGCAACAACAACTGAACAAATGAAAACAACAACCCGCCCCCCCCCAGAGGGCAGCAGGAAGCCATAAGGGAGGGAATGGATTGTGGTCGCAACGCCATGAAAACGGACGTTCAGGTAAGCCAACGTCCATTTTCCACAGCGTTGCTCCCACAATCCATAGGTGGGATATACCCAAGTTCATCTATCCTGGGCGGGAGGCTGACTGCTCCCCAACCCGTGGTCCTTAACTACTGTCTGAAGTACTCGGCGACCAAAGGAGGCCTCAGCAGACTCATAAGCATCAATTTTATAATGTCTTATGAATGGTGATAATGTAGTCCATGTCGCCGCCCGGCACACATCCAACACCGAGGCCTGAGACGACCAAGCAGCCGATGTTGCTGCACTCCGCGTCGAATGAGGCAGGATTTTCCCAGGCACCGGAATCGCTCGTATTTCATATGCTTTAGTTATTGTCTGTTTTATCCAGCGTCCAACTGTCGATGCTGAAACCCTTTGGCCCAGGGAAGCAGGATGGAACGAAACCAACAAGGATTCTGACCGTCTGAATGACGATGTTCGATGAAGATAATAACGAAGAGCCCTCTTAACGTCCAACTTATGCCAACGTCGTTCAGATGGGTGTTTAGGTGATGCACAAAAGTCCGGCAGAACAATTTCCTGTGATCGATGGAATAGAGAGTTCACCTTAGGAGTGAACGCCGGATCTAATCTCAACACAACCGTATGATCCTTGAAAAGACAAAGGTCTTGTCGCATGGAAAGAGCCGACAATTCAGACACCCTCCTTGCCGACGTTATGGCAAGTAAAAATGCCAACTTAAACGACAAATATTTTAACTCTACTGACCCTAAAGGTTCAAACGGTGGATCAATGAGAACCTGCAAAACAAGGGACAGGTCCCATGAAGGAAACCTGTGCACCGTAGGCGGACATAAGTTGGTCGCTCCGTGGAGAAATTCCTTGACCCTTGGATGATGAGACAATGATGTGTAGGGAGCACACGAGAGTATCGTGGACAACGCCGCCACTTGTCTGCGTAGGGTAGCTGCCGAAAGTCCCTTCTTCAGACCTGCCTGAAGAAAGTTGAGTACTGCAGGAACGTCAGCTGATGGGGGCTCGACGCCATGATCCGAGCACCAAGCGCAGAAAGACTTCCACGTTGCCCCATAAATTCTTGTCGTGGAAGGACGCCTTGAAGCTTGAATAGTGTCGATCACGTCTTCCGACAGTCGATCCCTGCGCATGACGACCCTCTCAAGTGCCAAACGGTCAGCCGAAACCATTGGGGTTCCGGGTGAAAGATGGCACCTTGGCAGAGAGAGAGCCGTCCGGGAGGGATCAACCACGGGTTGGACACCGACAGCTCCACCAGATCGGCATACCATTGACGACGAGGCCAGTCCGCTGCTACAAGAAGGACCTCGGCTTCTTCCCGTAAGAGCTTCCTGATCACCCGAGGAATGAGGGAGATCGGGGGAAAGGCATAGAGCAACCCCTTTGGCCAAGGACTTCTTAGAGCGTCGCATGCCTCCGCCTTTGGATGAGGATAACGAGTCATGAAGCGAGGCAGCTGCGAGTTCAGATGACTGGCGAATAGATCTATGATGGGAAGACCGAATCGTTCCGTAATCTCCTGGAACAGGGGCGGAAGAAGTTGCCACTCCGCAGGGTCTATCCTTTTCCGGCTGAGCCAGTCCGCTTGAGTGTTGGCCTCCCCGGAAATGTGGTCCGCTTTTATGGAAAGGAGGTGCCTCTCCGCCCAGCTGAACAACAGCTCCGACTCCCGCATCAGTGTCTTGGATTTTGTGCCTCCCTCGCGATTTACATGAGCTTTTGCGGAGATGTTGTCCGTAAGGACCAACACGTGTGTGTTCTCTAGAGTAGACCTGAAGTGCAGTAGTGCCAGTCCGATGGCGCGAAGCTCGAGGAGGTTGATGCTTTCCTGACCTTCGGAGCTGGACCACCGGCCCTGAGCCACCAGGTGAAGTAGATGGGCCCCCCACCCTTGCAGGCTGGCATCCGTTGTCAGCACTAGACGAGCAGGCTCCAGAAAATGGCACCCCTTGAGGATCGACGGGGAGATCCACCAATTCAGCGAGAGGCGAACCCGTTCCGGGAGACGAACCTTGCGCTGAGACGAACCCAGTCCCCGCCTTTGATAGGGAAGCAGATGCCATTGGAGCGTGCGGTAATGCCTGCGAGCCCAGGGGACAATGTCCAGACAAGATACCATCTTTCCTAGAAGGCTCGCCAGAAGAGAGAGAGGAAGCGACCTGTGAGACCGGACTTGAGCGATTAACTCCGCAATGCTCTGAATCCGATCCGACGGCAAGAATACTTGGCCTGCTTCGGAGTCGATAATTGCTCCTAAATGAAGAAGCCTGGTAGTCGGCGAAAGGTGACTTTTGTCCACATTTATCGAAAAGCCATGTCGCTGGAATGAGTCGACCACCCGGTCTATGTCCCTGGACGCTTGGGAAAGAGAACTGGAAAGAACTAAAATGTCGTCCAGGTAACACAGTACCCGGACGGGGATGGACCGTAATGAAGCTGCGACTACTGCCACCAATTTCGTGAATGTCCTTGGAGCAGAGGAGAGGCCAAATGGCATCGCACGGTACTGATAGTGGGCGCCCTCGTACTCGAACCTGAGATAGCGACGATGAGAGGGGTGGACCGGCACATGCAGGTAAGCCTCCCGTAAATCCACTGACTGCAGGTAGTCCCCCTGGCGGACTCCCCCCAAGATGGAGCGGAGGGAGTGCATCTTGAACCTTCGATACAGTACCGACAGGTTCAAAGTCTTGAGGTTGAGGATACCCCGCCAACCCCCCGAACTTTTGGGTACCAAAAAGAGCACCAAATAAAAACCCAAGCCCTGCTGCGGCGAGGGAACTGGCTCTATCGCCTGTATGGACAGTAAATGGAGAATTTCTGCAGACATCAACTCCCTTAGGTCGGGGGAAGATGGAACCGGGCAACGAACGAATCTGTGCGGAGGCGGGCCCACAAATTCTATCAAGAGCCCATGAGTCACTGTTTGAAGCACCCACTTGTCTGACGTCGACAGAGCCCAACGGAAGCGAAAATTTTGAAGACGGCCGCCGATGGGATCCGAGCACTGGGAGTCATTTGCCCCTACGCAAGGGCTTGAACCCCGAGCCTCGCTGTTGTCGTTTAGAGGAAGCAGGTTGTCGTCCCCTATCGCGGAACTGCTGCCTGTCTTGGTATCTGTCAGGCCCGGCGGTGGACTGACGCTGTGAGAAGGGCCCCCCTGGACCCGAATAGCCTCGAAAGGGCTGCCGCTGTGAATACGGTACATATCTACGCTCCGGACGCCTGAAGGACGACGGGAGGACCTTTCGCTTGTCCTTGTCCTCCACCAGTAGAGGATCCAAGGCTGAGCCGAAGAGTTTGCTGCTTTCGTAAGGAGCCGACGCCAGCTTCCACTTAGCCTTGGCATCCGCCTTCCAGTTGCGGAGCCAAAACAAGCGTCGCGAAGACACAGTGGAAGCCAGCGTACGGGAAGCAAACTTCGCAGAATTGAGCGAGGCGTCTGCCGAATATTCGGTTGCGGCCACAATTTTGTTAATGTCCTGGTGCCACCTCTTTTCTTCTGGGGGTAGACGCTCCTGGAGCTGTCTCAGCCAAATCAATGCAGCTCTGTTGAAGAAAGAGGTGGCAGTAGCCGTCTTAATTGCCCAGGCCGCCGCCTGGTGCGCCTTTCGAAAAGCCATTTCAGCCTTCCGCTCCTCAGACTTGAGAGAGTCCAATGAGTCCGTAGGGATGTTAGAAGAGGAGGTCAACCCTGCCACTGGGGCATCCACTGAAGGAAGGGCAAGAAGCTCCTCCAGTTCAGGTGCAGCACAAAACAACTTCCTGTCCAGATTACTAGGCGCCGTAAGCGAGCCAGGTTGGGTCCACGGGGAACGAATGACCTCCGTGAATAGCTGCGGGCACGGTATGAAGTCTTTGTCTTGCTTTGCCACCTTAAAAAGCGCGTCATGTGGCCCTGCGGGGGTTTTAGAAGCGCTCGAGGTCGAGTCAGACTGGCCCAAGTTGGTGGCCAGACGGGCCTTGTGCAAGAGGGACTTGAAAAGCGATGGCTTGAAAAGTCCCGTAAAGGCCGGAGTATCAGGAGGCAGATCTTCGTCTTCTGATAGGTCCACCTCTTCCGGTAGTTCGTCCTCCGGAGCTGAACCCGCAAGGGAGACCGAGTCCCCTCTGGCGGGCGAGTGTGAGTGGCCCACAGCAGGGACCGGCTGAGGCGTCTTCGACGGGACACGAGGAGGCTGGACAAAATTAGCCTGCTGAACCCCGGCAGCCAATAACGAGAAGGCCGAAGATAAAATGCTTTGGAAGTCCACCTGACCACTGGGCAGGAACCCTTCAGAGGCACGCAGCCCCGCTGCCATGGGGGTAAAGGTCGCCTCTGGCATATTATGGCGAGAGGTTGATCTGTAATCCACCCCAGCCAAGGAGACGTCTGGAAGGGATAGGGACACCCCTTTGTGTAGCCCTCGAGATGGAGGGAACAAGCCCCGGTCTGCTGATGACATCGAAGAAGGAGCAGGACCCTCCCCCGAGTCAGAGTGCAAGGACGTGCCCTGGTCAGAAGCATGACGTTTTGGCTCAGGTTCGCCCATCTCCAAGGAGGCCTGTAGAGCTGACTTGGCCTTATTATACTGTTTCTCCAACGCCTTATGGCGTCGGAGAGCGTCCCTGTCCATCACAGCCGGGAGTCTGGAGTGTGCCGGATTGCGGCTGGCAGATGAAGTCCGCTTACTGCCTGCACGCCTGGACCCGGTAGTCGACCTGGGAGGGCTGGTCTCTGTCTCCAAATCAGAGGACAAGGGCGAGGAATCAGCCATGGCCTGCTGGGCAAGATGACACCCAAATGCAGAACAAAGGGCCTGAAAGGGCGGAAGGGACCTGGCTTAAGGCCCTCAACAAGCGCAGAAATAAAAATTCGCCCAATCGAAGGCCCAAGGGGGGGGTAGAACCAATCACCCCGCTCCCCTTTTATACTGCAGCGTCCCCGAAGCCGCCACACAGGTGAGAAAAGGGCGGGGGCCTGAAGGCCAATAATAAAGGGACTCAAAATGGCGGTCGCGCCCAAAAACTCCAATTCAAAATGGCGGCCGCGCCAAAAACTACAATTCAAAATGGCGGCCGCGCCAAAAACTACAATTCAAAATGGCGGCCGCGCCAAAAACTACAATTCAAAATGGCGGCCGCACCAAAAACTACAATTCAAAATGGCGGCTGCGCCAAAAACTACAATTCAAAATGGCGGCCGCACCAAAAACTACAATTCAAAATGGCGGCCGCGCCAAAAACTACAATTCAAAATGGCGGCCGCAACTTTTAATGTAAACAAAATGGCGTCCGCGCCAAAAAAGGGGTTCAAAATGGCGTCCGCTACAGTCCCGGCACCATTGGGAGTCCCAGGAGACCGCTGCAGTCGTCGGAGCCTGCACGAGCCCGTGCAGGAACTCCGGAGCCGCCTCTAACGGAGAGCAACAAGGAAAGGTGCGAGGGAGCTAGCCAGCTCACCAGCTGCTCCCTCTCGACACCGGCGGCTAAGCGAGCAACGCGGATCCGCCCCCTCAGGGCCAGAAGCCGTCTGCTGCCTGTCCCACAGAAAAAAACGAGAAGGAAAAGAGGCGTGGGCGGACTGGAGCCCCAGAACCGCAGCACACGCCTCTGCAGCAGCCCGCAATTAAAAAGCTCTCCTCCCGAAAGAAAATAATCAAAAATGAAATAAAAAGCCTAGTTAGGAGCCTAACCAGCCAGAAACTCACAAGCACGAAGGAATCCACAGTCCTGTCAGCGACTGAGAGAAAAAGGACTGAGGAACCATGGGGATTGGAGGCGTGGCCTCAGCACGAAGGAAGATAATTTGAATATTTTCTCTCAGTTGCTGTCAGGATTGAAGGATCAGATCCCACCTACCTATGGATTGTGGGAGCAACGCTGTGGAAAATAGGTTTAATGTGGAAAAGAAAGAATCTTTGACCAATATTGTCAATTACAAATTCTAAATTGTTTCAAAATAATTATGTACCCATTTGGAACGATAATAAGAAAGACCCCATAATAAGATGGGGGAAATTGCAACTAACTCTGTTAGGCAGGATCTCTGTGATCAAGATGAATGTCCTACCAAAGATGTTATTTCTATTTCAGATCTTGTCAATATTGTGACTGAGGCTCCATTTTAAGCAATGGCAAAAGGACATTTCAAAATTTATTTGGCAAGGAGTGGTGAGGGACAAGAATTATATATAAATTGTTGCAAGATGCCAAAGGAAGAGGTGGTCTGGATCTTCCAGATTTAAAACTGTATTTTGAGGCATGCTGTCTGGTGGAACGAATGAGTGACCCAAAAGCAGAGATCTTCAAACTTGGGAAATTTAAGACTTGTGAACTTGTGAACTCCCAGAGTTCCTCAGCCAGCCAGAAAGATGCTACTTTGGGATATCTGAATAGACTTCAGATAATGGGAAATAATCTCTCCTTATGCTTGGTCTTAGTCAAACTGCATGTCAAGTTGTAGATGCCACAGTCTAAAAAGGACATTTACAAACTGAAGCATGTTCCTAGAAAGAGCCATCCAAACTGGAGATGGGATTGGAAATCAAGCTCTTTGATGTATAATTAAAAGAACTAGCTATATTTTAGCAGAAGAGAAGAGGAGGGATACAATCATAGTCTTCAAATATCCAAACAATTATCAAATTAATAGAAATGAACCAGTAGTAGGATTCAAATCCCATTGCTACCGGTTTGCTTGAGGGCATTTCTGTGCATGCACAGAGATGTCCAGGCAGGTGGGCAAAGCCTTCCACTGCCGCTGTTACCAGTTTGCCTGATCCGGGGTGAACCAGTAGCAACCCACCACTAAAGTGAACTTGTTATGTCCTTATAAGGACATCCGCCGGGGATTGGCTGAAGCATTTCCCCGGCGGGAGTTTTGAATCCCTGTCACAGGGGCGGTGCGGCTGCCGGAGCGAATATAAGGAGAGCTCCGGCAGCGCCGCTCCAGTTCTGTTCCTGTTAATAAACATTACATGAACTCCGCTGGTCTCATCTTCATTCCTGCGCCGATCCAACACTGGCGACGAAGGACTAAGAGGAATCGACCGCGTGGCACAAGCGCCATCACCTCCGAAGAGACCGCCGCCATTCAGCACGATGGCGACACAGCAAGCGCTCTTCTCATCCATCGCTCCATTCAATCCCGGACGGGAAAAATGGAGCTCGTACATGATTCGGTTCCGCCAATTCCTCCGCGGAAACGGCCACAGCAATCTCGACGACGAAAGGAAGAGGGCTCTCTTCCTCGCCCACTGTGGATCCGAGGTCCTGGAGATGGCGGTGAACCTCGTCGCACCTCAGGACATCGAGGAGATGTCCTGGACAGACCTGCAAGCGGCCCTGCAAGAACATTACGCGCCCACGGGCACCCCCATAGCGAACCGGTTCACTTTCCATCAGAGGAACCAGCGCGAGGGGGAATCCATTAAAGACTTTGTTGCCGCACTCCGTCAAATCGCAGCTAACTGCGAGTTTGACCATGTAGATAACGCCTTGAGAGACCGCATCGTCTTCGGCATGAGGGATGCAGGCCTCCAGAAGAAATTCCTGAGTAGGAAACGCATCCTACTAAAAGATGTCCTCGAGGAGGCCACCGCTGCCGAGTCCTCGGAGCACGCGGCGGCGGAAATGAAAAAGGCGAAGGGGATCCACAAGATCCACCAGTCGACCCCCGAATCGTCCGAAGACTCCACCACACCATCTGACTCGGATGGCGAGATGGCCGTCCACAAGGTCTCTCAGCCATATCGGCGGGAAAAACCCCAAAATGGCCGACGCGGGGAACAATGCGGCAGTTGCAGAGGCGACCACCCCAGGACATCCTGCAAATGGCGGGACGCGACCTGCCGCCGATGCCTGAGGAGGGGGCACATCGCAGAGGCATGCCGAGCCACCGAACCAGCCCCGGAACCACCCAGACCACGGAACCGCGAAAATCGGCGCGACAACCAGAGGACATCCAAACGGTCCTCACACCAACCCAGAGGCGACGGCTATGAAAATTCCCAGCATGGCGCGGTGAATCAGACCACCATAGCACACACCAGCGACAACAGCGCCACCAAGTTCACCGTGACGCTGTTGGCCGAGGGCTCGCCCTGCTCCATGGAGGTAGACACCGGGTCCGTCTACACCATCATCGACTGGCAGCAGCTGAAGAAATTCAAGCCGCAAATCTCCAAGGACCAGCTCAAACCCCTGCAGTCCAGACTGGTGGATTTCGGCGGGAATCCAATCGACGTCCTGGGCAGAACCACCCTCAACATCGCGTTCAAGGAGTTCAAGGGTCAGCTGCCGGTCACAGTCGTGAGGAACAGCCGCCCGAACCTGCTGGGCATTGAGTGGTTTCAGCCGCTGGGGCTTTCCATCGGGGGCATCCACCAGATTAGGGCAGATGAACTCGACGCCATCATCGAAGAATTCAGCGAAGTCTTCGATGGTAAGCTGGGGAAGTACATAGGGAAACCCATCTCCTTCAATCTGGATCAAGGGGTAACCCCCATTCGGCTTAAGCCCCGCCGGGTTCCGTTCGCCTTGAGGCCTAAAGTAGACGAGCAGCTAGATAAGCTGATCGCCCAAGGCGTCCTGGAACCCATCGATCATGCTTCATGGGAGACTCCCATTGTGACCCCAATGAAGCAGGATGGATCGGTACGCATCTGCGCCGACTATAAGGTGACCATAAATAAGGCGTTGCAGCAGAGCGCATACCCGGTGCCAGTGGTGCAGCACCTCCTGCACTCACTAGGCAAGGGCACCATATTCGCAAAACTGGACCTGGCCCAGGCTTACCAGCAACTGCCAGTGGACGCTAAAACGGCGGAGGCTCAAACTATTGTCACACACAGGGGGGCCTTTAAATGCAACCGTCTCCAATTCGGAGTCAGTGCCGCCCCGGGGATTTTTCAATCAATGATGGAACGCCTTCTCCAAGGCGTTCCAGGGGTAGTGCCTTACTTCGATGACGTGCTCATCTCCGGAGACTCTAGAGCACAACTTCTTGAACGGCTGAGGCTTGTCCTGCAGCGGTTCAGGGAGAAGGGCTTGAGAGTAAGACGGGATAAGTGCATCATCGGAGTCCAGGAAGTCGAATTCCTGGGCTATCTCATCGATAGAAATGGCATACACCCCACCAAATCAAAAGTTAAAGCCATCCATGAAGCCCCCAGCCCCAAAAATAAAGGGGAGCTTCAGGCATTCCTTGGATTGCTTAACTTTTATGCAATATTCCTCCAACAGAAAGCTACAGTTGCTGAGCCGCTTCATCGCCTGCTGGGGAAAGCGGTTCCCTGGAAGTGGGGTGACAAAGAGGAAACGGCATTCCGAGACATTAAAGGACTATTAACATCCAACAGCGTCCTCATACAATACAACGAGACGCTGCCCATCCGGCTAACCTGCGACGCATCGCCATACGGGGTGGGGGCAGTCCTGAGCCACGAACTACCCAATGGCACAGAAGCCCCCATCGCCTTCTTCTCGAAGACCATGTCCAGCGCTGAACGCAACTACAGCCAGCTGGACAAAGAAGCATTGGCAATCGTCGCAGGGGTGAAGCGCTTCCACGAATACCTATACGGAAGAAGCTTCACCATAGTCACGGACCACAAGCCGCTCCTGGGCCTCCTCGCCAGCGACAAGCAAACACCCACATTCATGTCACCGCGAATGACACGCTGGGCCATCTTCCTCGCCGGCTACACCTACACCCTCATTCACCGACCCGGAAAGGCCATCGCCAACGCGGACGCGCTGAGCAGATGCCCATCCACAGACGCCGTGGAGGATCCCGCCCCCACCCTCGAGCTCCTGCACATCGACCACGACAGCAGCTGCCCAGTCACATCTGCAGACGTGGCCGCGCACACCAGGAGAGACCCAACACTCCGGCAAGTGCAATCCTGGATCCTGCGGGGATGGCCGGCGCAGCCTGGCGGAGAAGAATACAGCCCCTTCAGTCGCAAGCAGAAGGAGCTGTCCACGATGAAAGGCTGCCTGCTATGGGGAGATAGGGTGCTGATCCCCGCCGCTCTCCAACGGAAGACGCTCGAGACGCTACACAAGGGGCACCCGGGCATCGTCCGCATGAAGGCCCTGGCACGAAGCTACGTCTGGTGGCCAGCACTGGACAAAGACATTGAGCAATGGGTCGCCGGATGTAGCCAGTGCCAGGAAGTCCGACCAGCACCCCCTCAAGCAGAGCCCACACCCTGGGAGATGCCCAGCAGCCCCTGGTCTCGGATCCACATCGACTTCGCGGGTCCGATGCAGGGGCGCCACCTCCTCATCGTGGTTGATGCCTTCTCCAAGTGGCTCGAGGTGGTTCCCATGGCATCAACCACATCGGAAGCCACCATTCGCGCCCTCCGCCGCCTCTTCGCTACGCATGGACTCCCAGACGTGTTGGTTTCCGACAACGGTCCCCAACTTACGTCCGTGCCCATGGAGGCATTCTTAGCGGGACTGGGCATCCGCCATGCCCTCTCGGCGCCGTACAGACCGGCCGGAAACGGCCAAGCCGAGAGGATGGTGAGGCTTACCAAGGAAGCGCTCACCAAGATGGCACCGGGGGACTGGCAGGAGCGCATAGACACCTTCCTCCTCACACAGCACATAACGCCGCACGCAACCACCAAGAAGTGCCCATCAGAGCTGTTGATGGGCAGAAGACTCCGCTCACCCCTCGACAGGCTGCACCCCCAGTACCACTCGGACGTGCCCGCAACCGCCAGCCGCCAACTCCGCAGCTTCGCCGTTGAAGACCCCGTCTATGCGCTGAACTTCCACGGCTCACCAAAATGGCTGAAAGGAAGGATCAACAGCGCAACCGGCCCGAAGTCCTATCGGGTAGAGCTGGAAGATGGACAGGTCGTGAGACGTCACATCGACCAGCTCCGCAAAAGGTGGAGGGGAGTGGACGAACAACAGTCTAGCGAGGTAGGCCTACCACACCCCGAAGAGGTAGGCCTGCCCGCCCCCGACGAGGTAGGCCTACCATAACCCTATGAGGGAGGCCTACAACACCCCGGGAGAGTGGACGCCCCGGGCTCCGCAGCAGACAGAGACGGAGCTCAGCCAGTAGACCGGGGACAACGGCCGAAGGGAAACCCGAAGCACGCAGGGGTGGACCGGGATCGACCCCCCGAGGTCCGAGACCCAGCCACTAACGAAGGCGGACAGGGGAACCGAAGCCCAGACGCCCACGACACCCAACAACACCCCGGCGAGGTCGGACCGCACCAGTCCGACAACAGACAGTACTCGAAGAAAGGGCCAGTAGACCGGGGCCAACCGAGCGGGGGAGACCAACAGCACCCCCGCGAGGGCGGCCACCGACTCACCGGTGAGGGAGACCTCCATGCATCACTACAGGGGTCTCCCCAACAACACCCCAAACACAACGAAAACCAACCCTGCGAGGAGGGCCTCCGCCACCCCAGCAGAGGAGGCCAGCGCCAACCGAGCCGAGACGACCGATACCCAGACGGCGAAAGGCGGCGACCGGGGGAAACACACCAACCCCGCAGAGAAGGCCTACGCCACCCCTGCAGAGAAGGCCGCGAGAGTCCTCAGCCGACCCAGCAACGCCACCCCCGCGAGGTAGGACAGCACCACCCCGGCGAGGGCGAGACCCCGCGACCAAACCAGCAGCGCCAGCCCAGCAGAGAGGGACTACACCACCCCTGCGGAGGAGGCCTGCGACCCACCGGCGAGGAGGAACCAACGCCAAACCAACCCACCAGCAGCCCCGGGAGGGAACCGAACTCACCCGAGGGACCCGAGGGGCCGACCCAGACGCCGCCGCCGAACCAGCACCCACGACCGGACCCGTCCAACCCCGACCCGGTGAGGACCGAAGGGCACCCCAAGGGCTTACCGTGGCTCAGGAGTTCCGGACCGGTCGAGCAGCGGAGATCCGACGATCGGAGCAGCGATGGAGAAGACCAGCGTCGCCCGCAGGCGGAGGTCAGCGGCCTGGCCGGAGGGACGGGAGCACCGCCCGCACCCTCGACGGCCTGATCCAGCCCGGCTCCCGAGACGGCGACAGGAACCGCAGAAGCACCCTCCGACCAGGAGGGCGGCCAGCCAACGAATGGACTGCGCAGGTCTAGTAGACTACGCAATCGGCCCGCCTACTTACGTGACTTTATCATTGATGGACAGCTTAAGATCTAGGGGGGGAGGAGTGTTATGTCCTTATAAGGACATCCGCCGGGGATTGGCTGAAGCATTTCCCCGGCGGGAGTTTTGAATCCCTGTCACAGGGGCGGTGCGGCTGCCGGAGCGAATATAAGGAGAGCTCCGGCAGCGCCGCTCCAGTTCTGTTCCTGTTAATAAACATTACATGAACTCCGCTGGTCTCATCTTCATTCCTGCGCCGATCCAACAGAACTTATTCTCGGTCATTCTTGAGGGCAGGACCAAAACAAATTGATTGAAACTAGAAAGTGGCAGATTCAGGATAGGCATAAGAGGAATTTCTTAAGGACCAGACCCCTCATTCTGTTAATCTGTTATTCTCTTTGAGATAAATTTTCATTTTTCCTAATATTGAGTACTGGGGAAGAAGTATTACATTTACAGTAGATACTGTGGCCCAAAGAAGTATCCAAAGGGACAGTCTCTATCCTCCCAGGAAAAGACCCAGTTTTTGGCTTTCCAGCTCCTGTTCTCATACTGCATTAATGCTGGCTTGAATATACAATGGATTAGGCAATGCACTAATCTCATATGTTTGCACAAGTGGTTTTGAAAACGACACAAACATGAGACTGTGAAGAGCAGAAACATGGCCAAGCAGAGCAAATATTTGTAACTATGTTTTTAAAGAAAGGGTTAGAGGTAGACACAAAGGGGGGGGGGGGAAGCAGAGGTGAGCTGCTGCCGGTTTGGACTGGTTCTGGTGAACCAGTTGTTACGATTGTGTACAGCTTGGCAAACTGGCAAATCTCACCACTGGCTGGCCTTGCCCACCCTGCCCCACCCTGCCCTGCCATATCTTGCCTCGTCCACCTTGGCTAGTGGTTAGAATCATGCCTGTGCCCAGCTACATTCTGGCTCCTTTGCTCGCTTGCCCAGACCATGCGGCCCAGCTGATCTCCATACCTTGCCTGCTCTGTTTACCATAGATGCCCGCAAAGGTAAGGAACCAGTTCCCATCTCTGGCCTTCCCTGGGGTCTACGGGTGGGTGCCTCCTACTTGTCCTTCTCCTCGGGTCAGGGGATGTGCCAGTGTTGTGTCCCTGACCCCACGCACACACACACACAAACAGGCATTCTGGAGTTAATGAGCAAACCAGCCTGCAAAAACCCAGTGGCTGCCTGCCAAGAGTTTATTAGTTACAAGGAAGGGAGATAACGTCTCCCCACTTCTGGCACATCAAAGGTAAACAGCTCAATATTTACAGTTCAGTCCTTGAAACAATAGTCCAGTGATACAGAATGGCGTGGAAGCTTTCAGTTTTGTTCATCACAAGGTTTTGACTGGCCACCATGCTCCCTTTTATAGCCTGTGGGGTGTGGTCCAGTGACTCAGCTAAATCCTGGCATGCCTTGCCTTCTGTTGGGCATGTTTCTCCCTGTGTCACTGTCGAGGATCCAGCCAGCACTTATCTCCCTCGTCGCTGTGGCTGCGGGGACGTGCTTGGCTCTGGGTCTATCTCTTGCCCTTCGGTGTCCTCCAGGGGCATTGCCAGAGAGGAGGGTCCTGGAGAGGGAGGTCTTGCCAATTCCTCCCTTTCACTCTCAGAGTCCTCTCCTGACGGTAGCTGACGGTTGGGATGCGGTCGGGACAGGAACTGTTCATGGAAGGCCCGTACCAGGTCAGGGGCATGAACAGAGGAAGCATCCTCCCAAGAGAAATCCTCAGGCCTGTACCCCTTCCAGGCAATCAGGTACTGGAAATGGCCCTTCAGCCAATGGGAGTCCAGGATGCTGTCCACCTCGTACGTTGTGGAGCCATCCTCGGCGACCATGGTCGGGGGAGCAGGTGTCGTCGGGCATCGGGGACCAGAAGGGACCGATGGAAAACAGGGTGGAGCCGCATAGACCGTGGCAGGGTCAACCGGTAGGCCACCAGGCTGATGACTGCCTCGATGGGGAAGGGCCCGATGAAGGTGGTCAAACTTCTTCGCCGGCCGGTCCGTGGGGAGGTGTTTTGTGGACAGCCACACCTGATCCCCAACCTCCAGCGGCGGCGTGGCCCGTCGAGAGCGGTCAGTGACCCGCTTATAGTCCTCCTTCGCCCGGATCAGCTGCCGACACACCAGCTGCTGCACTGCTTGCAGCTCCGAGAGGAAGTCCTGGGTCTCGGGAACAGGGAAATCTGAGAGGGACAGAGGGAACAGCCATGGATGGTATCCCATGTTGGCATGGAACGGGGTTATCTGGGTGGAGGTGTGATGGGAGTTGTTGAAGGCGAACTCCGCCAGGGGAAGGTACTCGGCCCAGTTGTCCTGCTGCTGATTGACGTAGCAGCGGAGGTACTGCTCCAAGATGCTGATGACCTTCTCCGTCCTCCCATCAGTCTCCGGATGGTGTGCCGATGACAGACACCCCTGCACCTCCAATGCGGCCATCAGGCTTTTCCAGAAGCGGGCTGTGAATTGGGCCCCGCAGTCGGAAACCACTCTGTCCGGCAGGCCGTGGAGGTGGAAAACATATTGCAGGAACAATCGGGCTGTGGTGCGGGCCGATGGCAGTCCACGGCATGGAATAAAGTGTGCCATCTTTGTAAGCATGTCCACCACCACGAGGACAGTGGTGAACATGGCGGACATTGGCAGGTCCATCAGGAAGTCCATAGAGATGGCTCCCCAGTGCCATCTCTATTGCTCTCCGGTGTCGGCAATGGCTGGAGAAGTCCAGGCGGTGGGCCTGATGTGGCTTTGGCCTGTTGGCACGGCACGCAGGACGTCACATACGCGTGCACATCGTGCCATACCCGAGGCCACCAAAAAGTCCGCGTCACCAGGTTTAGAGTCTTAAAGAACCCAAAATGTCCCGCCGCTGGGTTGTCATGGCACTGGTTCATGATGAGGGCTCGAAGCGGACTCGTGGGCACGTACAGTTGGCCTCGGTGTTTCAACAAGCCCTCCTCCAAAGTCCAAGGGGAGGCAGGGCCGACTTCCGCCTTCCACTGTTGCGACCAGTCGTCCTGGCGTTGCGCTTCCCGCACCTGAGCCCGCAAGTCCATGGGTTCCTGGGCTGCGGCCAAGGATTCCTCTGGCAGCACCATCCGTGGAGGCAGGGAGTCCTTTGGGGAGAAGTACTCCGGCTTGCGGGACAAGGCGTCCGCCCTCACGTTGTGACTACTTGGAATATATGTCACGTGGAAGATGAACCGGGCAAAAAACAACGACCACCAGATCTGCCGCTGGTTCAACTTCTTGGCCGTTGTGAGGTGCTCCAGGTTCCGATGGTCCGTCCGCACCTCCACCTGGTGTCGGGCCCCCTCGAGATGATGTCGCCAAGCCTTGAACACGGCCTTGATAGCCAGCAACTCTTTCTCCCAGATGATGTAGTTGCGCTCAGAAGGATTGAGTTTCCGGGAGTAATAAGCACAGGGAAAAAGAGTGCTGCCATCCGCCAGGGCCTGTAACAGCACCGCCCCAATCGCCACATTGGACACATCCGTTTCGACCACAAACAGACGATGTGGATTGGGGTGCCTCAGGACAAGTTCCGTGACGAAGGCCTGTTTCAGGACCTCGAAGGCCTGCTGCTGCGGGGGACCCCACTGAAACAGAACCTTCTTCCGAAGGAGCTGGGTCAGTGGCAAGGTCAGGGTGGCGAAGCCCGGGATGAAGGTTTGGTAGTAGTTGGCGAACCCCAACAGATGCTGGATGTCCTTCACCCGACGAGCGGGTTCCCAACTACGCAAGGCCTCCACGTTACGCGGGTCCATGGCGATGCCTTCCGGGGAGATGATGTGCCCAAGGAACTCTATGGAAGCCTGGAAGAAGAGACATTTCTCCAACTTTGCTTAGAGTTGGTGCTCCCGCAGGCGCTGCAGAACCTGGCGGACGTGTTGGATGTGGCTTTCCGGGGACCGGGAATAGATCAGGATGTCATCCAGATAAATGACCACGAACTGATCTAACACCGCCCTGAGTCCACTAGGAGAAGGGCGGTATATAAATTTAATAAATAATAATAATAATAATGTCCCGGAACACGTCGTTCATCAGATGCTGGAAGACCGCAGGGGCGTTGGTCAACCCGAACGGCATGACGGTATACTCAAAGTGTCCATATCGGGTGCCAAACACCGTCTTCCACTCGTCCCCCTCTCGCATCCGCACCAGGTTGTAGGCTCCCCGGAGGTTGAGCTTGGTGAAAATCGAGGCCTCCCGCAACCTCTCCATCAGCTCTGGGATGAGCGGCAGGGAGTAGCGATTCCACACGGTGATGGCGTTTAACCCCTGATAGTCACAGCAAAGGCGTAGGTCCCCCGTCTTCTTCTTCACAAAGAGGACTGGGGCCGAGAGAGGGGAAGATGAAGACCGGATGAACCCTTGGGCCAAGTTTTTGTCTAGAAAGTCCCGTAAGGCAGCCAACTCGGGCTCAGACATCAAGTCCAGTCATCCTGTGGGCAGGGGCGCATTGGGGAATCAGGTCCACCGGGCAGTCATAGGGTCGATGCGGGGGTAAGCGGTCTGCCTCCTTTTTGCTGAAGACGTCGGCGAAGGGCGTCAGCTCAGGAGGCAAGGAGATGGCAGGGGTGAACACGTCCTGGCCGGCACAGGTGTGGCGGATGTGGTCGACGCACTGCAGGCTCAGGAAGGAGATGGCATTCCTTGACCAGGCCACCTGCGGATCGTGGGCCCGAAGCCAGGCCATTCCCAAGACCAGCGGGAAATGCAGGTCTGCTGTCACATAGAATTGAATGGCCTCCTCGTGGGCCACAATGGCGAGGCGCAAAAGCTGAGTCGCGAACTTAATGGGCCCCGCTACAAGTTCCCGCCCATTGATAGTCTCGACCCTCAACGGAGGGTCCGCTGGAATCAAGGGGACCGCAAAATGGGCCACAAAGGCCTAGTCCATAAAGTTCATGGTGGCCCCCGAGTCCACCAGCGCATGTGCCTGAAGCCTCTCCGACCGGTTGGCCAACAATACCCGGGTGTCCAGGATCAGGTGTCGAGGGGGCCCAGAATCCACCTCCGCTGAATCAGGTGGGGCAGTGATACGTGCCCGGCCTAAGGTTTCCCCCAGGTCAGGCCTGCCCCGTTTCCCGGCTGGTCCCGCCGAGATTCAGGAACAGGCGTGAGCGCCCCACTACGCTTCCAGGGGCATGAAGCGGCAAAATGTCCAGCCTCTCCACAATAGAGGCATAATCCCCCTTGGCGTCTCCTCATCCGCTCCTGGGCTGTCAGGTGAAGTCTGGCTGCTCCAAGCTCCATGGGCTCCTCTGCTGTTGCCACAAAACACGGGGTGATTCGGTATGCTGTCGGTGCGGGACGCGGGGGTGCAGAAATGGTTGGAGGTTCTTGGACCGGCCGGCGGATCCTGCGCCGTTGGAAGCGGGCGTCGATGCGCAGACACTGCGTTACGAGGGTGTCAAGGGTCTGAGGCGCCTCCACCCATACCAGCTCGTCCTGCAGGTCATTGGAGAGACCATCTTGGAAAGCGTCCCTTAACGCTGCATCATTCCAATCCGAGTCCTGGCCCAGAAGCCGAAATTTTGCCACATACTCCTGCAGGGGGCGCTTCCCTTGCCTGAGATCCTTGAGGTGCCTGGCTGCCGTCTGAGTCTTCAGGGGGTCCTCATACATCACCCTCAGATGTTGCCAAAAGCCCTGATAGTCTGCCAACAAGGGGCTATTCTGCAGCAATAGGGGCGTGGCCCATCGGGCGGCATTGCCAGAGAGGAGGTTAACTACGAATGTCACCCGAGCCCGGTCATCCGGAAAGTCTTCCGGCCACATTGACATAAACAGCTGGCATTGTCCCATGAAAGCCGAGAACATCTGCTGCCCAGAGAATTTATCAGGCACATTGATAGGGCTTTTCCGACAAGGAGGAGGAGGAGGTGGGGGGACAGCTGCAGGAGCATTTCTCAAAGCCAGCTGCACAGTTAGCTGGCTGACCTACTGCTGCAGAAGTTGTTGTTCAGCTTGCAACTGTTGGATAAGTTGCTACAGCTGTGGATCCATTGTGGTAAATGATGGGTTAACTTTTGTTGTGACGAACAAGATGTTGTGTCCCTGACCCCACGCACACACACACACAAACAGGCGTTCCGGAGTTAATGAGCAAACCAGCCGGCAAAAACCCAGTGGCTGCCTGCCAAGAGTTTATTAGTTACAAGTAAGGGAGATAACGTCTCCCCACTTCTGGCACATCAAAGGTAAACAGCTCAATATTTACAGTTCAGTCCTTGAAACAATAGTCCAGTGATACAGAATGGCGTGGAAGCTTTCAGTTTTGTTCGTCACAAAGTTTTGACAGGCCACCACGTTCCCTTTTATAGCCTGTGGGGTGTGGTCCAGTGACTCAGCTAAACCCTGGCATGCCTTGCCTTCTGTTGGGCACGTTTCTCCCTGTGTCGCTGTCGAGGATCCAGCCAGCACTTATCTCCCTCGTTGCTGTCCACCTGTGGCTGCGGGGACGTGCTTGGCTCTGGGCCTATCTCTTGCCTTTCGGTGTCCTCCAGGGGCATTGCCAGAGAGGAGGGTCCTGGAGAGGGAGGTCTTGCCAATTCCTCCCTTTCACTCTCAGAGTCCTCTCCTGACGATGACACAGGCTCAGGCAACGGAGCCACAACAGCCAGCTCCTGCCTTTCTAAAGGGACACACCACCACCCTGCCACTGTCCTGCCAAATCAGCTCACTTACCTCTGCCCCGGCTGTTTCCCCTCCTTTAGATGCTCCATGATCTCTCCGCTTCTTACTCCACAACCTTCTCTTTTATCATCCCATGGCTGGTGGCACAGGGGAAGGCAAGCCAGGGCTGAGCCATTGCTACTCAGCTCTCCTCCAGCCCACATCTTGCCCTCCACCTTGATTCTCTGCAGCTGCAGGCGGTGGGCAACCAGGGAACATGAGGCTATGTGGCCTGCATCACCCCTCTGCCAGCAGCCCCTGCTCCTGTCCCTCCCTCACTCGCCAATCCATGCACTTCGGATGAGCGTGGGCTGCAGATGTGAGAATGGTGCAAACCCCTTGGGCTGCTGGAAGATAAGGCTGATGGTGGGGAAGGAAGATCCACTCCATGCTTGCTGCACTCAGCTGAGGGGCCACTGGGGGACAGGACAGGACATGGTGAGGCTTGGCAGCCCTTTGGGCCCAACTTCAGCTTCCATGAGGTCCAGCTGGGAAGCCTGAGAGAAAATGCCTTTCCTCAAAGCTGCCTGCTCACCTATCTGCCCACCGGTCTGTCCAGGATGATGCATGTGTGTCCCCTAGTCATGCACTGGATGTGGAACCCAAGGTGGAGGGGAGGGTGAGCAGGCAGCAGCCTAAAGCAGGCCCGAAAGGCTGCTGAAACTCAGCATGTCCCACCACCACCACCAAGGCAGCCCTTTGGCTGAGCACAGCAAGCCTGGAGCAGATCTTCCTTCCTCACCATCAACCTTATGTTCCAGGCAATGGGGCTCACACCATTTTCACAGTGGCGGCCTGTGCTCATTCAAAGTGCATGAGCCAGTGGGTGATGGAGGGGCAGGTATGACTGGGAGAGGGGCAATACAAGCCGCATAGACTCATGCTCCCTGGTCTACCCCTATCCAAAGGCCCGCAAGGCCCATCAGCTGCAGAGAATCCGGGAAGAGGGTGAGATATGGGCTGGGGGGGAGGGGGGAACCGAGCAGCGATGGCTCAACCTTGCCTTGCCTTCCCCTCTGCCACCAGCTGTGGGAGGAAGATAAGGTCACCTTGCTGTGAGTGATGTTGACTTGGTCATGTCCACTCAGTCATGACCCCCCCCCAACCCACGTCCACCCAGCCAGTCATTAGTTGTTAAATTACTTAAAGCCCACCACTGATGGGGAAGGAAGAGGAGGACCAGGGAAGAGAAGGTGGGAGACTACATCATTTAGAGCAGGGCCAGCAGTGAGCCCTGATTAGCTGGCAATTCTCTATGCTTAGCAGTTGGTCCAAAATGTTTGTGTTTTATCCTAATATATTTAAATATGTTCGGGGATGCCTTTCTTTCTCTTTCATCTTTTTTGTTTTACAGCAATCTTTCTTCTCTTTCTCTTCCTCTCCCTCCCTTCTTTTATCCTTCCTACCATCTTCTTCCCTCCTCTCCTGCTCCTTCTCTACTTCCTCTTCCTTTTTCCCCCTCCTCCTTTCTTCCCCCCATCTAACCTTCTCTCCTAATCTTATTTTCTTTTCCTTTCTTCCTCCCCTCTTCCCTTTCTTCTATTCCTCTCTCTCCTTCTCCCTTCTTTCAATCTCCCTACTCCTTCTTCCATCTCTCTCTATTGCTGTATTCATTGTCAATGGTTTTTTTTCCCTTATGGTGTCCAGGCATCCCTGATTTTCTCTCCATTTATTGCATATATTCCTCAAGGTTCCCATCATGTTTTTTTAATTCTTAACAGTGTATTTCAACTTATTCCATTTTTATCTTAAAATCTTTCAACTTAATTAACCTTCCACCTCTTATTTTCTTTAATTCCTAATTTCTTATTCTCACTTCAATAATTATTTTTCTCTTTTCCTAATATTTCAATTACTTTCAGTTATTTTTACATATAAACCATTTCATACCTGCTGGTCTATTTTACATTGAACAATATACTCCTTTTTTAAAAAAAATTCTTACACAATTTTATTTCATCTTTACTTACATCATTTACTTACCTCATTTACTAACATTTCAATTTTATTTCTTAATTTCAATTTCCTTTGTTTTTTCAATCTTTGGCACACATTTCTTTACCATCAGCAGGTGTTTCTCTCCAATCCTTAAGTCCCCAGACAACAAAATATAAACCTTTCTGTTAGATCGGCACAGGAATGAAGATGAGACCAGCGGAGTTCATGTAATGCGTTTTATTCAACAGGAACAGAACTGGCACTGCGCTGCCGGAGCTCTCCTTATATTCGCTCCGGCAGCCACACCGCCCCCTGACAGGGATTCAAAATTCCCGCCGGATTTTCTAACCAATCCCTGGCGGATGTCCTTATAAGGACACAACACTCCTCCCCCCTAGTTCTTAAGCTGTCCATCAGTCACAAAGTCATTTAAATAGGCAGGCCATATGTGCGCTCTACTAGACCTGCGCAGTCCATTCGTTGGCTGGCAGCCCTCCTGGTTGGAGGGTGCTCCTGCGGCTCCCGGCTCCCTCCCTGGACCCGGGCTGGATCTGGCCGTCGAGGTTGCGGGTGGTGCTTCCGTACCTCCGGCCGGGTCGCTGACTTCTGCCTGCGGGCAATGTTGGTCTTCTCCGTCCCTGCTCCGATCGCAGAATCGCCGTCGCGGGTCCTCGCTCTCGACCGGTCCGGAACTCCTGAGCCACGGTAAGTCCCTGGGTTTCCCTCCGGTTCCTACTGGGTCGGGGTTAGTTGGGTCCGGTCGCGGGTGCAGGTCCAGCGGCGGTGACTGGGTCGGTCCCCGGGGTTCCCTGGTTGAGTCCGGTCCACTCCCGGGGCTGCTGGTGGTGTGGGTTGGCGATGGCTCGACCTCGCTGGGGTGTTACAGGCCTCCTTCGCAGGGGTGGTGTAGGCCCTCTCTGCTGGGCTGGCGCTGCTGGGGTGGTCGAGGACTCTCGTGGCCTTCTCTGCAGGGGTGGCGTTGGCCCTCTCTGTGGGGTGGGTGTAGCTGTGGCGGTCGCCGACTCTCGCCGTTGGGATGTTGTTGCGGCTGGTCGTCTTGGTCCTGCTGGTGCAGGCCTCCCTTGCCGGGGTGGTGGAGGCCCTCCTTGCAGGGTTGGTCTTTGTCTCGGTTGGGTTGTTGTTGAGGGAGCCTCAGTTGTGATGCAGGGAGGTCTCCCTCGCCGGTGAGTCAGTTGCCGCCCTTGCGGGGTTGCTGTTGGTTTCCCCCGCTCGGTTGGCCCCAGTCTACTGGCTTTCTCTGCAATTGTCCCTCGCCTTCGGACTGGTGCCGTCCGACCTCGTGGGGATGTTGTTGGGTGTCGTGGTCGTCTGCGCTTCGGTCCCCATGGCTGTCGTCATCAGTGGCTGGGTCTCGGGTGTCGGGGTGTTGATTCCGGTCTACCCCGGGGTGCTTTGGGGTTCCCCTCAGACATTGTCCCTGGTCTACTCGCGCTGTCTCGTCTCTAGCTTGGGCAGGGATCGACGGGCCCTCTCTCCCGGGGTGTTGTAGGTCTACCTCGCTGGGGTGGGGCAGGCCTACCTCGTCGGGGGTGGGCAGGCCTACCTCTTCGGGGTGTTCCCTCTGGTCCAGATTGAAAGAAATGGGCTTCCCTATGTATTTCCCCAGCTTACCATCAAAGACTTCTTGGAACTCTTCGATGAGTGAGTCGAGTTCATCTGCCCTAATCTGGTGGATGCCTCCAATGGAAAGCCCCAGCGGCTGGAACCACTCTACGCCGAGCAGGTTCGGGCGGCTCTGTTCTACAACGGTCACCGGTAGCAGGCCCTGGAAGTCCTTGAACGCCACGTGGATCTTGGTTCCCCCCAGGATGCCGATGGGATTCCCACGGAAATCCACCAGCCTGGACTGTAAGGGCTTGAGTTGGCTCCTGGTTATGGCAGGCTTGATCTTCTTAAGCTCGTGCCAGTCGATGATGGTGTAAATGGAACCGGAGTCTACCTCCATCGTGCAGGGTGAGCCCTTGGCCAACAGCATCACGTGAAATTTGGTGGCGCTGTTGTTGCTGGTGTAGGCTATGGTGGTCTGATTCACCACGCCGTTCCGGGAATCGTCGTAACCATCGCTTCTGGGCTGGTGAGAGGACCGTTTGGATGTCCTCTGGTTGTCGCGGCGGTTTTCACAATTTCGGGGTCTGGGCGGTTCGGGGGCTGGATCAGTGGCTCGGCATGCCTCGGCGATGTGTCTCCTCTTCAGACATCGGCGGCAGGTCGCATCTTGCCATCTGCAGGATGTCCTGGGGTGGTCGCCCCTGCAGCTGCCGCAGCGTTCCCCTCGTCGGCCATTTTGAGGATTTTCCCGCTGGGATGGCTGTGAAACCTTGTGGACGGCCATTTCCCCATCTGAGTCGGATGGCCTGGCTGAATCTTCGGAGGATTCGGGGATCAACTGGTGGATCTTATGGATCCCCTTCGCCTTCAGCATTTCTGCGGCCGCGTGCTCTGAGGTTTCGGCGATGGTGGCCTCTTCGAGTACGTCCTTGAGCAAGATGCGTTTCCTGCTCAAGAACTTCTTCTGAAGGCCCATGTCCCGCATGCCAAAAACGATGCAGTCCCTCAGCGCATTGTCCACATTATCAAACTCGCAGTTGGCTGCGATTTGGCGGAGTGCGGCGACAAATTCTTTAATGGATTCACCTTACCGTTGGTTCCTCTGATGGAAGGTGAATCGGTTGGCAATGGGGGTGCCCGTGGGAGCATAATGTTCCTGCAGGGCAGCTTGCAGATCCATCAAGGACATTTCCTCGATGTCTCAGGGCGCGACGAGGTTCACGGCCAGCTCCAGAACATCGGATCCACAGTGGGCTAGGAAGAGAGCCCTCTTCCTCTCGTCGTCGAGGTTGCTGTACCCGTTTCCGCGGAGAAATTGGCGGAAACGGATCATGTACGAGCTCCATTTCTCCCGTCCGGGGTTGAATGGAGCGATGGATGCGAAGAGCTCTTGCGGCATTGCCATCGTGTGGAGTGGCAGCGAGTCTCTTCGGCTTGGAGATGGCGATCATGCCACGCGGTTGGTTCCTTTTCTTAGTCCTTCATCGCCAGTGTTAGATCGGCGCAGGAATAAAGATGAGACCAGCGGAGTTCATGTAACGAGTTTCATTCAACAGGAACAGAACTGGCACTGCGCTGCCGGAGCTCTCCTTATATTCGCTCCGGCAGCCGCACCGCCCCCTGACAGGGATTCAAAATTCCCGCCGGAGGATTTTCTAACCAATCCCTGGCGGATGTCCTTATAAGGACACAACACTTTCTATCTTTCACATTGCTTCTGCTGATCTATTTATTTATTTATTTATTTATGTGATTTATATGCCGCCATTCTCCCCGAGGACTCAGGGCGGCTTACAAAAACAGTTATGAATACAAATCACAATAAATATATTAAAATACATTAAAATCCATAAAAACATTCTAAAAACTATATAACCCCACGACCATAATATTCTTTAAACAGCCATGTCTTTAATCCCCGGCGGAAGGAGAGGAGATTTTACATAATCTGTTTTACATAATAAAATATATTTTTTTTATCTCCTTACATACCTTTCATTTTATTTTTACCTACATCGTTTACTAACATTTCAATTTTATGTCTTAATTTCAATTAAATATTCCCTTAATCTATATATTTATTCCAATTTATTTCTTACGTGCAATTTCTACTACTAATACTATTCCCTTAAATCAACATGTTAATGCTTTAATTCCCCTTCTACTACATTTTTCCTTCCCCTTTTAACCATTTTCTTTTAAACTCTCCAGAATTCCACTTAATATTTTCCTCCCTTTCTCCCATTCTCTTCTTTCTTCTTCTTCTTTTTGTATTTATTGTTTCTTCCTTCCTGCATCTTTTCTCTAGTTTTTAACTTTTTTATCCTTTTAATTCTCCCCGACTCTTTTCCCATTTCCTTCTCTTTTTTTTTTTTTGAGAGAGCTATTCCCCCCATCTATTTTTATTTTATCACTATTAATCTCAGTGTAATCATCTGTATTTTTTCCTTCAATTATTTTCTTTCCAACATTATATTCTTGCTTCTCACTTATCTTTTCTCTTCCTTTTTTTTGTATTCTACCCAATCTTCCGCTTCTTTGTTTCCCTTAAACGCTTCTCGCACCTTTTGCAACATCTCCTTCAATTCCTCATATTCATGCTCCCAATTCTCCATATTTTCAATTTAAGAAGAAATAATTTTTAAATTTATTATTATTTTGGTTTATATATAGTTCCAATTCAAGTCCATTTGATGTCTTTTTTTTTCTTTCCAAGTAGTATCCAATTCAGATAGTCATTTGAGTCTTTCCAGTTTGAGATTTTATTCTTTCAACTTTTTTATATAATCTTACTCCAGATGTTTAAACAAATACTCCTTAAAAGGCTTCTCACCCTGATTTGAGTGCAATATTTCTTTTTCATCAGCAGATGTCTCTCTCCAATCCACAAATCCCCAAGCAAAAGTATAAATTGTAAATCCACAAAAATAGTACTTCCTGTTCTTCAATTAATTCCTTTTGTTGTTAAAAAATGCTTTCTCTCAATTTCCTTTTCCTTATATTCTTAATTTCTTCCAAGTCCAATTCTAAATCCAGGTGGTTATTTCTCCTTTTAGGGCTTTCATTTTAAAAGTTCCTTTTAATTTTTTTTCCTTCAGTTTGAATTCCCAAATACCAATTAGCCGCTTATTTCAGGTTGGGACCTCTTTTAAAGTTTTTTTAAAAAATTCTTCTTACCTGTGAGTTGGCCAATTACTCACTTGGTAACCATACTCCATTTCATCACTGCTCCTGCTCAATTCTTAATCTGGTTGCCCCAGCTTGTAGTGGCCATTTCAATGGCTGCTGCCTCCACTGCCGGGTCAAAGAGCTGCCTCTGACCTTTCAAGGAACTTGCCTATTCCTCTTGGTCTTCTGAGGCCCCTCTCTCTCTCCCCCATCCCTACAAGACAGATCCAGTCTGAAGACCCCTTAACAGTGGTTTGTCAGTTTGGGTTTTCGCAAAGCTCAATGGAGCTTCGCTATTTCCCAACCAATATCACCGCGATACTTCTGGTTTCTCTTTTTTAGGATAAAGAATGAATTATTAAAAATTAAAAGAGATATATATGATTAAAAAGGGAGACAATAGACTTTGAGGGTGAAAGAAATAAGAATAGAAATACGTTTAGAAATAAGAATAGAAATAAGTCTTATGTTTATAGAAATAAGAATAGAGAGGACTTCCGGTTGGAGCAAGGGTCGAGGTGGCACGGAATAGGAGCGCTCCGTATTCTGTGCCAATTTTCCAGCGTTTTCGGGCCCCGTAGGGGGTGAGGTTGGTCCTGGGGTGGACCGCTAAAAAGAGGGATACTTCGGAGGAAGCGGTGTGGAGAGGTGCAGTCTCCCACCGCTCCGAGAAGAGCCCTTATCCCGGGCGCGGGAAGAAGACGGCAAATTCGGCCTGACCAGAGACTCGTCGCTGCAAATTTTTGAAGCAGGAAGCAAAAAAGTGAGCACAGGGTGGAGATCGAAGTGAGCGAGAGGACAAAAGTTGGAACATTGCTTGCTGGCGATTCTGCAAGGAGGTGATCAGCCCTAGAGCCCGTTGGAGTAGCAGAGAGACAGAGAGACTCAGAAAGAAACAGGCGGCAAATAACGAGGAGAGCGAAGTGACTCAGCGAAACCTGATCCGTTAATATCAGCTGTAAAGGAGACCTCTCAAGAGAAAATACCCAGGAAAAATAAACTCTGGAGTGAGAAGGATAGAAAACAGGACGCTGATTTCTTTTCTTTACTGGATTAAGCTACACCAACGGAGAAAAACAATATAGACAACAACTAGATTGGGGACATAAAGTAAGTGCAAAATAACGACTGCCATCTTTGAACTTTTTTTTTTTTTTTCACCAAGACTTCCTAATCAAAGGAAGAAAGAAATAAACATTGGGGGACTTTTGATGAACTATAAACTGATTAAGTGAAGTCTGTGGAATTTGGTGGAATTTGGTGGAAAGAACAGAAGATCTTATGTAATGAACTTTTAAAGGGAAACATATATATTTATATTTAACTTCTAATATCTTATTACAATTTATATATTTATATATTTATATATTATATACTTGTTATAAACTATAGATACTCGCAATACATTTCAAACAGAATAGCAAATATTTCAAATTAGGTACTTTAATATTAAGTAGTATTTAATATTACTATAATATTTAGTAATTTATAAGCATTTATATCCTAATTAATTTATCTCTAGTTATATTAATATTTATCCTTTTAGAAGATTAATGTACTTTGAACACCATTAATTAATAGACATATATATTGAAACTAATTTCGTAATTATCGCTTAATTAAATTTTTTTTATAGTAATATTAATAAGTTAGTATTGTTTAGATATTGTAACAACAAGTAAGTTAGATTTTCATGTTCCTTTTCTTTTAAAGGTCTCTTTTTAAGCAAGAACAATTTTTAGTAACATTTGATAGTAATAATAATATTGAGAAATTGTTTTAGTAATAGAATATTATTATATAGTTACATGGTATTATTTAGTATGATATAGTCATATAGTTATAGACTTTTGTATAAGAAATTTATAGATTATTAATCAGAATAATACAATTAATAGTATTGAAAACTAACTAGTAAAGCAATATAGATTAAGATCAAATTAGTGAATATAAGAAGGCATTCAGAAGAAGAACGATTGAAATAGAAACTATTGGAATTAATTTAAAATTGTAACAACGATAGTATAACAGCAATATAATAAGGGAAACAAAAGTCCTGATTAGATTGAAAAACGGATGTTAATTTGGGAAAAAGTAGACAGAATCCTAGAGCAACAATATAAAACTCTGAAAGAAATGTCTCAGACTACAATAACAACTGTAAAGACAGGGAAGAAGGCCATCTCAACACCAGCAGGACTAATGGCTTCTCCAGCTACACAGAAAACTATAGAAACAATCTTCCCAGGTGAAAAACAAACTCCGACCATAAATATGCATACAGTACAGACCACATTGATAACTATACAAGAAACTATGCAAAAAATGCAGGAATGTATGTTTAAAAACCACGAAGAAACCAGGAGAGATTTAGATGAAAGTAAAAATTCAGTCAAACAAGACATCCAGAAACTAGATGGGAAAATGGACCTTATCCAGGAGATGATCTCTAAAAACGACCAAAGGATCACAGCCATAGAGGAGAAGTCAGAACAAACAGAAAAGAAAATAGAATTATTAGATGTAAAAATGACTGGTCTTAATAAAGAACTTGAAAATACAGTAGCGCAATTGGAATTAGAAAGAGCCTCATTTTACCTACGGTTTCAAAACGTACGGGAAGAAAGAGATGAAGATCTAACCCAAATAATGGCCGAAATAATAGCAGAAATTCTACAAAGAGAGAAGGACGAGATCATTAATGAAATGGATGAGGTGTTCAGAGTAAATACGAACTACGCAAGGCAACATAGACTCCCGAGAGAAGTCCACGTACGTTTCGTAAGAAAGAAGGTGAGAGACATTATCTTTAAAATAGGAAAAGAAGAGCCGATATACTATAAACAAAAAGAAATAATAACATTAAAGCAAATACCCAAAAGGATTAGGGAATGGAGGAAAGATTACGGATTCCTCACACTACTATTAAACAAAAAACAAATATTATTTCGATGGTTGATGTCAGAAGGAGTATTAGTTACGTGGAAAGGGAGGAAGATAAAAGTTGATACGGTAGAAAAAGCGCAAAACCTATATGATCAGATCATGGAGCAGGAAGGAACTGAAGAGAGAGGCGAAGAGTTGAGGAGAAGAGACCAAATAACATCGAGAAGAGAAGATCAAAGAACCGTATATGTAGAGAACAACAAAGAGAAGGAAAAAGAAGAGGAGGGAGAAATCCAGGAAGAGGAGGGAAAAGGAGTAACAACAAGAGCACAAGAACAAGCAAAAAAAAGGATAAGAAGTAACGGAATAAAAAGAAAAAAGGACTAAATCCGAAAATGGACAAAAATTTGAAAATCATATCAATAAATATAAATGGCCTCAATTCCCCGGTAAAAAAGAAACAAGTACTTAGAAAACTAATTAAACAAAAAGCAGATATAATATGCCTTCAAGAAATTCACATAAGGAAAAACGATGAAAAGTATTTACAATGTAAAAAGCTAGGGAAATTATATGAATCATTAGCTGACGAGAAGAAAAAAGGAGTAGCAGTTTATGTCAAAGAAGAAATAGAAAGCAAATTGAAATATGTAGATAACTTAGGAAGAATAGTAATGCTTGAAGTTAATCTTAAAGGTAAAAATATATTACTAGCTGGAATATATGCACCAAATGGCCAACAAAAAGAATTTTATCAAAATTTACATGAAAAAATAATAGAACAAAATATTGAAAACGTATGTTTACTGGGTGACTTCAATGCAATCATAGATAATAAAAAAGATTACAAATGTACTCAGAATAAAAAAAATAGCAAAAAAAATTTGATTCCGAAAACATTCTTATCCCTTACAGAAGAATTAAACCTAGTAGATATCTGGAGATTATATAACCCCAAAAAGGAACAATACACATATTACTCCAATCCCCATAAATCTTGGTCAAGGATTGATATGGCATGGGTCACGAAGACCCTAACACAAGAAATTCAATCAATAGAAATAGGAGCAAATGAATGGGCTGACCATAATCCACTAATAATAGAATGGAGAGGATGGAGGAAAGGTAAAGGTAGATGGATGATGAATACGCAAATAGTGAGAGAAGAAAAATATGTCAAAAGAATAGAGGAAGAGTTGAAATGGTTCTTTAAGGAAAACAATAAAAATCAAACATCCTTACAAAACCTGTGGGACACAACTAAAGCATATATTAGAGGAATAACAATAGCCTACAATAGCCAAAAGAAAAAAGAGAGGGAAAAAGAATACAATAAAATTTATAATGAAATTAAAAATTGCGAAGAGAAGTTACAGGAAAGACCAGGAGACGAACAGAGAAAAATTAACTGGGTGGCCGCCAAACATAAACTAAACATATTGGAACAAGAAAAATATATCAATATATTAAAATTTACAAAACAAAACCAATTCGAACATGCAAATAAGCCAGGAAGGTGGATGGCATACAAATTAAGAAAGGAAAGGGAAAAAAGAATAATCCACCAACTTCAAGATAATGAAGGGAAACTACACCAAAGACCAGAAAAAAAGAAAGAGATAGCAGTCAACTTCTTTCAAAATTTATATAAACAAGAAAAAGTAGAAATAGAAGAAATAAACCAATACTTAAAAGAGGAGCCAATGCCCATATTAACGGAGGAGGAAAGAGAGAGGTTAAACAGAGAGATTACAATAGAAGAGTTACAGGAAACTATTAGGAAACAAAAAAACAATAAAACCCCGGGCACAGACGGACTGCCAATAGAATTATATAAAGAATTGGGAACATCTATAAATGGGATACTAATAGAGGTATATAACGAGGCACTAAAAGACGCAAAAATACCAGAATCTTGGAAAGAGGCATATATATCATTAATTCACAAGGAAGGAACGGACCCAACACAAATTAGTAATTATCGGCCGATCTCATTATTAAATACAGACTACAAAATTTTTATGAATTTAATATCAAATAGATTAAAGAAAATATTAAATAACAAAATTCATTCAGATCAAAACGGATTCCTACCGACAAGACAGATTAAAAATAATTTAAGAATGGTAATAAACATGATAGAATACTACGAAGAACACCCAGAGAAACAAGCAGCCCTTATCTTCTTGGACGCACAAAAAGCATTTGACCGAGTCAATTGGGATTTTATGAAACAACAAATAAAAAATATGGAATTTGGTGAGAAATTTAGTAGTATAATATCCACAATATATACAAATCAGAGGGCAAGATTGCTAGTAAATGGGGAATTAACAAACCATTTCGAAATAGGAAGAGGAGTAAGACAAGGATGTCCACTCTCGCCCCTGCTTTTTATACTGACTCTGGAAAATTTGCTTAGGAGAATTAGATCAAATAAAAATATAAAAGGCCTTAAAGTAAAAGGAGAAGAATAAAAGGTCCAAGCTTTCGCCGACGACCTTGTATTCTGTATAGAAGATCCATTGGAGACACAAATAAAATTAATGGAGGAAATTGAGAAATTTGGTAAGGTGGCAGGGCTAAAAATTAACAAAAATAAAACCAAAATCCTAACTAAAAACTTGAATAAAAAACAAACAGAAAAATTAGAACAACAATCAGGATTACAAATAGTAAAAAAAGTAAAATACTTAGGCATAAATTTGACAACTAGAAATATAGCAATTAAAGACAATAATTATGGAGAACTAATACAACAAATCAAAAAAGACCTAGATAGATGGGGGAATTTAAAACTATCACTATTAGGACGAATAGCGGCGATAAAGATGAACATACTTCCAAGGATCCTCTATCTGTTCCAAACTATCCCAATAAGACTAGAAAAAAAAATTTTTTTTACAAATCTGAATAAACTAACAGCAAAATTTATATGGGAAGGAAAAAAACCAAGGATAAATTTAAAAACACTACAAGACAATAGATTAAGAGGGGGTTTTGGCCTACCGGCCTGGGAACTATATTACAGAGCCGCTAGCATAATGTGGATCAAGGACTGGGTTAACTTAGACAATCAAAGGATACTGAAATTAGAAGGACACGACTTATTAAAAGGTTGGCATGCTTACCTATGGAATACAGGAAACAAAACATACAAACATTTTAAAAATCACATAATAAGAAATTCTTTAATTATAACATGGTTGGAAATAAAACGTAAACACTACACAAAAATCCCAGGATGGCTATCTACACTCGAGGCAACAACACATCCGAATATAATGTACCCCAACACAGTAACCACGCAGAAAATAATAAGATACAGAGACATCTTAGATAACGACGGGAAACTCAAATCCCGAGAAGAACTTAGAGATTTAGACATAAAAATTGATTGGTGGCCATATTTGTTGATACAAAACAGATATAAAAAAGACAGGGAGGATGGAGGAGTTGAAATAAAGCCCAATCAACTTGACAAACTATTAGAAACAAAAGAAGGAAAATTAGTCTCAAAGATTTATAAATACTTACTTTAATTTAACCAAGCAGAAAATATAGTCAAGGGCCAAATGATAGCCTGGGCCAGGAATATTGGAAGGAGTATAAAATTAGAAGAATGGGAAACGATTTGGACAAATAATTGTAAAATAACTAAAGCAGTAACATTTAAAGAAAATCATTATAAGATGTGGTATAGATGGCACCTGGCTCCAGCTAGGTTAGCGAAAATGTACCCAAACTGTAGCCCGATTTGTTGGAAATGTAGACAAACCTCAGGAACATTTTATCACCTTTGGTGGTCATGCCCAAAAATAAAAAAATTCTGGACAAAGATTCGAAAATGGATAATAGAAATAACAGAAGAAAATTTAGACCTAAAGCCCGAAATTTTTCTACTAGGTATATTTAAAAAAGAAATTAAAAAAGAAATAAAATATATCATATTACATATAATTACAGCAGCAAGAATAACCCTAGCCCAGTATTGGAAATTAGGAGAGTTGCCAACAGAAGAACAAATAATCCAAAAAATATATTGGTGCGCAGAGATGAATAGACTAACTCTTAAATTAAAAAATAAGGAAGACTCACGCTTCTATCAAATTTACACCGTCAATATAAAAACACCATGGTAAATGGAAATAAATGTTTATATATGATTATATATTGAATTGCTATAGATAGAAAGCTTTTGCATAGTAAATAATAGAACAAAAATAACACTGAAATGTACTTTGATTTTAGTTTTAAGACTGTTTTTACGACTTTTGACTTTGTTGTTTTTTATCTGTTTATATTCAAATAAAGTTGTTTTTAAAACAAAAAAAAAGAAATAAGAATAGAAATATTAAGATTTGATTAAAAAATATGGAAAAAACACTTCGGCAGAAATTGTAACTAAGTAAAATATATTTGAATATGACAAGTTGTATATATCATGATATGATATGAGATGATCAATACTCTGTTCCATAAAATATGTGGGTATTGGGGGGGGGGGGGACTAATAAAACTTGATTAAAAAAAAGTTTGTGCTGATTGGCTGATAATTACCTGTGTGTGTTTTCATTGTAGTGTCCCAGTTTCCCCAAAAAGCTGAAATGGTCAGAATAGCTATAACAGCATCTATAAAGGGGAGAAATCTCATATTCCAAAGTTGAGCTCTTTAATTAAGTTTATAAGGGAAATCCAAGTCTGATTTGTCAGCCAAATCTAATCTGTCAGTCTCAGACAGAGGCAGGATTTTGAAAAGTCAGTTGAGCTGAAGCCTGTTGTATGCCTTTCGAACCATCACATGCTCCAGGCACTGGGATAAGATGTTAATGGCATCACTTAATTTGCTAGGGGCAGAGACGTACAACTGGATATCACTAGTATAGCGATACCTCATGTCATGACAATGAATGAGCTTACCGGCCATATTCATGTAGATATTGAAAAGGAGGGGAACATGGTTTGAGTGGGATGCTTTTGTTGTATTCTGTTCCTTCTGCCTTTGATCTGTGTGCGGAAGTGCAGATGTGGTATACATGTCCACATGTTTTTTAGGAAGTGGCTAGGATATCTACAGATGTCACCACAATGATATGGACAAAGTTCACCCTGATTTCTATATGTCTCATAAAACAAACAGCAGACTTTTGATCACACCATCATAGCCACCATCTTGAGTTGCTGGCTTTGATTGCAGATTTTTGTTTTACTTTTTTAAACCATTGCAGGTTTTTGTTTTACTTTTTTAAACCATAGGGGCTCTTGAAGTCTTATGTTTTCTGTTTTCTTTCCCCCTTTCTTTGGTCTTCCAATTTTTTCTAGATTAACTGAATAACAAATAACAGAGTTGGAAGGCACCTTGGAGGACTTCTAGTCAAGCAGGAGACCCTATACCAGTGATGACTAACCTTTTTGCCATCGCGTGCCAGGAGAGGGGGGGTCATGCACACGCGTGCCCACACCAATAATTCTATGCACCTTGCCCTGAGCATGCACGTGCAGCCCCCCTCTTCCCCCCCTGCTCCTGGCATGTGATGGCCTGATAAACCCGTTTTTCTTTCTTACCTGGTTCCAGATCCTTTCTATTTATCTGGGAAGGGTGAAAACAGCCTTTCTCAATCCCTCAGAGGCCCTCCAAAGGCCTGAAATGGCCCATTTCCCAATGAGACAGGAAATGACGTTTTTTTGCTCTCCCCAGCCTCTCTAGGAGTCTCTGAAGGCTGGTGACAGCAAAAAACATCACTTCCTGTCCCACTGGGAGTTAGGAAATAGGCCGTTTCAGGCCTTTGGAGGGCCTCTGAGGGAGTGGGAAAGGCTGTTCTTGCCCTCCGCAGATATACAGAGAGGATCTGGAGCCAGGTAAGAAAGAAAAACCGGCCTTCTCCACCACCAGCCCAGCCCCTCCAGAAGCAGGAAACAGCCTGTTTTCCTACTTCTGGTGGCCCAGAAGATTGAAAATCAGCTGGCCGGCGCATGCATGTGCATCAGAGCTCAGCTGGCGTGCCCACTGATATGGCTACACGTGCCACAGGTTTGCCATCATGGCCCCATACCATTTCAGACAAATGGTTGTCCAATATCTTCTTGAAGACCTTTAGTGTTGGAGCATCCACAACTTCTGCAGACAAGCTGTTCCATTGGCTAATTGTTCTCACTGTCAGGAAATTTCTCCTTATTTCTAGGTTGGATCCCTCTATGATAAGTTTCCATCCATTGCTTCTTGTTCTATCTTCTGATCAGGGGTGAAATACAGACAATTCTATCCAGCTCAGGAGAACTGGTAGTGGTGGCTGCGGGAGGTTCTGCCCACCTGCATGACCGTCATGACATCGCTTTTTGGTGACATTTTAAGCTTCTAGACATGCTCAGAAGGCTTTGCGCCAGGGGTGAATTGCTCCCGGTTCAGACTGGATCATAGTGATGGTGGCGGGTGGTTTGGAGAACCAGTAGCAAAAATCCCGCCCCCCCCCCCCCCCCAGCTGAGCTGCAGAATCATCAGAGGCTTTTTAAAAAGCTTTTAAAAGCATTTTTTTCTGCAACCTTTTGGCCAAAGAGGTGGTAAAAAAAATGCTTTGAAAAGTCTGTGACATCCCAGCTGAGTTTCCTGATCTGCAGAGAGGTATGTTTTAAAAAGCCTCTGGCGATCCCAGCTGAACTTTCTGATCAGCAGTGACTTTTCAAAGCATTAGAAAAAATGCTTTGAAAAGTTAAAAAAAAAAAAAGCTGGCCACGCCCACCCAGTCACATTATCCCCACCACCACCAAGCCATGCCCACATAACTGGTAATAACAAATTTTACATTTCACCCCTGCTTTGCGCATGGATGGACGACGGCGCGTACGAGCACAGCGAATGCATGCATGGCACATGCACATTGGCAAACCAGTAGGGAAGGTAAGTGAATTTCACCCCTGCTTCTGATGCTTTGGAAAATAGGTTTATTTTTCCTGTCTTCTTCATGGCAAACTATCAAATATTGGAATGCTGCTATCATGTCACCCCTAGTCCTTCTTTTCACTAGACTAGGCATACTCAATTCCTGCAACCATTCTTTATATTTTTTTAGCCTCTAACCTCCTAATAATCTTTGTTGCTCTTCTCTGCACTCTGCACTCATTTCTCATCTTTTTTGCACCATGGCGACCAGAATTAGATGCAATATTCCAAGTGTGGCCCCACTGGTGCAATATAAAATGGTATTATCACTTCATGTGATCTTGAAACTATCCCTCTGTCCAGGACTGCATTGGCTTTTTTGGCAGTTGCAGCACACTATTGGCTCATACTGTACTTAATTGGTTGTCTAGTAGGACACCAAGATCTCTCACACAGATACTGCTGTTGAGCCACATATCACCTATTCCATACCTGTGCATTTGGTTTTTCCTACATAAGTGCAGGACGTTAGTTTTATCATCAGTGAATTGCATTTTATTGAATAGGGCCCAATGCTCATGTCCATCAAGATCCTTCTGAATCTTAAGTCTGTCTTCCAAAGTGTTAGCAATTGCCCCCAGTTTAGCATCATCTGCAAATTTGATGCACTCCACTTCTATCCCCTCATCTAGATTGTTTATGAAGATGTTGAAAAGCACTGTGTGCAAGACAGAATCTTGAGATATCCCACTGATTACTTCTTTCCATGTAGAAATAATTTTCCATTATTTTCCATACAGGTTGAGGGTGATTTGTCAGCCATCTGATGGTGATGCTATCTATCTCATATTATTCTATCTTACCAAGAAGTAGATTGTGGTCTACTTTGCCAAATGCTGTGTATACTATGCCACTAATTTACTTTGTCAAAGAATGCAATAAGGTTGGTCTGGCATGATCTGTTTTTAACAAACCCATGCTTATTCATTCCTAGATGCTCACAGACCAGCTGTTTGATTATCTTTTCCAGTATTTTCCCAGGGATTGATATCAAGCTGATTGGTCTAGAGTTTCCTGGATTCCCTTTTTCTCCTTTTGGAAAATTGGAACTGAGCATTATCTTTCCTGATTCTGTTCTTGTAGAACTGAGCTATTTGCTGCTATTCTGTTCTAATTATGTGCTCTTTTCCCCATTTTTTTATACTTGTCTTTTTTGTCCCTCAGTTTGTCCTTCAGTTTGCAATTGTGCTACTGTATTTTAACAACCCAGGAAGACCTTTTTGTGGCTGCACCTAGCTCTGGAATTCCTTTCCCAAGAATTTTTCATTAGTGGTAATTTGGAAATCAATGAGGAAGATCTTGCTTTGAGGCATAATTATTTGCAGAGCCCTGTGAATTTCCTCTGAAAAACCAGAGCCTTTTGTCCCAGCAGGAAACTGTCTTTTTTCTCTTGAAAGGTGAGCCTCCTTCCACAGTAACTTGCCTTTGAATCGTGTTTGGCTGCCTGCTCTTTCTCTTTTGCAAGAAAAGCTTTCTCCACCCCATGAGTTCCAAGCAGCTTTGCAAAGCCCTGAGAGACTTCAGCTAATTAAATCTTTGAAGTTCAGATCCAAGTAAGGGAAAATGAATGTGAAACATTAAGAGTATATTCAGTAGAGTGAGCATGTTCCTTAGTAAGCAAACAATTCAACTGAGCAAAAACTGGTACAGAAATCTCTTGGGAAGAAATTTGAACTGAAAGAGTGTGGAGCCTGATGGATCTCTCACAGCATCTGGAAATGTGCTCCATTACAAACTGGCTTTAAGCTGAAGAACAAAGGACCATCCACTCCATCACATCTAGGATAAGTTAGGAGGTGTGGCATGATGGCAGCCAAGCAAGAGTACAAAAATAGATTCTTGGAACCTCTGTCTTTAAGAGAATTAGAATTCTATTCAATATGGAAGAAAGATCTAGACAATATTGGATTCCAGATTCCTAGCACATTCAATGGTGGGATTCAAATATTTTACTACTGGTTCTATGGGAATGGCTTGGTGGGCATGGCTTGGTGGTCATGTGACTGAGTGGGCATGGCCAACTCCACATCACTCACGTCGAGGGGCACCTTCAGTGGTGGTATTCAATTTTTGGCTGAGGGCGCGGCATCTTGCTGTGAGTGACATCTAGTTGGCCACACCCACTCAATCTCATGACCACCCCCCAACAAGCCAAGCCCACCGAACGCAGTAGGAAAAAAATTGAATTAATACTATATTTTTCCTTAACATCACCCCTTCCCTGAGGCCCCGGAGCCTCTGCCAGCTCGCCACCTGCTCTCCCTTAAGTGCCACACGTCACCACATTTCCCCTCCTTCAGAGGCCCCGGTCCTTAATCTCCCTGCTTCCTCTCCCTTGACCGCCTCTTTCTGCATCCCACGGCAACGACCTTACCTTCCTCCCGTGGCTGGCTGAGCTGAGCAGAGTGGGCGAGGTGACTAGCGAGGCAATTAGCTGGGCCACATGGTGAAGGCAACATTTATAGGGTGGGGTGGTGGTGGGCCAAAACAGGTCACCCGAACCGGTCCAAACCGGTCAAATACAACCTCTCGGCATCTTGCCTCGACTCACTTGCTTGGCCTCCCAAGCTCTTCTGGTCTTTGTCTATTAATTTGTCTACTACTACAGTGTCTGGTTGATTATCTAATCCATGTCTGTCCTTCTGGATCTGGAACTCCCACAGATTCTTAGCTCTATTATTCTCCACAATTTTCTGTGGAAATTTTTTGATGGCTGGCTGGAGAATTCTGGGAGTTAAAGTCCATATATATTTCAGCTGAGAAACACTGATCTACCCCTTGGGTTCTATCTAGTGTGGTAAATCCCTGCTTCTATGGATCTGGTGCTTAGTGCCTGTTCTTGTGCTGTTATGATCAGTGCAGAGGTGGGATTCTACCAGTTTGCACCTATTCAGTAGAACCAGTAATTAATTTTCTAAGCAGTTCAGAGAACCGGTTGTTAGAAGAAATCTTGTTCCCCACCCCACCCCACTTTACAGGATTAATCCTGTAAGGAATTATAACATTCTGATGTTGCTTCTAGCCTAATCTTTATTGCCCTGCATACAGAAACTGCTTCTCCCTTAACCCTTATTACATTCTTGGCAGTATGCCTAGACTTATTGTCACCTGAGCTTCTCTAGACTTTTTTTTTTTTTGGCTGGTACTTTTTTTTTTCTTTGCTGGTACTTTGCTTGACTTTCTTAAAGGGGAAGGGTTGTTTTAAGCCTTTTACACTGCTGTTGGAGGAAATACTCCCCTGCTGAATTCTTCCAGCTGGGATGCAATGATCAGCACTTTGAAGAAATAATTGAATAACAAAGCAGAGCTGCTGGAAAGAAGCTTTTAATGACAAGGAACCAAGATGAGTAACATTCAGCAGGGCTTTTTGGCTAGCTAGAAAGATTGACATTCAAACATGAGTTAACATACCCTTTCTAACTTTTGGTCTAAAACTGGTTTTTGGTGAAGTTTAATTCTGTGCTTGGTGATGTTTAATCCTGTGTTTATTGATGGGTTAATTTTTCCTATTCAGCTTTGTTTGGAAGAAAAAAAATGTTAATCTCTGTTCCTGAAAAGAAGCAGCTTTAGAAATCTGGTTAGTTCCTGTGTCTATTTGTTTTGGTAATTGGTTTAACAAGCAACAGCTATTGTGTTTGCTCCTTTGCTTCATTCTAGTGTTAATTGCTTTCTTTGTAGTTAGGCTTATCTCAAATCCTTTTTCTATCTAGGGATGGGGGTCTTCCTTCACTGCTTTAGTGGTTCTTGGCACTATCTTTTTAGGGTGTACTTCCAAGAGGCAGGATGCAAGCTTGGCACTGATTTTTTTACTGCCTCTCTAGGGGGCATGTGATCTTTCCTTAAATCTGGTTGATTTCCTTATGAGGTAAGTGAGACCAGCTGGTATCTTTAAGTGGTGCCAATCATTCCTTCTCTCAGCCCAACCTACATCACAGGACTGTGGTGGGGAAAATAGGAGGAGAAAGGATATTTGGAATGTTTACTGCTTTGAATTACTTATACAAATAATGATGGAATATAAATAAAGAAAGAAATGATTTATCTGGGGGATGGTGTTTTGCTTTGCTGCAAATCAGCTTCCCATTTTTTAAAAAGTTTAAACATAGTTTGAACAATATATAAATACAGGTGGAGTAGATAAATTGCCAAGCAACTAGCAAGGTCTGTACAGGCATACATTGGCCCTCTGGGTGGTACAAATAAGGCCCCCAGGCCTCAGATAATTGGTAGAGCATATAGATCAGTCATTAAATCATCATTCTTTGTCTCCTTTTTTAATACTGCAAATCCACTCTTCCCAGAGGACCTTTTCTGAAAATTCAGAGAGCCTATCAAAATAGTCCACATGGACAGTTTGCAGGAAAAATTATCACATGAGCTTATTTAAATAATTGGAAAATACAATACAAAGTAATTGTGTGGAAACAGGGTCCAATATTTTTATTTTCATTCTAAATTCTAAGGTACTTCTAACTTACTGCCAATAAATACCTTTTGATCCCAGTCACCAAAAATGAATATTTCCAAAACTTTCCAAGAGCTTAATTCCAATACTTAAAATCTATAGGGTCACTAGGAATTGACATATAATTCATTCCAACACCACAAATATGCAGGGCTTTCTCCTCAAAAGTCCTTCATATTATTTTCTAATCTATTTTAAAACAAAATTGATCTTCCCTTCTCCACTCACCATTCTCCCCACCCCCACTCCAGGGAACACCCCCCCCCCCCGCAAAAAGTGAGAGCCCTACCTGCCAGGTTGTTGTAGTAGTGGATTTTGATTCTGTAGAGGAGCTGCCTCTGTTCATCCAAGAGTTTGCCAGGCTGGTAACCCTTTGAGTATCCTTGGAGTCTTCCTTGGCCAGCAACAACCTGTTCAGCTCGAGCAACAACCTGTGATACTTGTGGATGGCTTCCTGGAGCTTCCTGGAGCTTCCTGCTTGCCTCTGAATGCTCTCCTCCCAGGCCTCTTGCCAATGGACGAGCAGCACTTCTTCTCCTTGTAGCACTGATCTCTTTGGCTTTTGAAATCCAGCACTCTTGGATTTCAAGAGTGCTCAGGCTCAGCAGCTGTAGAAGTGGCACTGGATTTCAAAAGGCAAGCAGCTCAGTGCTACAAGGAGAAGTGCCACTCATCCATCAGCAAGAGGCCTGGGAAGAGAGCATTCAGCCGGCATTCAGAGGCAAGCGGAAAGCTCCAGGAAGTCCGAGAAGCTTTGGGAAGCACGGGAAGTGCTGGGAACAGTGAGAAGCTCTGGAAAGGGGCAGGAAGCAGGAGGAAGCACTGTGCACAAGCAGCCTGACTCCTGGACAGTGCAGGAAATTGTGGTATAGGAAGTTAGCACCCACCCCTTTTCTAGAAGAATGAAATATTTTGGGAAATATTAAAAAGGCAGAATATTATGTTTCCCTGTATGAGAAATGGGGAAACATGTTTTAAAGATGCATCTTCCTGCCCCCACCCTTTTGTTAATGAGCCAGAGGCAGAAATTCAAACTTTGTCAATGGACCATCATCTGCAACACAAAGCACCCATCTAGGAACAGAAACTCACCACATGGTACCTGGGAAGATTACATCAGCCGGCAAGGCTAGCTAAGACCCCCACCCCCTGGAAGTCTGACAACCAATTAGGATTTTTCTGGGCCCCAGGAAGTTCAAAGCCAGAGAGAGCATAAAACCCAGAGACTCGCTGTATCTCGCCCTTTTTTCTGTTCAGGAACTCAAACCATATGATCCTGTCCACCATTAAACCATCTTTCCAAGCAGCCTCCATGTTTCCGGTGTCTTTTTCCCCACTTGGAGCTGAACCCAGAAGGATATTTCTTCCTACTTCCTACTTCCTATTCTTCACCTGTGCAGTAAAAAACTGCACAGGTGAAGGAAAGTCCATGCACAGCTGGGCGTGCGGCAGGAGGGTGCGCAGTATGATGGGGCTGTTTTGTTCCTCCTTACATTGCACCAGCTGCTCCATTGCTCATTTTGCCATTGCAGCCCCGTGCCACAGAGCTTTCCCCACCCACCACCGCCCAGATGCCCTCACTTTTCCCAAGCATTTCTTTGCCTACCAGATTTCCAGCTCCATCACATTTCTAACCATTGTATGCAAGGAGAGAAAAGTTTGTGGGACTAAGAAAAAAAATTCACTCAATCAATTCCAACTTTGCAAGATCTTTTTCTTTCAATTCCAATTCTGGAATTGATTGGTTGAACTTTTTTTAGCCCCACAAAAACTTTCATTTCCCTGCGCACAATGGTGAGAAACACAATGGAGCTGGAAATCAGGTAGACAAAGAAATGTTTGGGGAATCTGGGGAAATTGGGCATTGGGCAGTGGTGGGTGGGGGAAACTCTTATGCCCACAAAGTGAAGAAAAGAAGGGGGAAGAGAAAAGATGACTCCACCTCACTCCATGCATCCCAATGAAAGGCAGTGGCAGCCCAGCCACTTCCTTCCCCATAAAGAAGGCAGGCAAGCATGGCGGGACCACGTGGAAGGGAGCAGGGAAGGCAGACAAGCATGGCTGGATTGCATGGAAGGGAGCAGAGAAGGCAGGCAAGGATGGGTGGGCCAAGGGGCATGTGGAAGAGAGTAGGGAAAGCAGGCAAGCATGGTGGGACTGCGTGGAAGGGAGCAGGGAAGGCAGGTGTTGGAAGAATTATCCTTCTGGGTTCAGCTCCAAGTGGGGAAAAAGACACTGGAAACATGAAGACTTCTTGGAAAGATGGTTTAATGGTGGACAGGATCACATGGTTTGAGTTACTGAACAGAAAAAGGGACAAGATGCTGAGCGTGCCTTGGTTTTATGCTCTCTCTGAGCTTTGAACTTTCTGGGCCATAGGAAGTGTATCCTGATTGGTTGTCAGACTCCCAGGGGATGGGGGGTCTTAACTAGCCTTGCTGGCTGATGTAATTTTCCCAGGTGCCATGTGGTGAGTTTCTGTTGCTAGATGGGTCCTATTGTGTCCTTTGCCCATTGACAAAGCTGAGGGGGGATTGGGTTTCTGCCTCTGTCCCATTGACAAAGGGAGGGGGAGGCAGGTATAGAATAGAATAGAATAGAATAGAATAGAATAGAATAGAATAGAATAGAATAGAATAGAATAGAATAGAATAGAATAGAATAGAATAGAATAGAATAGAATAACAGAGTTGGAAGGGACCTTGGAGGTCTTCTAGTCCATCCCCCTGCCCAAGCAGGAAACCCTACACCATTTCAGACAAATGGTTATCCAACGTCTTCTTAAAGATTTCCAGTGTTGGAGCATTCACAATTTCTGCAGGCAAGTTGTTCCACTTATTAATTGTTCTAACTGTCAAGAAATTACTCCTTAGTTCTAAATTGCTTCTCTCCTTGATTAGTTTCCACCCGTTGCTTCTTGTTCTACCCTCAGGTGCTTTGAAGAATAGTTTGACTTCCTCTTCTTTGTGGCAACACCTGAGATATTGGAACACTGCTATCACTGCTAGTCCTTCTCTTCATTAAACTAGACATATCCAGTTCCTGCAACCGATCTTCATATGTTTTAGCCTCCAGTCCCCTAATCATTTTTGTTGCTCTTCTCTGCACTCTTTCTAAAGTCTCAGCATCTTTTTTACACCGTGGCAACCAAAACTGAATGCAATATTCCAAGTGTGGCCTTACCAAGGCAATATAAAGTGATATTAACACTTCACGTGATCTTGATTCTATCCCTCTGTTTATGCAGCCAAGAACTGTGTTGGCTTTTTTGGCAGCTGCTGCACACTGCTGGCTCATATGTAAATGGTTGTCCACTAGGACTCCAACATCCCTCTCACAGTTATTACTATTGAGCAAGGTATCACATATACGGTAGGAAGGTGGGAGCTGCTTTGTCTTTAAAACATGTTTCTCTATTTCTCATCCAGGGAAATATATTCTGCCTTTTTAGTATTTCCTAAAATATTTCATTCTTCTAGGAAAGGGGTGAGTGCTAACTTCCTACAGTCTTTCCTTTTTTTTCAAACATATGAGTTTTGAAACAAGTTCTTGGCAAAAGATTTTTAAAAAAGATAAAGTTTTTTTAAAAATATTAAAATTGATCAGATCAGGGAGACTTGATGGGTACTTTTAATTGTTCTAATGCAAAGGGGAAGGCATTGATAGAGGCAACAGAAAAGGATTCCTTCAGTGGCTCCCAAAAGCTTTCAATCATGAAGATCTAGCAGCCAGGGGGAAAGTTCTCTGGTAAGAATTTTACAGTATCCAATTTTCCATACCAATTAATTTCAGATGTCAGATATCACTTTCTGTGAACTTCCAATCAAGTTTCAAGCAAGTATACATCCCAAACTTTTTCACAGCCATGGTTTTCCTTTAAATTACAGGCTGCCCATTTCCAAGGGTTGGTTACTGAACCTGCCCTAGCTCTTACTGCATCCAGAATTTCTGAGTCCAAATTGAGGTTAGTGCAATCCAGGCTTTTTTTTTTTTTAATTACACATAATGAACCCTGGAACTTCTATTCATGAGACCACCAGTGCAACATATCTTTCTTTACTGGGTAACTGGGCAGCATCATTTGTGAGTCAGGGTCAGGGCTTGGGTTTTGGATATCACTTTTTCTGCTATCTCTTCAAGTGAGGGAATTACCTGAGGGGGGTTGCCCCTCCCCCATGAAATTAGCAGGGAGATATTACTACTTGGGCTTTTAGTGCCACAGAGAAAAAATCAACCTAGGAGTAGCTTTGTGTGGAGGTAAGTGAAGGGAATAGTTTCAGTCTAATTCTTAATGGTGTGTCTCTCTGTGTGTGCATGTGTATGCAGCTACTTTTACAATATAGGCATTACAAACATTTTGGACATATTTCCCTCCCACCAGACAGACATCTAGGTGTTCAGAACTTGCTGTGCCAAATACAATTCTTACATCAGTACATTAATCTGATTACAACATAAATGAGACAAGAAAGGAAACCTTACAACGAATTACCACCATCCCCCCTTTCCAGCTATCTTCTGGGGATTGAAAAGTCTCTTTTGGTCTTTACTTGTCCATCTCAGGGTCCTTTCTTTTATATCTGCTGGGTGGTATGCTTGGCGATAAGGCTGGTCAGTCAGGCTTGGGAAAGTCTGTTCCACTCTGGTTGCTGTGATGAATTTCATTGGAGGCTGGATTCAAACCCAATTCCTGGCTCAAACAGATGGAAGATAGCATCTGGATCCATGTGCTCTGCTTCCACAGTTGCAGATTCCTTTGTGCAGGGCTGAAAGACAATAGAACAGGATTATTTATTTATTTATTTATTTATTTATTTATGTGATTTATATGCCGCCATTCTCCCTGAGGACTCAGGGTGGCTTACATAAACAATCATAAATACAAATCACAATAAACACATTAAAATGAATTAAAATCCGTATTAAAATCATTCTAAAAAGGAAACTATACAACCCCACAATCGAAATATTGTTTAAACAGCCACGTCTTTAATCCACGGCGAAAGGAGAGGAGGTCGGGGGCCATCCTTAGGTCGGTGGGCAGACTATTCCAGAGGGTCAGAGCTCCGACAGAGAAAGCCCTCCCTCTGGAGGGGGGGATGCTCTTTAACATCTATAGATGTTAAAGAGCAGGGGGGAGAGAACCAATCCCTGAGGCACCCCACAAGTGAGAGGCCTCTGGGAGGATCTCTGACCCCCCCCCGCCAATACATATTGTGAGCGGCCCGAGAGTAGGAGGAGAACCACTGCAAGACAGTGCCCCCTATCCCCAACCTCCTGAGGCGCTGCAGTAGGATACCATGGTCGATGGTATTGAAAGCCGCTGAGAGGTCAAGAAGGACCAGGATGGAGGAGCAACCCCCATCACGGGCCCGCCAGAGATCATTCACTAGGGCGACCAATGCCGTTTCCATGCTGTGGCCACGCCTGAAGCTAGATTGGTAAGGATCTAGGTAGTCCATTTCTTCCAGGAAATGAGGGAATTGCTGTGCCACCATGGTCTCAACAACCTTCGCTTTTTAGAGACAGGATGGTAGTTGTTAAGTGAGTCCAGATCCAGGTTAGGCTTCTTAAGGAGAGGTTGTACCACCGCCTCTTTTAATGAGGCGGGGACAAAACCCTCCCTCAACGAAGCATTAACAACTGCCTGGATCCAGTCTCTAGTCACCTCTCTGGCTGCAGAAACGAGCCAGGAGGGACACGGGTCCAAAACACATGTGGAGACCTCCAGCCGACTCATAATCCTGTCCACTTCATCCAACGAAACAGGCTCAAACTCCGCCCAGAAGATTTCATCAAGACTAGCCCTAGTCTCCTCAGTGGATTCTGCCCAGTCGGAGTCCAACTCAGTCCAAATTCGAGCGATTTTATCTTGCAGAAACTGTGCAAAATCCTCAGCTCGACCCTGCAAGGGGTCATCCCTTGCTCCCTGATTCAGGAGGGAGCGGGTTACCCTGAACAGGGCGGCTGGGCGGTTTTCTGCAGATGCAATGAGAGCAGCGAAATATTGACGTTTTGCTGCTTCCATTGCCACAAGATAAGACCTAATAAAGGTTCTTAACTGTGTTCAGTCGGATTCAGCTCTGAAGGACCTCCAACCACCCTCCAGACATCTTTTCTGATGCTTCATTTCCCTGAGCTCCATGGTAAACCAGGAAGCCACCCGGGATCTGCGCCGGATCAGAGGCCGCTTAGGCACGATTCGATCCAGGGCCCCTACCGCAGCCTGCTCCCAGGCCGCCACTAGGCCCTCGGAGGAATTGTGGGTTAAGGAGGCGGGAAATGACCCAAGCTCCATCAGGTTCCATCTGGAACCTGGGGCAGAACCAGCTCACTGGTTCCACAACCCAGCGACGGGGTAAGGCGATAGGAAAGTCTAGCCGAAGGAGGGAATGATCGGTCCATGACAGGTGGTTAATAGATAAAGACCCCATCCCCATTTATCCACTGCCCAGAGAGAAAAATCAGGTCGAGTGTGTGTCCTCCATTGTGAGTTGGGGCCTGTACAATCTGAGTTAGGTCCATGGCTGCCATGGAAGCCATGAACTCCCGCACCAGCTCAGATGTCTCCCCGGCCGAGGGCAGGTTGAAGTCCCCAACAACCAAAAGGTTGGGGAATTCCACCGCCAACTCGGCCAAGACATCTAGCAGTGTGGGCAGGGCTGAGATTATGCAGCTGGGTGATAGGTACACAACCAACAAACCTGACTGAACTCCAGGATCCCACTTCAGAAGGAGTAATTCACACCCGCCTATCTGAGGGACAGTGACCTCCCTAGGACAGAAACTTTCCCTAATTACTACCGCCATTCCCCCGGCCCTCCCCTGGAGTCATGGCTGATGAACTACCTGAAAACCTGGGGGACATAAATCGGGGAGGGGAACACCTCCCTCCGTTCCAAGCCAGGTTTCGGTGATGCAAGCCAGGTCCGCATCCTCCTCGTCAATTAAATCCCGGACGAGGAGGGCCTTGTTCGCCACAGACCTGGCATTCAGATACAACAGCCAGAATCCAGGGGACTGCACTCTGTCCCCCCCCCCCCCCCCCGGGGGAACAGGATGGTTGAAGGGGGCTGGAGAGCTGCACCGTCCGAACAAACACCCCTGCCCCTCCCAACCATCACTGGGATTGAAAGACCCTTGCTCCACCGAACCTCAACATTCCCTCCCCCTCCTCCCTCCCACCACAGACACCCGATGGGCCTAACTGCCGATCGGGGGGAGCCATCCCCTGCTCATCTTTCACCATCTGCCTCCCGGATCCCCTTAAAATTTGGGATAAAACCCTGGTTAAAAAACCGCTCAGACCACGCTCAGAGGCAGGCCACCTCTAGGGGTCCCAAAACCCATCCTTGAAGTAGGCCATAGATAGAACAGAAGGCCACGTCTGCGAGAGGTCAAGAAGGTCAGCCAATGTATAGGCCAAAATTAAACATATAAGGTAGGCGAAAATGGCACAGCATCAAGATGGTAAATGAAAAAAGGGGGAAGGACACATAATCAAGAGATGGAACATGAGACTCGGAAAAACCATCACCTTGATGGAAGAGTCAAAAGTCTGATCAGCAGAACAGAAAAAGTCTGCTACAAAGTCCACCGGCACCCACTGCAATCATCCTCTCACGATGGCTGGCGGGAAACCACCAGCAGAGTTATTGTTCAGTGCCAGGGTAGTGCAGCAGCAGTAATCTTCCGGGACTCTCAGTCTCCCAGTCAAAGGCCCACCATCTCCCACAACATTCTCAGTCCGATAATAACGACAGATGGAGGAAGAGTGTGGCAGGATCTTCAATAAGACAGGCACAGAGATCACAGGCAGCATAATAAGGAGGATGGTATCAAAAGCCCATAAATAGCTGAAGATAACAATGGAGTGGCCAATGTCTCGGCCACTCCATTGGCCGAGACATGGGCTCCGAGGTCAGAGGAGGACCTCAATAATGAGGGGGGGAGGGGGACCCCAGGGAAGAGGACAGATGGACCTTTCCTACTCCCCCTCTGGTCTACTCCCACCCCAGAACTTCCCACTTCACTTCCCCTGAATCTATGCCAGTCCATACAGGCAAAATTAATCGCCCAGATCTCAAAGGCCCAGTACTCAAAGTCCCAGGTCTCAAAGTCCACATACCCAGTGAGGGACAGTAGCAATCCCAGCAGGAAAATTCGCTGGGCAGCAGTCCCAAATATCTTCAGCAGAGAGGGAGCCGCCATAAACATGGGCCCAGTTAAAGGCTGTCCCTGAAGCCTCTCCCAGCTGATCCCCCTGGGGGCCAAACCGCTCCCCATGGATCCGGATCGCTGGATGTGGCTTTGATGTAATCGGGGCAGCTCCACACAGCGCAGGATCGATCCCAGCTCTCCCAAACTCTCCCAAGCTGAAACTCAACCGTCCTCCAGAGCGATGGTCGAATGATGCAATCTCCGAAAATGCCGACTCACAGCCTCACAACCTCAGATCGTCCGGAGCCGTCATGGCTCATCCGAGAGCCTGTTCCGCCCCAGAAACAGTTCATTGTGGTTGCCAGAAGCTCTGAGTGTCAGGGGAGAGGTCGAAGATGGAAAAGAAGCCCCCACAATGCTGAGAAATCGCCATATTGCACCACCGATTGTCGGCCGAACTCAGGGAGCCGCCATCTTGTGCATGCGCAGGTCTAAGATTACCCCCTTTTGTGGATAATCTTCCCAGGAAAGACATTGTAATAGGATTCTCTATGGGGGGGGGGGTATAGATAGCTTGCAGGCAGTTTTAAAAGAAGCAACAACACATCAGTATTGCAGTTACTAAACAGATAATGCAGTTTCAACAACATGGAGACACAACAGATGAGAAAGAAAAAACTGGATTCATATACTTCAGGAAAGAGATGAACAGGTAAAACCATTTAAACACATACAGTGAGTGCAAGACTGAATTTTTTTTCCTGCAAATGAACTTAAAACGTTTCCTTATAAACTTGGGTTGTTACTTTAAGATACAGAGACGGAAGGAGAAAAAAAAATTAGAAATAAAATGAAAAGTTCTCTTTACTCTGTTCTTGTTGATCAGACAAACACAGGTCAAAGGCTTTTTCTTTCTTTTTCTCTCTCTCTCCCCCATTTTTCATTGCTTCAACCTTTTTTTTAAAAAAACAATTTAAAATTCTTGCCTCTGGGAATCAGATACATTTTACAGTTACAATTACCTCAAGGGCACACAAAGACACACACACACACACAAAAGAGAAAATGAGAGGAAAAAAACAGAACTCTCAGGTTTACACACATACTGATCATTCGCGCCATAAATCTCAGTTAAATTAGGGAAAACACAAATTTTAACAAATGTACCACTCTGCATAGAAGACAGAAAGACAAACAAACAAAACAAACAAAACCCCCAACATTCCTATTTATATATTTCCCTTTTCTTTTAAGTACCTTTATTTAGCCAAATCTGTCTCCCGCTGTTACCTCTTAGCAGAGCCCATTTTTTACACAATTTCCTGGCTTTCTTTTTGCTCATGCCAGTTAAGACCAGTGTCTGCCTGGCATTCCAGGCCACAATCAACTCTTCCAGGGGATTTTCCATCACCCTCAAGCTACCGCTTCCCATGATCCTTGAAATGTAAGGTTCACTTTGGCTTAGCCGGGTGACCCTCCTCTGGTTTTCAGGGGGAAAAAGGTTCCAGAAAGGACTTCAATTCCCTCACAAAGTACAGGCCACCTTCCTAGTTAGGGAATTCGTCTAGGTTTTTGGATCAAAAAGGAATCCGAGAGGACCTGCTGCCCCACCAGCTGGTACTAATACCTCCCTATCTATGCACATATACTAGGATGGCTCTCTTGAAATACACTGGAGACTTCCTCTTCCCTTTGTCAGCCTCTGCTGACTCTGCTGACAACTACCAAACACCAACCCAGAGAGGCTGCCTGGAGGAAGAGCAGAAAGAAGACCTCCTGCTGACCCAGGCTTTACTGAGAGAGGCTTGTGAGAGTTGAAAAGCTGAGAAAGGTATGAATTGCCTGCCCATGGATTGCCTGTTTGGGGGGGAGGAGAGGCTGATCACCTGGAGGGAGGGGTGAAATTGAGGCTTCTGCTTGTTTAGAAGAGAGACCCAAAGCCCAGGAAGAGACAGCTCAGGCATTTGGAACTCAAGTGGTGGCTGCAATCCAGGGGCCCCCTGCTTGGCAGGCATTGCCATGGAGGCAGAAAAAACCCAAAGTCCCCCTGCTATCAGTCAAATACAGGGGAGATACTAAGGGATTGGGATTCTTTCTAACCCAAGTGTGAAACCACATGCAAGAATGGGGGGAGGATTTCACCTCAGATGCCGCATGCATGAGGTGCGTTACCATGGCCCTGGAGAGGGTGGTGGCTGAGTGGATGGTGAGATTCCATAATGAAGATTCCCCTTTGATGAAAAATTATGACCAGTTTATAGCAGCCCTCAGAGTGCACTTTGAGGACCCATTAGTTAAACGAAAGGTAAGATTCCGGATGAAGTCCATAAATCAGGGTTGGAGATCGATGGCTGAATACACCCAGGAGTTCCGCAAGCTGGTGCACCACATGAGAGGGTGGTCAGAAGTTGCCCTGCTAGAATGCTATAAGGATGGTCTCAATGAGGATGTCTACAAGGATTGCTGCTCCTGAGGGGCCCCTCGGGATCTGCAAAGTTGGGGTATGTGTTAGCTGCTGACGTGGAGATTGATTTGGCTGGAGATTGCTACCATGGTGGTAGCACCTGGAACAAGCCACCCTCCTCACCCCAAAAGGGGTCCCCAAAGACCACCAGGAGACCCTCAGGCTCCAAGCCAAAGTCCACCGCATCTCAGCTCCTTATCCCGCACAGCACGGAGACAGCAAGAGAACACAGCCGGACACATCAAAAGAAGTTGAATGCTGGTTTAATGCTTCATCAGTTACGAGACAATGCTGACCCATAGAACATTTTCAAAGTTGGCGTTACAAGCATCTGCCTTGTAAAGCTGTTTATCCACTCCGCCCCACCCCGCCCATCTTTGAGCAGCCACTCATCAGCTGTAGCAAAGTTCCACCTTCTTTGCTCCCAGTGTCCTCATCCTGAAGCAACTCACAGCTTTACGGTAGAATAGCCCTATCCCCGACGCCCCATCACCTACATCCGTGCCGCTTACACCCAGTGCTCCCTTCACCACTCAAGGGTTGTGCTGCATTTCTTTTTTTTTATTGAAAAAGTTTTACAAATACAAAATTTTCCCCCTTCCCCCCCTTCCCCTCCCTAACCCTTCCCTCCCCACCCTTGACTTCCCTTATAACCTTAAAATTACAATTCATTTTTAACTCCCCAAATATTAAAAGGTGAAATCCAAATCATATCATAATTCCCACCAACTACTCTACACCCTGTATATACTATAAATTTCTACATAACATTCAGCTAAAAGCTATCTGATACTTCTTTGTTTGATATTTATTCTGCACATAGTCTATCCATTTCTTCCATTCCCGCACAAACGTTTCTTGAGTCTGGTCTTTTAAATATGCTGATATCTTTGCCATTTCAGCAAAACTGGCCACCTTCAAAGTCCATTCTTCAATAGTAGGTAAAACATCTTTTTTCCAATATTGACCAATCAGTAACCTAGCTGCTGTAAACATATATAATATCAGTTTTGTTTCATTCACTGAGAAATCCTTAACTATACCCAGTAAAAACAATTGAGGAGAAAATTGGAGTTTTTTCTTCAAGACATTTTGCATTACCCACCAAATTTTGATCCACTGGGACATCACTTCCACGGCATCGTTGGGGTGGTCTGGGGTGGAGATGTACAGCTGAGTACATCAGCGTACTGATGGAACTCCACCCCAAAACCACGGATGATCTCACCCAGCGGCTTTACATAAATATTGAACAGGAGGGGCGAGAGGACCGATCCCTGCGGCACCCCACACACTAGGCGCCTCGGGGTCGACCGCTGCCCCCCTGTCAACACAGATTGCGACTGGTCGGAGAGGTAGGAGGAGAACCACCGTAAAATGGTGCCCCCCACCCCCAGTCCCTCCAACCGGCGCAACATGATACCATGGTCGATGGTATCAAAAGCCGCTGAGAGGTCTAACAACACCAGGATAGAGGAGTAGCTCCTACCCCGGGCCCTCCAGAGATCATCCACCAACGCAACCAATGCCGTTTCGGTGCTGTATCCAGACCTGAAGCCGGACTGGAGCGGGTCTAAATAGACAGCTTCTTCCAGGTACCAAGGGAGCTGCCATGCAACCACACTCTCAACAACCTTCGCTAAAAAGGGAAGGTTAGAGACTGGACGATAATTAGCCAAAATAGCTGGGTCCAAGGAGGGCTTCTTGAGGAGGGGCCTCACCACCGCCTCCTTCAAGGCGGCCGGTAGGGCATCCTCACTCAAAGAAGCATTTATAATCTCCTGGAGCCAGCCTCGTGTAACCTCCCGGGAGGCCAGCACCAACCAGGAGGGACACGGGTCCAATAAACATGTGGTTGCGTTCAGTCTTCCCAAAGTCCTGTCCACATCCTTGGGAGCCACAGGATCGAACTCAGCCCAGATAACACTCTCAAGACCTGGCTCAGTCACCTCACCTGAACTAACCCAGTCAGCGGCCAAATCATCCCGAATCTGAGTTATTTTATCATCCAGATATTGAACAAAGTCCTCAGCACATCCCTGCAAGGGATCCTCCCGCGCTCCCAGTTGGAGGAGGGAGCGGGTCACCCTAAACAGGGCAGCTGGGCGATTATCTGATGACGCAATAAGAGCGGTAAAATAATTAGATTTCGCCGCTTTTATCGCCACTATGTAAGTCTTAATATGAGCTCTTACTAGTGTCAAGTCAGATTCAGAGTGACTGGCCCTCCAACCGCTCTCTAGGCGTCTTCTCCGGCGTTTCATCTCCCTCAGCTCCTCGGTGAACCAAGGAGATAAGGGATTTCGGCGCCGGGTCAGAGGCCGCAAAGGCACGACATGGTCTAAGGCCCCACTGGCTGCCCTATCACAGGCCGCCACCAGGTCCTCAGCCGAGTCGTGTGTCAGTGTCTCAGGAAATGGCCCAAGCTCCGTCTGGAACCTATCAGGATCCATCAGGCGCCTGGGGCGGAACCACCTGGTTGGTTCCGCCTCCCTGCGGTGAGGTGTAGCGGTCTGAAAGTCGAGTCGAAGGAGCAAGTGGTCAGTCCATGATAAGGGTTCCACATCTATATCCCCAATATCAAGACCACTCAACCACTGACCAGAGACAAAAACTAGGTCCACGGTGTGTCCACCAATGTGGGTCGGGCCCTGAATTACCTGGGTCAGGTCAATGGCCGTCATGGAAGCCATGAACTCCCGGGCTATCTCAGATGTTTCACCGATGGATAGCAGATTGAAATCCCCCATGACCATAAGCCTGGGGGTATCAACCGCCACCTCGGCTACAACATTGAGAAGCTCGGGCAGGGTCGTTGCCACGTGGCAGGGAGCCAGGTACGTGACTAACAGAGCCATCTGCCCACCACGACCCCACCTCACAAAGATGGACTCACACCCGGCTATCTGAGGTACAGTAGTCTCCCTCGGACCCAGACCTTCCTTAATAATGACCGCCACTCCCCCACCCCTGCCCTGAGCTCTCGGCTGGTGGAATGCAAGGAAACCTGGTGGGCACATCTCCACGAGGGGAACCCCCCCCCTCGTGGCCCAACCAGGTCTCGGTAATACCGGCCAGGTCCGCACCTATGAGTTTCTTGCAAACAGATGACATCACTGTTAAATTGTCTCAAATAATGAAATATTTTCCTTCTTTTCTGTGGTGAGTTCAATCCGTTCACATTCCAAGATAGAAATTTAATTGTCATTTGTAGTGTCACGAAGCGTTAAGAGCATTTGGTGAAGTTTCTGTTCCAGAGTGGTAGTCTTTGGCCTGGCTCCTCCCATGGCTTCAGTTTTCTGTGGTTTACCATTGGCAACCTTTGTCAGCTTCTCAGTGCTGACATAGTAAAGAGGGGGTTAAATTCCTGTGGGATTAGTAAGAGAGACTGCCGTAGAATGATTTAGATAATGGCCCATAGGATAAGGAAGCAAGCCAGGAAAGGGAGGGAATTTGGAGCAGAGGTCATTTATTGACTATATATGAGTCCGTGAAGACGTTGTTCTAACAAATAAAAGTTTTTTTTTCTTTATTATCAAAATGTGAGAGGCATTTTATTTCTTAAGACAACTCCAGCCGGACAGACAGTCAGGAAAATGTCTTTTAAACAAAAAAAAAAAAAGCTCTCTTCAAAAACTTTTCTTCTAAAAATATTTATGCATTCCTAAGCTACTGCCGACGTTGGCAGACCTTCAGATGTCTCCGAAAGTAAACAAACCTTATCAGAGGCCATGGAAGAAACAATCTCCACCGAAGGTTTGCCTCAGAAAAGGAAAAAATTATGATGCCTTTTGCTGGACTCCCATCAAGTGGCAGTTAAGGGGGGAAGGTTCTATGGCTCTCCAAACGGCAGCATAGCCCCCCCCCCCCACACACACACACAAGGAAAAAAAAAAGATGAGAGAAGAAAGCTCCAAAATGCACTCAGGGCTTCCCTCCCTGCTCAGCAAGCGACCCAGCCCAGCCACGGCATCACTCCCCTGCACCCAAATGGGAGATGATGAAGAAGCCCAAGGGCACCGTGGGCAGGCTCACAGACCCACGCAATGGGAGGAGAGGCCACTGAGGGTGGAACCACCCCGATTCAGAGGGAAATTTGATGGGGATCCGGACCTGCTAGCTCAATTTCTCGATGCAGCTGAGATTTACATCGAGCGCTACGCACACCTTTACCCTTTCCCCAGGGCCCTGGTCAGTGCCATCGCAGAAGGTCTGGAGGGAGAAGCAAGGAGCTGGTCAGCGGCCCAGTACAAATACAGGACCCCCCAACTGCAAGATGCAGATGGTTTCTTACAACTGCTACGAGCCCGCTTCGAAGAAACAGGGGACGATCCCTATGTAGAAGATGAGCTCAGGCACCTAATGCAGAGGGGGAAGCCTATCCAAGAACATATCCGTTAGTTCAGGAAAGTTGTTGGGACTTTACCTCCTTTGCCTGAATGACTGCTAGTATACTTCTTTAGAACAAGCTTAGATAAGCAAATCGCCCAAGTGACTGCTTATCGAGATATTCCGAACGGACTGTCTGACTGGTTCCGGATAGTGACGCAAGTTGAGAGAGGTCTACGTGCCAACAACATGCTAAAACAACCACAGGCAAAGGAGAAAACCCAGCTGGACCAGGAACTGTCTACCAGACCAGAAACTACAGCATCACGGGCCACCCAGAGGCCATCCACCCCACGGAGTACACTGAGGTGCTACAGATGTGGGGGAGTTGGGCATTTGGCAGCAGCGTGTGGAACCCCGGGGCCAAAAACAGAGCCCCCGGCCAAGGCACGACTGGAACAGGGACCTAGGCACACCAGAAAGGCACCATTAAGACTTTCTCCGACTGCAGAAGTTTTTGCCCATCTGACTGAAAATAGGGGGAGCTCCGACGATGCGAATCGACCCCCGAACTGTATGAGGGCAATGACGATGGTGAAAACAACCCAATGGTGAGCGCACCCATCCACCCTTTTCTTTTCCCCATACGCCTAACAGCGCCAAAAACAGGTACCCAAGGGACTTTCCAAGCCCTAGTATATTCGGGTTGCACGAGGTGCCTGATTAACCTACCCATAGTCCTAAAACTGGGGATCCGGGCTAAAAGGCTCAGCCACCCAATCCGTTTTCAGCAAGTTGATGGATACCTACGGGGGGGGGCGGATGCCACACATTTGACCGAGCCGGTGAAGCTGGAGCTAGCAGATCACTGGGAAATGATTTGGTTCATAATAGCCCCCAAGATGACCAACCCAGTCATACTGGGACTCTCCTGGTTGGACAAGTGGGGCCCCACCATCTGGTGGCAAGAAGGGACCCACAGACTGAGGATAGCAAGGGGACCTCACCCCCTGCCACCACAACCAGAGAAAACGACCCCTCCCCCCACCCAGGGGGTCCAACCCCTCCCTCTAGAGGGACAAAAGTCGCCTCCAACACAGGTGCCCAACCCGCCCTGTAAAGGGACAACAGAGCAACTGGCGGCCACCTCCAGCACCTCCCACAGCCAGGACCAGATCCCAAAAGAGTACCAAGACTTGGCAGAAGTATTTAGCGAGACCGAGTGTGACGTACTACCACCCCACCGCGACGCCAATTGTGCTATCGAAATCATCCCTGGTTCGAAACTACCAAAACCTAAATTGTACGCCATGACACCCCGTGAAATGCAAGAACTGCAAAAGTACATAGACAAGAACCTACAAAGGGGTTTTATCGAACCAGCCAAACCACGGGTAGCGGCACCAGTTTTCTTCAGGGAGAAGAAAGACGGCTCCATGCGTCTGGTGGTCGATTTTCACGGGATAAACTGTGTCTCCGTGCACAACTTATACCCCCTCCCCCTCATGAAAGACATCTAGCTCACTTGGCCAAAGGGAAGGTTTTTACCAAACTAGACCTTCGTGAAGCCTACTACCGCATACGCATCAAGGAAGGAGACAAGTGGAAGACAGCATTTAACTGCCCCCCAGGAAGTTTTCAATTTAAAGTGATGCCTTTCGGACTACAGGGAGCACCGGCGGTGTTCATGCAACTGATAAATGAAGTTTTACATGATCACCTTTATAAGGGGGTCCTCGTCTACCTGGACGACATTCTCATTTACACAGAAACCATAGACGAACACATACCCCTCGTCCGCCAGGTGCTCGAAAAACTGCTGAAAGCGAACCTCTATGTCAAACTGTCGAAATGTGAGTTCCACCAGTCACGGCTAGACTACTTAGGCTACCGAGTGTCCAATGAGGGGATAGAAATGGACCCAGCCAAAGTACAATCGGTCCTTGACTGGCGACCCCCACGCACCCTCAGACAACTGCAAAGCTTTTTGGGGTTCGCGAACTTCTACAGACAATTTATCCCCTCTTTTGCAAAAATTGCCAAACCTCTAACCGACCTCTTAAAAACAGGGAGTCCAGCAACAAAACCTCGCCCAGGACAGCCTCTACAGTGGAGCCCGGCCTTCCTACAAGCCTTTGAAACACTAAAAGAAATGTTTGCAAAAGAACCAGTCTTGAAACATCCTGACCCCAACCAGTCGTTCGTCATCCAAACAGATGCCAGCGACGTGGTAGTGGGAGCGGTTCTACTCCAAAAGAACAGCCAAGGGAACCTTCAGCCCTGTACTTACACTTCCCGCAAATTCACCGACACAGAGAGACGCTGGGCAGCATGGGAAAAGGAAGCGTTTGCAGTGAGGTGGGCGCTGTTGACCTGGCGACATCTGCTAGAAGGAAACCAGACACCGTTCGAGGTTTGGACTGACCATAAAAACCTGGAGGCCCTTAGGACCCCGCGGAAATTATCACCCAGACAAGTCCGATGGGCCCAATACTTCAATCGGTTCAACTTTGAGCTGAAACACATCCCAGGGGGGAAGAATTTTCTGGCCGATGCCCTCTCCCGCATGCCCCAGTACAACAGTGAACGGGAGCAGGTGGTGAATGCCATCATCCCCTCGCCTCAAGGAGTGGGTCAAGTAACCACCAGACGCCAGCATCGCGACCAGCAGGGCCAATCAGTGGGTGACCTGATGACACGGCTCAAAACAGAGACATTGGCGGACCCCTGGTTCCGAGACAATCAGCATCTTTTGACAAGGAGGAACGACGTAGCATGGAAAGGGACGAAACTTTACGTCCCAGAAACTCTATGCACCCTAGTCCTCAAAAAAGGACGTTAGACCAGCAGGCCATTTTGGTTTTCTAAAGACTCTGCATTTAGTACGAAGACAATTTTGGTGGCCTCACATGAAGAAAGACGTGGACAGCTATGTGAAGAGCTGCACCATCTGTGCCACGATGAAAAACCGACCAGGAAAACCTCCTGTGTTACTGCAGCCAGTAGCTGAATCGACAAGACCATGGGAGGAGATTGCAATGGACTTTATAGTAGAGCTGCCGAAGAGTGGCGGAAACACAGTGATCTGGACCGTAATAGACTTATTCTCCAAACAGGCACATTTCATACCCTGTAGTGGGCTACCCTCAGCCCGCCAATTGGCCAAGCTGTTTGTGAAACACATCTACCGCTTGCATGGAGTACCCAGAAGAATCATCTCTGACCGAGGTGTCCAGTTCACAGCGAAATTTTGGAGGGAATTCCTACGATCCATAGGATCATCCCAAGGTCTCAGCTCAGCATTTCACCCGAGCACCAATGGCGGGGCGGAGAGACTGAATGCCATGATAGAGCAGTACTTGAGGTTCCCAAGGAACCCCCTTCTTCAGTCAGTTTGAACGATTGGATGACGATGCTAAGAGAATCCTGGGAGAACGTCAAAAAGGCATTAGACAAGGCGGCACAGGCTTATAAGAAGCAAGCAGATAAGCACCGAGCCCCTCAAAAACCGTTCCGAGTAGGAGAGAAGGTCTACCTCTCCATCAAGTACTTGAGACTCAAACTCCCAACTAGGAAATTGGGCCCGAAATTTATAGGACCATTTCCTATAGTAAAAATAATCAACCCAGTCACGGTACAATTGCAGTTGCCCCGGTTACTAGGAAAGATACACCCCATTTTTCACAGTAGTCTTCTGAAGTCTGTGGTGGGGTCAACTTTAAGGCCGGTGCCACGTGATCCCCCAGGGCCCTTGATCATTGGGGGCCAATGCTGTACTTCATTATGAAGTACAGTGAATTCTCGATTCGAGGTGGCACAGATGCCGCCTCCAATACTTAATTAAGTGGAAGGGTTACCCATCGTCAGAAGCATCATGGGTGAAGAGCATGAACATTCAAGCTGACCGCCTTATAGCTAAATTCCATGCAGATCACCCGGACAGGCCGGGAGGGGGTGGGACACAGTCCCAGACGGGGTAATGGTACTAGACCTGTTGTTTTATCTTGTGCAAGTTTTGCTGAAGAATGAAGGGAGAGGGGCCGGATGTCAGCCTCTCAACTTGCATTTCATTCAGGGCTGACATAGTAAAGAGGGGGTTAAATTCCTGTGGGATTAGTAAGAGAGACTGCCATAGAATGATTTAGATAATGACCAATAAGGATAAGGAAGCAAGCCAGGAAAGGGAGGGAATTTGGAGCAGAGGTCATTTCCTGACTGCATATGAGTCTGTGAAGACCTTGTTTTAACAAATAAAAGTTTTTTTTCTTTATTATCAAAATGTGAGAGGCATTTTATTTCTTTAGACAACTCGAACTCGGACAACTTATAGAGCTGATTGACCAACTGAAGTTACATTCCGTACATTCTTTATGACCTCAATCAGAGAGAGGGTGTTGAATTTCACAGCTAGCCAAAGTGATTAATTGGAGAATGTGATTTATGACATGGCCAGGGAGAAAGGGAGAGACAGGGTCATAGGGAAACGTAAATCTACATGGGATTAGTTCTAACTGCATCTGAATATTGCCAGAATGGTGCTCCTAATAAATGACTGTATTTCTTTTGAAGTTTGGCTCATGGCTCCTGAATTAATTAGGGCATCTTTCGGAAACTTCACAGACAGTTAGAACTCCTTTTAAAAATCTGTAAAGATTACCAGGTTTCCTGGATCCTGGACTCTCCAATCGCTCCCCAATGTCTGGGGTGCTGGGAGGAAAAATCAGGCATCCATGGCTGACGACGGGCTATCTGAAGAGAGCCTAATTGCATCCAGAGTGCAGCCTCCCTCAGACATCAAAGCTGAGATGCCTGCTCTAGTGGCGGAAGCAAGAAAAGATGAGTATTGGTGGGAGTTAATCTCTAAGGCAGCTGAAGTCAAGTTCCCCCACCCCAATGCCTGGAAAAAGGGGAAGCCCCTGAGCGAGTTGGGAAGAGTGGAGTGGAGGTTGGACTGGAAACAAGCCAGGTTCCCAAAGCCCCTGGGGAGTTCCAGAGAGCAGCCTAGGGAGGAATTTGACCAAGCCACCCTTCCCGATGAGGGGCCGTCATGCAGGCCAAAGGAGAGGGGAGGAGCAGTGGATCCCTTTGAAATGAGAAGAAGCAGACAGGAGCACAGTCCCCCTTCTCCACCCATCAGAAGGAAGCCGCAACCAGTGTCTTTCCCATGTAGCAGGCAGGCTGCCCAGGGCAAACAAACCCCTCTCTCCCTCCAAATTAGAGCTGAGGAAGAGGGCCAGCTACATGAAATGCAAGCATACAGAGGCCAACATGGGGAGAGAGGAGCAGTGCTGAATGAACTGCCCCAGTTCAGAGGAAAGTTTGATGGGGATTCAGACCAGCTAGCTCTATTCCTTGATTCAGCTGAGATCCACCTAAAATGTTATGGACACCTCAACCCATCCCCCAGACCTATGGTGAATACCATCGCAGAGGGGCTAGAGGGGGAAGCAAGGGAATGGCTAGCAGTCCTCCACAAGAGGAAAGCCCCCCAACTGCAAGATGTAGATGACTTCCTATGACTGCTAGAGGCCAGATTCGACGAGGCAGAGCAAGACCTGTATACAGAGGATGAGCTCAGCTATCTAAAGCAGAGGGGCCATCCCATTAAAGAGCACATCCGCGAATTTAGGAGAGTTGTTGGGAGACTACCCCCTTTGCCAGAGCGGTTGCTAGTGCACTTTTTCAGAACAAGCCTGGACAATCAAATTGCCTGCGTAACCACTTACTTGGACATCCCAAAACAGCTCTCTGAGTGATTCCAAGTAGCAATAAAAGTCGACAGTGGATTGCGCGCCAACAACATGAGAGAGCAATCAGACACAAAAGAGAGGGGGCAACCCGACCTGAAACCAGCCCTCCCTTGAAGACTGCTGAAGTGCTACAGATGTGGGGGGAAGGGCCACATGGTATCTGTGTGCATGACCCCAGCCCCAAGGCCTAGACCAGAGCCACCACCCAGGGCACAGCTGGAACAAGGCCCCAAACGAGCCACCAACATGTCCCGGAGGGCCCTCCAGGCTGAAGAGGTTCCTTCTCACCCAGCCAAAGGGGGGGGGGGGAACACCAGGCAACGATGACCAGTTGCCAGAATCCTATGATAGTGAGGACGAGAGCGAAAACGATCCAATGGTAAGGGGACCAGTCCACCCTTTTGTTTTCCCAATATGCCTCACAGCCCCAAAATCAGGGACCCAGGGGTCCTTTCAAGCCCTGATAGACTCAGGCTGCACTAGATGCTTGATCAGTCTAACCACAGTCCTGAAACTGGGGATCAGAGCTGCTCGACATTATTGCCACAGTGGCGATTGATATCCCCAGGCTTATGGTCATGGGGTATTTTAACCTGCCATCAGTCGGTGAGATGTCTGAGATTGCTCGGGAGTTGATGGCTTCCATGATGGCCATGGACCTGACCCAGTTAATTCATGGCCCTACTCACATGGGGGGAAACACGCTGGACCTGGTTTTTGTCTCTGGACAGTGGTTGAGTGATCTTGAGATAGGGGATATAGCGATTGAACCCTTGTCATGGTCAGATCACTCTCTCCTTCGCTTAGACCTTCGAACTGCTGCACCTCACTGCAGGGAGGCGGAGCCGGTAAGATGGCTCCGCCCCAGGCGCCTGATGGATCCTGATAGGTTCCAGACGGAGCTTGGACCATTTTCTGAGGCTCTGGCACACGGCTTGGCCAAAGACTTAGTGGCCGCCTGGGATGAGGCGGCCGCCGGGGCTTTGAACCGAGTCATGCCTTTGCGGCCTCTGACCCGGCACCGATCTCACCTGGCTCCTTGGTACACTGAGGAGCTGAGGGAGATGAAGCGCCGGAAAAGATGCCTAGAAAGCAGTTGGAGGGCTAGCCGTTCTGAATCCGACCGGACACTGATAAGAGCTCACATTAAAAATTACCTAGTGGCAATAAAAGCAGAGGAGTTACTTCTCCGCTCTTATTGCGTCATCAGATAATCACCCAGCCACCTTGTTTAGGGTGACCCGTTCCTTGCTCCAACAGGGGGCGCGGGAGGACCCCTTGGAGGGTAGAGCTGAGGACTTTGTACAATTTCTGTATGACAAAATCTCTCAGATTCGGGAACAGCTGGACTCTAACTCTGAGTAGGTAGATCCAGGGGAGATGACTGGGGCAGGCCTTGAGAATATTATATGGGAAGAGTTTGACTCTGTGACTCCGGAAAACATGGACAAGATACTGAGCAGTCTGAGCGCAGCCACATGTTTACTGGACCCATGTCCCTCCTGGTTGGTGCTGGCCTCCCAGGAGATGACACGAGGCTGGCTCCAGGGGATTATAAATGCTTCTTTGAGTGAGGGTGTTTTCCCCGCCACTCTGAAGGAAGCGGTGGTGAGGCCCCTCCTCAAGAAGCCTTTCCTGCACCCGGCAATGTTGGTAAATTATCGTCCCGTCTCCAACCTTCACTTTGTTGCGAAGGTTGTTGAGAGTGTGGTTGCGCGACAGCTGCCTCAGTATCTGGATGAATTGACCTATCTAGATCCGTTCCAGTCGGGTTTCAGGTCTGGGTACAGCACGGAGACAGCATTGGTCGCGTTGATGGATGATCTCTGGAGGGCTCGGGACAGGGGTTGTTCCTCTGTCCTGGTCCTATTAGACCTCTCAGTGGCTTTTGATACCATCGACCATGGTATCATGCTGCGCCGATTGGAGGGGCTGGGAGTGGGGGGCACTGTGTTACAATGGTTCTCCTCCTTTCTCTCCAACTGGTTGCAGTCTGTGTTGTCAGGGGGGCAGAGGTCGACCCCGAGGCCCCTTGTATGTGGGGTGCCGCAGGGATCGGTCCTCTCACCTCTTCTGTTCAACATTTATATGAAGCCGCTGGGTGAGATCATCCATGGTTTTGGGGTGAAGTACCACCAGTATGCTGATGACACCCAGCTGTACATCTCCACCCCAGACCACCCCAATGATGCCCTTGAAGTGATGTCCTGGTGCCTGGAGACTGTACGGATCTGGATGGGGAGGAACAGACTCAAGCTCAACCCTTCCAAGACCGAGTGGCTGTGGTTTCCGACATCCCGGTATAGTCAGCTGGCGCCATCTCTGACTATTGGGGCAAGTCATTGGCCCCCACGGATGGGGTTTGCAACTTGGGCGTCCTCCTGGACTCACATATGTCCTTAGAAGGGCATATGACGGCCGTGGCCAGGAGGAGTTTTTATCAGGTTCACCTGATCCGCCAGTTGCGTCCCTTTCTGGATCGGGATTCATTATGCACGGTCACTCATGCCCTCGTCACCTCACGCCTGGACTACTGTAATGCTGTCTACATGGGGCTCCCCTTGAGGAGCACCCGGAGGCTCCAGCTGGTCCAGAATGCAGCCGTGCGGGTGGTGATGGGAGCGACGTGGCGCTCCCATGTGACTCCCCTCCTGCGTGAGCTGCACTGGCTCCTGATGGTCTCCCAGGTGCACTTCAAGGTTTTGGTTACCATCTTCAAAGCGCTCCACGGCTTAGGACCAGGGTATCTTCAGGACCGCCTTCTGCCACAAACAGCCTCTCACTGACCAGTCCGCTCCCACAGAGAGGGGCTCCTCAGGATGCCGTGGGTCAAACAGTGTTGACTGGTGGCCCCCAGGGGGAGAGCCTTCTCTGTGGGGGCACCTGCCATCTGGAACGAGCTCCCCCCTGAGATAAGGAGGTTACAGGACCTATGTACCTTCTGCCGCACCTTAAAAACGTTCTTATTTGAACAAGCTGGTCTGGCTTAACCTCCTTTTTATATTGGGTTTTAAATATTTTATATAATTGGATTTTAAATTGTTTTCTAGCCTCATTATTTAATTTGTTTTAAACAATTTTTAACTTTTGTATTCTATTGTATCTTATTTTGGCTGTTCACTACCCTGAGTCCCATCTGGGAGTAGGGCGGTATTCAAATTTGAATAAATAAAACAATAAATAATAATAACACTGGCGATGAAGGTGGGATCGGAAGAAGCAAGACAAGTAGACCAGAGTCCTAGCGAAGCAGAAGTGCAACCAGCATCACCCACTGCTTGCAGAATCAACTTCTGCCAGCATGAGGCCTGCATATGCACTGCCTGTTCTGTTCAACCTAGCACTCAACAATTGGGATTCCTATATGAATCGCTTCGAGTGCTTCATGGAGGCGAATGACCTCTGGGTCTGTCCGACAACCGAAAGAGAGCACTGTTCCTTAGCTACTGCGGAATGGATGTGTTTAACACAGTGAAGGTACTTGTTGAACCAGTCGCGGTTCAAGCGGCACCATGGGCCACATTACAAAACATACTATGAGCTCATTATGCTCCAGTGCAGTCAAAATTCATACGAAGGCGCGAATTCTACCACAGACTGCAGGAAGAAGGGGAGTCAGTGAACTACTATTTAGTGGTGTTCAGAAAAGCCACCACATACTGCAAGTTCTGAGAGCTGGAGGATGTGTTGTTGGAACAACTCATCAGCGGAATGAGGGATGTTAACTTACAATGGTGGTTGTTAGCCAAGCCGGCCCTCACTCTACAAACAGCCTTAGATGAGGCCAGAGCAGCAGAGAATTGATAGAAGTCAGATGCAGTCCTGCAAAGAGTGGAAAACATGCCAACTTTGCGCCCAAATGCCACAATGCATCAGGAGACCACCAAGCTAATTGAGTTGTCAGAAGACAAAGATGACATTTACCAACTCCAAGACGAAAAGTAAAAAGCATATCATGATGCAGATAGGAGACAACCCCTGTGTGCAGGATGCGGAGGGCACTATTCCAGAGTAGCATGTAGATTTAAAGACACTGTGTGCCAGAGATGCAACCATAAGGGGCACCTGGCCAGAGTCTGCCGTACAAGCTAACTGCCTGCATTCAGGGTTAAATCGCAACCTGCTGCTACCGAAACAGTAGAGAAGAGGAGACCATGTCCATGGAAACCCAAGCAGAAAGAAAGATCTCCTATGGCTAATGAAAATAGATACAGGGGTGTCTCTAACTATTGGTGCTTGGAACACTATGAAAAAGACAATTCCGGCCTTGAAAAGGAAGGCCTTGAGGCCCCAACGAATACAACTAAAAGACTATGAGGGGAACCGTATCCCTGTAATAGGAAGCAGAAAGTTCCGGGTGCAATTTAGGGGTTTTGCAGGCCCCTTACAGATCACTGTGGTTGAAAGAGCATTGTCAAGCCTGCTCAGCTTGGGCTGGTTCGAGGCCCTGGGCATGGGAGTAACAGGAATCAACACCATTTCAGATGACGGCACCAGCAACCTCATCAAGGAGTTCGAGGACGTCTTCAGCAATGGCCTAGGCAAGTACAAGGAAACGCCTATTTCCTTCCAAGGTGGCCCCAATTAGTATTAAACCGAGAAGGGCACCCCTTGCAATTAGGCCTAAAATTGATAAGGAATTAGATAAGTTAATTGCCCAGTGGATCCTTGAGCCAGTGGATCATGCCCGTTGGGAAACCAGAATAGTAACACCTGTCAAAGCTGATGGTTCAGTCTGCATCTGCGCGGACTACAAGTATACAATTAATAAGGCCTTGCAGCAGAGCGCCTATCCTGTTCCAATCGTTCAGCAGTTGCTGCACTCATTGGGGACTGGAACCACGTTTGCAAAACCTAATCTCGCACAAGTGTACCAGCAGTTGCCCATCGAAGACAGCACAGCTGAAGCACAAACTATTGTCACCCACAGGGACACATTTAAAAGCCACCGCTTCCAATTCAGTGTCAGCATAGCACCAGGACTGTTCCAAGTCTCATGGAACGGATTTTGCAGGGCATCCCTAGGGTGGTGCCCTATTTTGATGACGTCCTGGTGTCTGCTATGGATAAACCAACCCTATTCGCCCGCATGAGGACTGTCCTAACCAGATTCAGGGAGGCGGGGCTTAAAATTAAGCGTGAAAAGTGCCACATTGCTGTGCCCAGGGTGTAGTTCCTGGGTTACATGATCGACGGCTCAGGGATTCACCCAACCAAATCCAAAATTGCCGCCATTAGAGACGCCCCCATCCCATAAAATAAGCAGGAGCTGCAAGCCTTTCTAGGCTTGCTGAATTTTTACAGCATATTTTTGAGGCATAAGGCCACTGTTGCCGAACCCTTACATAGGATGCTTGGAAAGAAGGCTTCCTGAGTATGGGACCAGGCTGAGGTGGCTGCTTTCACTACCGTAAAGAACCTGCTGACTTCTGACAGCATATTGGTGCATTACAGTGACTCCCTGTTCCTAATTTTGACTTGTGACACTTCACCTTTTGGGGTTGGGGCTGTCCTCAGCCACCAGCTTCCTAGTGGCTGGGAGGCTCCTCTTGCTTTCTATTCATGCACATTGTCTGCCGCGAAGTGAAATTACAGCCAGCTGGACAGAGAAGCTCTGGCTGCAGTCTCTGGGGTCCAGCAGTTCCATGATTATTTGTATGGCAGGCATTTCACCCTCATAACAGACCACAAGTCCCTGCTGGGTTTGTTGGCTGGCGATCATCTGACCCCGAACATACTTTCCCCCCCGGATGGTGTGCTGGTCACTGTATCTCGCTGCCTACAGCTACTGGCTTGTCCACCATCCCAGAAAGTCCCTGGGGCATGCAGATGCCCTTAGCCATTGCTCCCTGCCTGCCTTGGATAAGGACCTACACCAGTCTGCCAGGTCCTCCTGCTTGAGGACATTGCTGTGAGTCCCGTCACCATGGCTGAAATTGCTTGACTTACTGCTAAGGACTCTGAACTATTGCAAATTTTAAACTATGTGTGGAGGGACTGGCCTGGCAAACCATTGTCAGAATCAGCACAACCTTATTTTTCATGCCAAAATGAATTGTCTGTGTTAAAAGGGTGCTTATTATGGGGGAAAGGTTAGCTTATTATGGGGGAAAGGGTGATCAAGCTAAGAAAGGAGGTGCTAGAAATTTTGCATGCTGGGCATCCTGGTATAGTCAGGATGAAATCCCTGGCCAGGAGTTATGTCCAGTGACCTAAAATGGATCATGACATATCGGAATGGGTTGCTACCTGCTCCCCATGCCAGAAATCCCAACTGGCTCCACCCATTGCCCTACCAAAAACATGGGAGACCCCCCATGTTGCACATTGCCAGGGTGCACATTGACTTCGCAGGGCCAGTAAAGGGGCAAATATTCTTAATTATGGTGGACAGTTATTCTAAGTGGTTAGAGGTAATTCTAATGGCATCGACCACTGCCGAGGCCATAATCAAGGCACTTAGAAAGCTGATTGCCAAACATGGCCTCCCCAATGTACTAGTTTCAGATAACGGCCCACAATTGATGGCCATCCCATTTGAAACATTTTTAGCCAACTTGGGCATCAGACATGCCCTGGTGGCACCATTCCATCTGGCCCTCCCCCCCCACTCTACAGCCCGAAAGGACCATCATCCATGATGCCAACGTCAGCCGCTGTGAGAGGGTGGTTGTGGGGCCTTTTTTCAGCTGGCCCAGCCCACGCTGCTGTGAGAGAGCATTGAGGACTGGGGGCGCTGGCCCGGGGGTCCACCCAGCGTGTTACACCAACTTCGTCTTGGTGAGAGAGAGACAAGGATTGTGAACATTGTACTCCCTGAATGTTGTGAGAGAGCACTGAGAGTGGCTGTTCCAGATAGCTGGGTTGCGTTTTCTGGCCTTACATCTATCTTGACATTGTGTTTCCCCACTGGCCGCTGCCATATCCGTTCCATGGCTGATGAAGGCGTTTCGAACTTATACAAGCGTTGAATTGCATGCCCTCAGGAATGCCCCCCTTTTCTGGGTGTGGCCGACTGGCCTTGCCAAGAACTGCCTTAAGGACGGGTCCTGGGATCCCGAGAGGTAGCATAAGAAGCTTAAGGGTTTTACTAAAGGGGCTTTATATAATTTTTTATGTAAATTTTTAAGGGGATTGGGGAGAGGGGAGGGTTGTGAATTCTGGCAGGTAGCTGGGAAGGCTCCTCTGGATCAATGCCAGTCCAAACCAGGGGAGGAGAGCGATGGGGCTGGAGTGGGGACAGGGGCTAATGGTGCCCCAAGGGAGAGGGTGGGGACCTTGATTCTGGTTGCAATTGGGAATGGAGGCAGGTGGATGAACAGAGGGCCATATTGGTATTTGGGAGCGTGCCCCCGCTATCTTCGAGTGGTGGCATGCTCTGACTCTTCAGGTTCTGTCTGACCACCCGGGGTTTGAGAGAGAGGGTCCCTGGGCTCAGGCTGGTTTATTTTAATGCCAGGTCTGTGGTTAATAAAGCTCCCCTCATCCATGAGTTGATTGAGGAGACACAAACCTAGCTTGCATTACCTGGTTGGGCTTGGGGGGAAGGGTCCCTCTGATTGAACTTTGCCCACCAGGTTTTCGGGTGCTACACCAGCCAAGGGAACAGGGTAGGGGTGGGGTGGCAGTTGTTATTAGGGAGTCCCTTGGTCCATGAGAAGTCACTTTTCCTCAGAAAGATGGGTGTGAGTCCCTCCTTATGAGATGGGGTCTGCAAGGGCAGTTGGGCCTGGTGATTATGCATCTATCTCCCAGCTGTGTATGAATAGCCCTGCCTGGGCTGCTTGATGCTCTCTCAGGGTTGGTGGTTGAGTTCCCCAAGCTAATTGTTTTGGGGGACTTTAATCTGCCATCCCTGGGTGGGGCGTTGGGGGTGGCCCAGGAATTCATGGCTTCCATGGCAGCCATGGACCTGACCCAGATAATTTGGGGCCCGACGCATGAGGGGGCCATACCCCCGATCTGTTTTTTATCTCAGAACAGTGGCATGATGATTTCGGTGGGGGAGTGTCAGCTACTTACCCCCTGTCATGGACCGATCATTATCTCCTGTGGCTGGGCTTCCAGAATGCCAAACACCCCCCCCCCCCCGCTGGGATCAGGGACCAACCATCTGGTTCCACCCCAGGTGCCTGATGGACCTGGAGAGGTTCCAGATGGAGCTTGGGACAATACCTCTCTCTCTCTCCCACACCCTGGTCGAGGCTCTGGTGGATGCCTGGGAAAAAGCGCCTCCGGGGCTGTTATGTTGTTGCTGTTTAGAGTGGGAATTTCAAATCAGGGGTTGTTTCTGATTGGTCGCTGGCCAGCAGCCGAAGTGTATATACGAAAGGCTGCTGCCAGCATTGAGTTGCTGAAGTCTCACCATACAATAAAGAGCTGTTGTCACTAGCCTGTCTGTGCTGCTTCGTTATTGCCCAGCCACTTCAGGGGCTCTTGACCGTATCGTGCCTTTGCAGCCTCTGACTTGACACAGATCCCGTTTGGCTCCTTGGTTCATGGAGGAGCTCTGGGAGATGAAGCACTGTAGGAGAGGCCTAGAGAGCGGTTGGAGAGCCAGCCGTTCTGAATCTGACCGTTCCCAGTTGAGATCATTTACACGATCTTACCTGGTGGTGATGGAGGCAGCAAAGCGGTCATACTTCTCCGCCCTCATCACATCCACAGATAATCACCTGGCTGCCCTGTTTAGGGAGAAGACCCTCTGCGGGGACACGCCAAGGAGTTTAGTCAGCATCTGCTGGATAAGATCGCTCGGATTCGGGACAGTCTGGACTCTGACTGGGTAGGGTCTGATGGTGAGGAGGCAGCTGGTCTTGGGATTTGGGAAGAGTTTGATCCTGTCACCCCTGAGGAAGTGGACAGGATCATGGGAAGGCTGAGTGCCACCACATGTGTACTGGACCCGTGCCCCTCCTGGCTTGCTTATGCAGCCCGAGAGGTATCACAGGATTGGATCCAGGCAGTAATAATGGCATCTTTGGAGGAGGGGATCTTCCCCGCCACCTTGAAGGAGGTGGTGGTGAGACCCCTCCTCAAGAAACCTGCCTTGGATCCAACTATACTGGATAATTTTCATCCGATCTCCAACCTTTGCTTTGTCATGAAGGTTGTTGAGAGTGTGGTGGCATAGCAGATCCCGTTGGCCCTGGAGGATACAGACTACCTGGATCCATACCAATTGGGTTTTAGGCCGGGGTACAGCATGGACTTGGCATTGGTCGTACTGGTGGATGACCTTTGGAGGGCTCAGGACAGGGGATTATCCTCGGTTCTGGCCCTCTTGGATCTTTTGGCGGCCTTTGATACCATTGACCATGGTATCTTGCTGCGGTGGCTCAAGGGACTGGGAGTGGGAGGCACTGTTTTACAGTGGTTCTCCTCCTATCTCTCAGGCTGTACGCAAGCAGTGTTGGCAGGGAGGCAGAGGTCGACTATGAGATCGCTTACTTGGGGGTGCCTCAGGGGTTGGTCCCCTCACCTCTCCTGTTCAACATCTATATGAAGCCGCTTGGGAAGATCATCCATGGTTTTGGGGTGAGGTATCATCAGTACACTGATGATATCCAGCTTTTTATACCCACCCCAAACCAGCTCAGAGATGCCCTCGATGTGATGTCCTACTGCCTGGAAGCGGTACGGACCTGGATGGGGACGAACAGGCTTCGACTCAATCCTGCCAAGACCGAGTGGCTGTGGGTACCGGCATCTGGGTCCGATCGAGATATTCCATTGTTGACCATCAGGGGTAAGGGGTTACCCCCTGTGGACAGGGCTCGCAACTTGGGTGTCCTCCTGGATTCACAATTGTCTCTGGAAAATCATGTGATGACCGTAACCAGGGGGCCATTCGCCCAGGTTCACCTGGTGCACCAGTTGCGGCCTTACTAGGACCAAGATGCACTGTTATTCATGCACTGGTCACCTCCCGTCTTGACTACTGCAACGGTCTCTACCTAGGGCTGCCCTTGAAAACCACTCAAAGGCTTCAGCTGGTGCAAAATGTGGTCATGCGGATTGTGATGGGAGCGTCCCGACACTCCCATGTTACACCCCTCCTGCACAACCTGCATTGGTTACTGGTTGCCCTTTGGGTGAGATTCAAGGTGCTGATTATCACCTACAAAGCCCTTCATGGCCTAGGCCTGGGATATTTGTCGGACCCCCTGCAGCCAGCGACAATCCTCAATCGCCTGGTGCATTGCCACAGACAAGGCCTCCTCAGGATGCCATCGGCCAGACAGTGTTGGCTGGCAACCCCCGGGGGGGGGGGGGCGAGCTTTCTCTGTGGGCGCACCCACCCTCTGAAACCAATTTCCTCTCCGAATGGCTCCTGACTTTTGTTCGTTCCGCCGTGATTTGAAGACCTGGTTGTTTCGCAGTTTGGACTGACAGGGATTTCTTAATTAATTTTAATTGTTTGAAATTCAATTTTTAAATGTTACTGTTTTAATGAAGGATTATGAATTGTTATTGTTGTGAGCCATTCTGAGTCGTCGGAGATAGGGCAGCATATAAATTGCATAAAATAAATAAATAAATAAATGCCAAAATGGGGTTGAGAGTAGGTGGGTTTTTATACATTCTTTGGGGCTTTTTGGTTGAGATGCCTGTTCCTGTGCAATGTATTTTAACCTGTGCTTGAGTGTGCCCTTTTAGGATTCTAATTATTTTTGCCTGACTACCATTGTGGCTGGGAGGTCAAGCCCTGTCCTTGGAGCTGGTGGAGGTGGGGAATGTAGATTATAGGAGTATTTGTTTTTTGGCTTTGAATTCCATCAACTTCAGCCCTCTGGGGAGCTATAGCTGAATGTATTTTGTTCATGAACGGACCTGTCTGGCTTTCTATAAATGGATACTGAATGGGATGCTCCAGTTTTCTCAATAGATACAAAAATATCTCGTTCATAAAACTTAACTGTTTGAGAGACTGTCTGGAGTGTTTTCCTGGTAGTAGAAAGAAGTGAATGATTTGATCCTAAGAAAGCCTCCTTTAGGGGAAGGGGAGAGGGAGAGTGTGCTGGCTTCCTACAGAAAGCTAAGGACTGTGGGAACCTCAAGGAGCAGGGAGCAGAACAGGGGTGCCTGAAAGGGTGGGAGAGACCTTGGGAGGCCCACTGCAGGAGGATATGCATGTTCCCCAAGCCTCCCAGAGCTTCCCCAGTCTCTACGCACCCAGTGCTCTGCTTAATGACCTGCACTTTAAAAGCTGCATCAGAGAAAGTGGGGGTGGAGGATCATTACATGAGGCCAACTGTAGGCAGGCTCCAATATAGGCAGTCATAAATTAAGGACAGCTTGTAATTCATTTGAATTTTAGACATTACTTTGTTGGTGCTAATACTTTAGAAACTTTGGTGAACTTCTAGGTGTTATCGTATTTAATATAATTTTAGTCTTTACATTATAATTTAACATAAATTCTATGCTGAATTATATTACGTAGAATACAATGAGCTGGAAGGGGCCTTGGAGATATTTTAGTCCAGTCCCCTGCTCAAGCAGGAGAACCTATACCATTTCAGATATGTGACTGTCTAGTCTACTTAAAAACCTCCACCGATGGAGCCCCCACAATTTCTGAAGGCGAGCTGTTCCACTGGTTAATTGTCCTCACTGTTAGGAAGTTTCTCCTTAATTCCAGGTTGCTTCTCTCTTTGTTCAATTTCCATCCATTGTTTCTTGTCTTGCCTTCTGAGGCTTTGTAGAATAATTTGACCCCACTCTTCATTGTGGCAGCCCCTCAAATAGTGGAATACTGCTATCATGTTGCCCCTAGTCCCTCTTTTCTTTAGACTACTCAAACCCAAATCCTGCAACCATTCTTCATAGGTTTTAGACTTCAATCATCTTAGTTGCTCTTCTCTGAATTTTTTCCAAAGTCTCAGCATCTTTTTTGTAATATAGTGACCAAAATTGGTTACAGTATTACAGATGTGGACTTATTAGGGTTTTATACATGTTAGAATGTTTTATAAATGCATTCTAATTTTGTCTTAAACAGAACTGAATTAAAATTCAGTTTTTTGAATTAAGGTTCAACCTAGAAATAAGGAGAAATTTCCTGACAGTGAGAGCAATCAACCTGTGGAACAGAATTTGCCTTCAGAAGTTGTGGGAGCTTCATCACTGGAGGCTTTCATGAAGAGATTGGACTGCCATTTGTCAGAAATGGTGTAGGGCCATGTTGGCGAACCTATGGAATGTGTGCCAGAAGAGGCATGCAGAACCATCCCGTGAGGGATGTGCAGCCTCACTGTCTCCTCGTCCACGTTCCTGTGCACACATGTGTGCCGGTCAGCTAGCGCGGGATTGCTGAAACATGGAAGAGCAGTGTTCCATCGTGCATGCGTGAGCAGACACTTGAACTTCCAGGTTTATATTGCGCACATGCATGACGGCCAGTTGTTCGTAGGCATGCATCCGTGCTGGAAACCAGAAGTTCAGGTGCTGGCTTGCGCATGCGTGACAGAACGCTGCTCTTCTGGGCTTTGGTGCTCCTGCATGCGCGGAGGCCAGTGAGGTTGCACGGCTTAGGCAGATGGTTTTGCGTGCCATTTCCAGCATGCAGGCCAGCATGCAGTGATGTAAAAGGTTAGCCATCACTGGTGTGAAAGGAGGTATACCTGACATAGGTACTACTTGGGTGGGGAGGTTGGACCAGATGACCTACAAGGTCCCTTCCAATTCTATTAATCTAAAAATCTGCTGTTAGGAAGCTTCCTTTGACCTTCTGCCATACCCTAAGTTTCCAGAAATACACTCAAAAATGTACTTGGGTTTAACAAAAGAGGAAAGAAAGACATCCCAAAGTTCCTTGAAAACTTGAATGTTGAGACAGCCCTATATTTTCCTTTTCCACCTTTTTTAAAGGTCTCCTCAATAGGAAGAGCCCAGCCTCGGTAGGGATCCAGAAGCAGAAATCATGTTTCAACAGGTCATCCAAAGAGAAAGGAAAAACATTCCCCCAGATAAGTTAATGAGGCACTTCTTGATGGTTAATTGTCCTTTGTGTCCCTTCCTTGCATGTATTATCCATAATTATGCTTCTACTCTAATTGAATATAATAATAGAGCCCAGCTAAGCATTCATAGCAGAAGCCACTGTACTCCCTTTCTCTGCCCACATGGAGCGCCAGACTGTGGCTCTAAAAACCCCATCTCCCTTCATTTGCTCAATCATTCCATGAGTCCTTTGCCCTTCTCTTTTTCTGTTTTGTTCACAGAGGGCAAAGGATGGGAAAAAACTGATATAATGAAAAGAAGAGAACAATTTTCATATCTTTGTTTCTAATTCTGCTTTGCTACTCCCCAAAACCTGAAGTCAGACAAAAATAATTATTGTAATCTTTTCAGCAAAAAAAGGGGAAGAGAGCAGAAGTCCCAGGAATATTAACAAAAGTTGACATGTATATTGTTTTAATTGGTGTTTTACCATATACAACAGGTAGTCCTCAAATTACAATCGTTCATTTAGCCATCATTCAGTTACAATGGCACTGAAAAATGTGATTTATGTCCATTTTTCAGTTATGACCATTGCAGAAGTCCCATGGTCACTTGAACAACATTCAGATGTTTGGCAACCAACTCATATTTATGACGGTTGCAGTGTCCCACAGTCATGTGATCCCCTTTTGCCACATTCTGACAAGCAAAGTCAATGGGGAAGCCAGATTCACTTAACAACCATTTACTAACTTAGCAACTGCAGTGATTCACTTTACAACTGTGGTAAGAAAGGTCATAAAATGGGCCAAAACTCACTTAACTATCTTGTTTAAACAACAAATTTTGGGCTAAATTGTGGTTGTAAGTAAAGGACTAGCTGTATAATATTGTACTATATTTAGTGATACAGAAATAAGTAGATATAGAAACAGTTTCCTTCCCCCACTTTAAATCTGCACAGGTATCTGAAAGAACCAAGAAAACTGAGTTTAATAAGAAAGCCAAGGGAAAAGAATGGTATCCCAAATTTCCATGAAAACTTGGATACGTACCTGGCCCCATGGTTTCCTCCCCCCCTCTCCCGCCCTTCTTTACAGGGTTGGCAAGGAAAGAAATGCAAAACTATCAACTCATGCAAAATCTTCAGTACTCCGACCAGAAGGATCTTCAAAGTATCTAATAGAAGGGTGCTTGTCCTGCCCTTTCTTCTCCCACTTGTGAAATAACTGATAACTTTTTCTTTCCTGCATAAAATTCCAATATTTCAGGATCTGTTACTAATTCTCCAAAGCACCTGAACTCAGGACAAGAAGTAACGAATGGAAACCTATCAAAAAAGAGATCCAACCTCGCATTAAAGGGAAATTTCATGACAGTGAGGTCAATTAATGAGTGGAATGACTTGCCTTCAGAAGTTGTGGGTGCTCTATCACTGGAGGTTTTTAAGAAGAGATTGGACAATTATTTGTCTGGAATGGTATAGGGCATGGTTGTCAAATACACAGCGTCACGTAGCTGTCACGTGACATATTGTGACATTTTCCCCCTTCATGGAGCTGGGGTGTGCATGGCCTGCACATGACACATCCGGCCCACGGGCCGCCAGGTTGACACCCCCGGTATAGGGTCTCCTGCTTGAGCCAGGAGTTGGACTAGAAGACCTCCAAGCTCTCTTCCAACTCTGTTAGCCTGTTATTATTCTCCAACCATATGGTAGTATGCAATTGATGGTGGTCTTTGCTGTACGTTGCTCACTCATGCAAGTGTCCAGCAAAGCACATTCTTTGTTCTGCCACTATCTCAGAGAGTCTTCAGGAATTATTTATTTGAAGAATTTCCTGATTTGTGACATAGTCCCAATGTGAGATCTCTATGAATGGTATGAAACAGCCACTCAAAAAGGGGTTTCATTACTGCACTGCATAGAGCAGCTTCTCCATTCAGGTGAGCTACTTGGTCACCACAGTGGTTCATGCTGCCTCTAGAAGTGCTTGCTTGTATCTTTTTAGAATTTCCTATTCAGAAAGCCAGTGTGATGGAGTGGCTAAGGTAGTTTACCAGGAGTGGGGAAGTCCAACTTTTATTCGCCCCCTGGATAGAGAAGCCAGCTGTGTTGATGAACACAGAATGAGCCATTCTGTATTTTTCAGGCATTCTAGTATTTTGTACAACCTTCCTCACCACTTAGAGAGAAGCTGGCACAGAAACAGCCAGGAGAAGTCACTTTATTAAGTAATAAATTAGAGCGGGGGTCTCCACACTTGGCAACTGTAAGACTTGTTGACTGGGGAAATCTGGGAGTTGAAGTCCAAGTGTGAGAGACCCCTGACTTAGAGTCCTAAAGTAACCTTGCCTTGACCTGATGGGATTGCTACAGAAAGCTGGGATAGGAGATGATAAAAAGTTGGTGTGAAAAACAACAGATTTGCTTGATTTAAACTTTTTACAGCTTAGGTGGAATATATCTGATGTGAGAAATACTTGTTTTACTGATATGAAAGGCTGGTTAGGAAGACTGCTACTTGTTTTGATAACTTCTAAGACCACATGATGCTTCCTTGAGACCATAGACATTGGAGTTGTGCCTGCTTGGAGGAAAAATTTCCAGGTGCCTCTTCTGCCTGCAGAAAAAAGTTGCTCTTATTTCCACCCTTGATGTCTGGTTCATTGGACTCTAACATGCCAGGAATGAACCCAGCATTCCTGGGATTTCATAGTGACCTTATGCAGATCCTACCTCCCAACCACATCAGTTTCAGGCTCTGCAACAAGCTGGATGAAAATAAAAATGCCTTGTTGGTACAGTTGATCACAGTGCAAAATGAGAGGATTTTGCAAATGCCCCTTGCCTGCCTCACCTTGTGTTTTGTTCTTTTTTGTTTTTTGTTTTTTTGTTTTTTTGTATTTGTATTTGTATTATTTCCCTCCTTCAAGTTCCCCCCTTGCAGACAGGAGAGATTGCTTAAATAAGCAATTTCTTCCAAACTGCTTTAGTTGCAGCACAGCACTTCCCTAAAAGGTGCTAACCACAGTTAGCTCAGCTCTGCTACCATTAATTGGTTAATAAGAAGCCTCCAGGGATTGTGTTGCGGCCTGAAATTGTCAAGACCCTAATCAATTTCACCCTCCATGTAGGAGGCTTTCTTCTGCCTCCTACATGGAGCATACTAAAAAAAACAGTGAAACATTGAAAGGAAAGCTAAAACTTTCCTTTCAATGTGTATCCCTCATTATGTGCCTGCCTTCTCTGTTGTAATCTTTTCCTTTCCGATGAGTGTAAATGCAAATATTAAGTTCCCCTTGCTAGTTATCCCAGGACCCAAGTGAGGATTCCAAAAGGCAGGTGTTGGAATATCCAGGTCCAGGTCCAAGCCGGGAGAAAGGCACTGGAGACAAAATGGAGGCTGATTGGAAAGAGGGTCCATTTATTGATGAAACAGAATCACCAAACACATGTGATTCCTGGTAGCTGACCACATGGAGTTGGGGGGGGGGTATACCTTCTCTGAGGCTTTGAACTTGAGCTTCTTGTTCCTGTGAAGAACATGTATTCTATTGGCTGTGATAGGGGTCATAGCTGGCTCTATAGGTTGTCTGAGTTAAGTTTGGTTGAAGTTTGGTCTGCTCTGAGATGATGCAATGAAGGAGCTTGTGTTCTGAAAGGGTGTTGGGCAATTCCTATTATGGCTTAATGGCTTTGTCCTAGTTTGGCTCTTGAGTGAGGGTTATTTGCTTATGAATAGAGCTACCTAGATACTTGACTCCTTTCAATAAACTCTTTATCTCTTAAGTGCTGATATCTGCTGAGGGCTATTAAGAAAAGTGGGGGCTGCTTTCTGTCTCCAAGAGCATGTTTCTCCATTCCTCCATAAGGAAATATAATATTCTCCCTTTTTAATATTTCCTAAAATATTTCATTCTTCTAGGAGGGGGGTGGTTGACAACTTTCTACACAGGGGAATGGGCAAAAAGATCTATATTCTATAAGTTCTTTTTTTTTCTGCTTCTTTGTGACTTGTTTTTGGAAACCTTCCCTAATGTTTGGCCTTACCTGTTTGAGATCCTTAATAGAATAACACAACAACAGAGTTGGAAAGAGGTCTTCTAGTCCCACCCCCGTGATCAAACAGAAGACCCTATATTAGTCTGAACAAATGATTGTCCAATCTCTTCTTAAACACCTCAGTGTTTAAGACTGAGGGTGCTTCATCACCCAGTGATGAAGCACCCACAACTTCTGAATGCAAACTGCTCCACTGATTAATTGTTCTCACTGTTAGGAAGTTTCTCCTAAGACTGCTTTTCTCCTTGGTTAGTTTCCATCCATTGCTTCTTGTCCTGCTTTGGAGAAAAGGTTAACCTCCTCTTCTCTGTGACAGCCCCTCAAATATTGGAAGACTGTTATCATGTCCCCTCATCAGTCCTTCTCTTTAAAGATCAATTTCTTTTCCTAAGTACTGAATGTGAGAGAGACTGCTGGGGGATGTTCTTCCAGCATGTATGTGTAACTAAGTTATTATTTCACATTGTGTGGGTTTTTTTACCTTTTGTTTTAATGTGTGGTCCTCATTGATTTTCACTGTTATTGATGATTAACACCCTCCTGAATCAAGTGCAAAGTATGTTTAATGCAAACAGTATTTTAAAAAAAATCATTCCATTTTTAGATATTTATCATTATCTTTCTTATTTGGCCTGTTTGTAAGTGAAAAATCTCAATTCCAGACAGCATGTGTGGTTTCTCAGTTGGCAACCTCACTGAAAACCTGTTCAATACTCTCAGTTTTCTCAACTGTAGCTCCTCCATTGCTGCTTATATTATCACTTTCCAATGAAGCAGCTTTCAGCTCCATCCCTCTTTGCCAACCATCTGACTGAGGAGAGGGATGGAGGGAGACAGACGGACAGGCAAACTGTGGGCTAAGGTAGAAGAGGGAGGCTGTGGGAGGGCTTCCTGGGGTCTACCCTTGGACATTCAATCTCACAGATGGTTGGTGTTATGTTGTTATTGTTTTGAGCGGGAAGTTCAAACTGGGGGATGTTTCTGATTGGTTACTGGCCAGCAGCCAAACTATTTAAAGAGTGCTGCTGCCAGCATTGGGTTGCTGAAGTCTCACCATACAATAAAGAGCTGTTGTCACTAGCCTGTCTGTGCTGCTTCGTTATTGCCCAGCCACTTCATTTGGTGACAAAGGTGGGATAAGCACACAGAAGGTTCAGAAAAGAGCTAACGACGAGACACGGTGCCCACCAGGACCGTAGACTTCAGCCATGGCAGCGTACATTCCGCCAACGCCATTTGATCCTACTCGTGAAAAATGGGGGTCCTACATGACCCGATTCGAGTGCTCGCTCAAAGCGAGCGACATGCATGGGCTCTCTGCAAACCGTAAACAAGCCCTGTTCCTGAGCCATTGTGGACCGGACGTCTTCGAAATGGCTGAGTCGCTGTGCGAGCCAACCCTGGTACAAACGGTCCCGTGGGACACACTTCAAGCAACTCTGAGGGCACACTACGCCCCTGCACCATCCAAGTTCGTCCAGCGCTACCAGCTGAGGCAGAGAATCCAGAAAGAGGGAGAACCGGTGACCGCATATGTAGCAGCGCTCCGCAGGGCCACGACCCACTGTGACTACCGCGACCTGGACGACGCACTGCTAGAACAGTTAATCTGCGGCGTACAAGACACCCGGCTTCAGAGACGGCTGCTCGCGAAGCCTGGGTTGACTCTTGCCAGTGCCTTAGATGAGGCCAGGGTACACGAAGCATTGACAAAGGCATTGGAGGCTTTACAGCGTCCTCAGCCTGAGAAAAGTGGGTCTAAAGCGGTCCCAGTTCACCGCAAGGAGACGAGAACAAGTTCGGAAGAAGAGTCAGATGAAGACGTCTTCCGAACCGAAAAAAGAAAAGGCGAGCCAAGCCACTGTCGAGAGAGCTGCCTGAGTTGCGGCGGCCAGCATGAAAGACAAGCCTGCAAATATCGCGAGGCCATTTGCAGACGCTGCGAGAAGAGAGGTCACTTGGTGCGAGTATGCCGGGCGCAACTTCCGTGTTCTTCCAAACCACGTGAGCCGGGCAGCCAATCAGAGCTGCCGCCACCTTCAAAATGACCAATCCAGAACAAGGGCACAAAATTCAAACTTACAGCACGAGAGTCGGCCAAGCCAGCACAGCGACCGAAGAAAAAGTCTTCACTACCGTCAAAATCAACGGTCAACCCTGCAGCATGGAGATCGACACTGGATCTGCACTCTCCATCATGTTGTGGGCTACGGTACAGTCCCTGCTTCCGGGCTACAGAAAGAGCCAGCTATCGAGACAACGCGTCCGTCTGCTAGACTACCAGGGGAACCGCGTTCCAGTCGAAGGCGTCGACACCTTCACCATTTCCTACGGCGAGTTCGAGGAAAAACTACCACTAACCATCGTGAGAGATCCACTACCCAGCCTCCTAGGTCTATGCTGGTTCCGAGCCCTCGGCATGGGTTTCACGGGGGTCCACAGCCTCAGCGGATCATCGTTAAAAGAACAATTCCTGCACGAATTCCGGGACATTTTTGAAGACAGCTTGGGCAAGTACGTGGGGACCCCGATTTCATTTAATTTGGACCCAGGGGTAGCCCCAATTAGGCTTAAGGCAAGGAGAGTCCCCTTCGCGCTTAAACCAAAGATCGATGCAGAACTAGATAAACTGATTAGCCAGGGCATTTTAGTGCCAGTAGACCATGCGAAATGGGAAACCCCAATAGTGAACCCACTTAAGGCAGATGGGTCTATCAGAATTTGCGCTGATTACAAATGTTCCATCAACAAAGCGTTGCAGCAAAGAACTTATCCTGTTCCCGTAGTTCACCATTTACTGCACTCCCTAGGTTCAGGGAAAATATTCGCAAAATTAGATCTTGCGCAAGCTTATCAGCAGCTGCCGGTAGATGACGCTACGGCAGAAGCGCAAACGATTGTGACACACAGAGGGGCTTTTAAATGCACTCGGTTGCAATTCGGAGTTAGTATAGCCCCAGGCCTATTTCAAAGTACAATGGAGCGCCTTCTACAAGGCCTCCCCGGAGTCGTCCCGTATTTTGACGACGTTCTAATTAGTGGCCATAACAAAAAGCAACTGGCAGAACGAATCAGGTTGACCCTGACTAGATTCCGGGAAGCCAGCCTAAAACTTAAGAAATCAAAATGTAAAATTGGGGTTCCCTCAGTGGAGTTCTTAGGATACAAGATTGACGGTTAGGGATCCCCTCCACCAAAAGCAAAGTGAGAGCCATTAAGAGCGCCCCCACTCCCAAAACCAAGACCGAACTGCAGGCTTTCTTAGGCCTTCTAAATTTTTACACCATGTTTTTAAAAGACAAGGCAACGGTAGCCGAACCCCTACATAGACTCTTAGGGAAGAGCGTTCCATGGGTTTGGGGCAAAAGAGAAGCGGCAGCTTTTAACGCGGTGAAGAAGCTTCTCTCCGAGGACAGCTTTCTAATGCAATATAGCTCTGAGCTGCCGTTGGTCTTAGTTTGCGATGCCTCTCCGTTTGGCGTCGGCGCCGTGCTCAGCCATAGACTACCTGATGGCCTAGAGGCGCCAATCGCTTACTACTCCTGGACTCTGTCATGCGCAGAGCGCAATTACAGTCAACTTGACAGGGAAGCCCTAGCCGCCATCGCAGGGGTAAAAAAATTCCACGAGTACCTGTTTGGCCGCTCATTTGACTTAATAACCGACCACCAACCATTACTGGGCCTCCTTGCCGGGGACAGGCCCACCCCTGCCGCACTTTCACCGAGAATGACTAGGTGGTCGATTTTTTTGGCTGCATACTCCTATAGACTTATTCACCATCCTGGAAAAGCAATGGGCCATGCAGACGCCCTTAGCAGGTGTCCCCTGCCTGACATTTTAGACAACCCGACTCCCGAGGCCCCGATCCTCTTACTGGACGCTGTGCCGCCAGGGCCTCTGTCTTCGGCCGAGGTGGCCAAAGCTTCCAAGAGAGACTCGACTATATGGACTGTGATGGGCTGGGTCCTGCGAGGCTGGCCCACTCAAACTGACTCTACTGTATTTAAACCCTTTTGTACAAAGCGAAATGAACTTTCAATGCTGGGGGGGTGCTTACTGTGGGGAGATCGTGATGTTGTTCCTGAAAGTTTATGGTATAGAGTTTTAGAAATGCTGCATGTGGGTCACCCGGGCATGGTTAGAATGAAGGGTCTTGCCCATAGTTATGTGTGGTGGCCACATTTAGACCAAGACATTGCTGAGTGGGCGGGGAAGTGTAGGCCCTGCCAGGAGTCACGTTCAGATCCCCCGATCGCCCCAGCTAGGGAATGGGAGAAACCCAGGGGTCCATGGGGGCGACTCCATATTGATTTCGCTGGGCCATTCCACGGCCAGTCCTTCCTAATAGTGGTGGACGCATTTTCGAAATGGTTAGAGGTTTTTCTACTGCCCTCAACTACCTCAGAGGCTGTGATTAGGGTCCTCCTCCGCCTATTCGCCACGCATGGCCTGCCAGACACATTGGTCTCGGACAACGGGCTGCAATTCACCTCAGTCCAATTTGAGAGTTATCTCACCGAACCCGGCATTCGGCATGCCCTATCGGCTCCTTTCCATCTGGCTTCGAATGGTCAGACCGAACGATTCGTGCGGACCACCAAGGAAGCCTTGTCCAGACTCGAGTCTGGTGATTGGCAGGCCAAGATTGACCAATTCTTGACAGTACAACATGCCATTCCCTGCACAGCCACTGGCCACAGTCCGGCCGAACTCCTAATGGGTCGTAAACTAAGGTGTGTCCTGGATCGTTTGCATCCAAATTATTCGGCCGATAATTTTAAGGGGGAAGAGGGAGGCCTCAGGCATTTCCCAATTGGTACAACAGTCTATGCAAGAAACTATGCCACTGGTCCCTTGTGGGTAGAAGGTATTGTAACAGGGGTGTCTGGACCGAAATCTTACACAGTAGATATCGGCCAAGGGAGAATTTGGAGGCATCACATCGACCAGCTAAGAAGGAGACTAGTTAGCGAGAACCCAGACACCGAATACAAGCCAGTCCCTAACTACCAAGGTCCTTCCAATACAGCTACCTCAAACCCAAGTGAGCCGGAATACTTATCTGGCAAGCCAGAGTTCCAGCGCTGCCCCAGCGAGCCACTCCTTCCAGCCGGGGAAAGTCACACCTCCGAAAGAATCACAGAGGTTCCATTGACGGAGCCAGGAGAGATGGGAGGTCCCTCTGACCGGCTCAACACCCCGCCTGCAACTGAACTGCGCAGGTCGACTCGGACTAAGACACACCCAGGTCACCTGCGCAACTATGTTTGTAAATATGTTAATACTTGTGGTAATGTGAATTCTGGGAGGGGAGGGGTTTTATGTTGTTATTGCTTTGAGCGGGAAGTTCAAACTGGGGATGTTTTTGATTGGTTACTGGCCAGCAGCCAAACTGTATATAAAGAGTGCTGCTGCTAGCATTGGGTTGCTGAAGTCTCACCATACAATAAAGAGCTGTTGTCACTAGCCTGTCTGTGCTGCTTCGTTATTGCCCAGCCACTTCAGTTGGAGTTCCACAAAGGGCTATAAAGAATGTGGACTAGCTCCCTGACATTTTAACAGTTGCAATTAGATCAGCTGTGGGGTTTTTTTTAGTAGGTACAATATCAGCCTCCGTGATACACAGTGATGCTTTCTGGATGCCCTGGATCAGCAGCTGGAACTGAGAAAAGTTAAGAGAAGAGTCATAACCGATACCAAGAGAAGCCTGCATCAAATTTGTACAGTGTGTGGTTCATCCAGGTGACTGCATGCAAACCTCAGTTTGCCTGCAGTTTTCTTTGCCATTTGTCACTCTTTACCTCAATTCTTTTCCCTTAAATTTCCTGCGCAAGCTGCACTGGCTGCCGGTGGCCTTCCAGATCCACTTCAAGGTGCTGGTATTCACCTATGAAGCCTTACATGGCATGGGCCCGAGGTACCTGCAGGACTACCTCCTACCGGCCTCCCACCATCCTGTGTGTTCTCATAGAACTGCCCTCCTCCAGGTGCCATTGGCTAGACAATGTCGGCTGGCGACCCCCAGGATGAGAGCGTTCTGTGGCCACACCGACCCTCTGGAATGGGTTACCCACTGAGCTCCGGACAGCTCCCGATCTCCGCACGTTCCGCACCGGCCTGGCTTTTTCATCAAATTCCCTGACTGATTATGGGGTTTTAATTTGGGGATTTTAAATTTTGGACAGGATTTTAATATTGCATTGTTGTTATTATTGCTATTGCTTTTATTGTGCGAGCCGCCCCAAGTCCCACAGGAGAAGGGCGGTATAAATTCTAATAATAAAATAAAATAAATATTATTTTAATTTAAACAAATTTAAAAGGGAAGGTAACATGCAGCAAAACACCTCCCTAATATCCTTTTTCCTATTGAGAATTCCCCTGGGGTTCCTGCTTGGCCCCACTTGGAAAATCAAAGGAAGAGTGTTCTTTAACTACATGTCTTTGAGAAAGAACAAACAGCAGGGGGTGTCCAGCAACTGTGGATGTAGCTGAGTTTCTGAGGTCTCCTACTTTCTACCTAGCCCATCTGCCAGCAGCCACAGTCCTCTGGGAAGAACCAAGAAGTCTCAATTGGCCTCAGCAAGGCACCGTTCCCTTGAGAGCTTCAGGAAATCTTATCCGAAACCCCAGGTATAATGCACCCTGGACCAAATGAGATCTAATATTCAGAATAACAGAGTTGGAAGGGATCTTGGAAATCTTCTAGTCCAACCCCCTACTTGAGCCTTATTCCATTCTGGAGAAATGGCTGCCCAATCTCTTCTTAAGAACCTCCAGTGGTGGCACATCCACACGTTCTGGAGGCAAACCATTGGTTAATTGTTCTCACTATCAGGAAATTTCTCCTAGTTCTAAGTTGCTCCTCTCCTTGCTTAGCTTCCATCCATTGTTTCTTGTCTGGCCTTCTAGTGCTTTGGAAAACAGGTTGACCCTCTCTTCTTCATAGCAGTGCCCCTATCAGGATAATGATTTAAGAGCTGACCAGCTACTACGATGATGTAATACTGGAAATGAGTCAGCAAGGTTTTTGGGCTGATATCTCTTTAAGAGACTGTAATAAGAAGAGGTCCTGTTGGGGAATATCTGTGTATGTGCTTCCATGCCGTAAATGCTGTTTGTTTGAGGTCTGACTAAAGTATGTGAATGTATATATTCTTTGTAGATAAAACCACTATTTAAATACAAACCTCTGTTTACTGCATTTCCTCCTGGGTTGTCTCACATAGTCACACTGTGCACACTCTGACACCCCCCCCCCCAAATACTGGACGCTGCTATCATGTTACCCTTAGTCCTTCTCTTTGCTAGACCAGGCATATCCAGTTCCTGCAACCTTACTTCATATGTTTTAGCCTCCAGTCCCTAATCATCTTGTTGCTCTTCTCTGCATTCCAATCCTAATTTTAGTGCCCAATTTACAAAGAGGGCTTCTTTGAACCACTGCCTCACCCAACTGCATATTGTAGCTTTGCTTTAAATCTCATAATAGGAGCTGGTCTGATCAGATATCATTCTCTTGAAATGTTTTTAAGGTGTTTATGTTATCAGATGCAATTACTTTCCTCCTTCCCTTTATTCCTCCTCTTCTCCTTCTTCTCTCAGAATTTATCTTTCTCCTCATCTCTTTCTGGGACTTTGCCTGGCTGAAAAGATAACCAAAATATTCCTAACCTGGGTTTGGGGAATCCAAATGCAAATGAAAGACAGCACCTGAGCAAACAGCTATTGGGTAAATTTAGATGTCCAAGAAAACTTGGTTTGAGTGCAATGAAATGCTGTAAGAAAACACAGGGAAGGCTGTCCACAATAGGACTAAATCTGGAAACAGAAACCTCTGGCTACCAACATTGTTGGACTGTAACACTGTTAACTTTCATCCTATAGGGGGACATAGGAAGGTTGGATCTTTCTGAAAAGGCCATCTGTAGCATCTCGGCATTGTCAGCCACTGTCAGGTATGCTTCCTTCAAAATCCAGGAAAGAAAGACCCAGACTTCATTGAATATAAAGTAAGGTACTTTTACTAGAAATGAAGTAATCGCAACCAAGGAAAAGCAGAATCTGAGGCAAAAAGTGTGAAAGTTACAGATAGAAAGCATTCCCTCCCACTGTCCAACATAAATCATCCAATCCAAAGGTCTCCCAGGGGTCAGGTGGAAGCACACGTCTGGCAGTGTCATAAATCAGGAATGGCTTGGCCATTGACCCAATAACAGCTTCAAAGATGCAGCAATAAGTCTTAAGTATCACTTTCGATTCCGTCCTCCAGTACTCTTAACCAAACCTAATTTCCCCTCCCCCCCCCCCGTTACTATGGCAGCCAAAGCATGGAAAAGTGGAGGCTGACAGCCACCATATGTTTTGGTACTCAAGATGATATTTCTGTTCCCAGTATTTTTCCCCCAAAGGAGAAGATTGCCATGGCAACTTCCACCTGCAAGCATGCATTCTAAGTGAAACTTGTCACTCATCATCCAACAATGTTAATTTGCTGGATTTACATAGTAATTAATGTCAAGTGGCCCTCTGCATTGAATCAATCAGCTCCTGTGTTTCCAGGTCCCTGCAGCCTGATGCTTGGAGGGAGGCCCTGAATTGACCTCTAGATGGGTCTTGCTAACTCCTGTGCTGGGGAGAAACGAAATGGATTGAGAAATGGCCCATTTTGTGGGCCAGAAGGTTTGCCTAAAAAGAAAGAGATCTGGCTCCATGCAGGGCTAGTTCTCCCTTTTGTACAAGCTGCTACAGGCAGCCCTCAACTTATGACCTCAGATGAACCCAACATTTCTGTTGCTAAGCAAGACAGTTTTTAAGTAAGTTTGGCCCCATTTTATGACCTTTCTTGCCACAATTGTTAAGCAGAACACTGCAGTTGTTAAGTCAGTAACATAGCTGTTAAGTGAATCTGGCTTCCCCATTGACTTTCCTTCTCAGAAGATCACAAAAGGGGATCACATGACCCAGGGGGACACAACTGTTGTCTGTTGCCAAACATCTGAATGTTGTTCAAGTGACCATAGGACTTCTGCAATGGTCATAAGTGGAAAAACGGTCATAAGTCACATTTTTCAGTGCCATTGTAACTTCAAACAGTCACTAAACAAATAGTTGTATGTCAAGGACTGCCTGTCTTTTTAACCCAAATGCCTGATAAGGAAGCCTACATTGACAAGACTTAAACTTTAGACTTTAAACTTTAAACTCTTTCCAAAAACACTTTTTAAAAAACTCTTCATTGAGCCTTGAGCCAGCAGGAGAGGATGCAAGCATACATGGTGCTGCTCCATCATGGATCCCAGTTTGGCTGTCTGACCAATTTAGACAGCCAAACTGGGATCCATGATGGGGCGAGTGGCGGAAGATGTCACTTTGTCTCCCACAAGCATCCCCTTCCAATTGGGCTTCCAATTGGGCTTGTAACTACTTTGGATGGTAGATTTCGCCTGATTTTCAGGTAGCAGAAACTGTAGATTGGGGGGCTGCAGGGGGGAGTGAAAGGGGGCAAACCATGATGCTTCTGCTTCCTCACATCAGGGATTTGCCCTGTACACAACTCTAGAAGATTCCTGAAAGAACACTACATGTCTTTCAAAAAGTAGCTGCGTTGATTGGCCAGTGGTGCAGACAGAGTGCAAAAGGCGATTGACTGGGATTATCCATGAATGAGCTATGGAAGAAGTGAGATTGAGCAACCAAGAAGACCAGTTCTGCCTCGCGGCCAGCAAGACATCCCCAGCCGTGCTCCCAGGGAGCCTGTTATTTGTATTGGTCTCATTCTGTAGTAACATCAGCACGAGAGTCATGCATTAAAGCCGGAATGAAGAAAGCAAAATTGTGGCATGGCTATGAAGCTAGGCAGATTCTACCATCCCACCTTATCTCATCCCTTTCCCTTGACTGCATCAGCAGCTATCACTTGAGTGAATTGTATCAAATAATCATCTTACAAATTTGAGGGGCAACGTCAACAAGGGGTAGTAATGCCTCAACTTGCCCTTCAGGAAAGGAAAGGCAGCCTGGGTTATGAGCCCCACCCTCAGCCAACCCCAAGGCGCTACATTCACGTTTCCCAAGAGGGCTGAGAATTCTCTTTCACCTGAAGGATCTGGAGCCTCTGCCTATAATCATTAAGCTGTTGCAATTGCAATGAGCAGAAGCTGTCAAAATACCGAGAATTTAAGTGCCTGTATGGAGGGGAAGAGAAAGAGATGGAAAAAAGAGGGTGCCCTCTGCTCAGTCGTGAAGAGCAAATTTTTTTGACAAGAATCAGAAGCAGACTTTGCAGGATGAATAGCTTTCACAAAATCTAACATCACAAAATGTCTAATTGGCACGTGGCTTCAGCATGTTTTATTCATCCTTTCCTAAATGGTTTCCAATGTTTTGTCAAGAACAATTTGCCATCTTACAAAGCATCGATTAGAGCTGTCTTTGGGTTACTGTTTGGTATCACCCTAGTGAAATATTCATAAAGACACATTAAGCAAAGGATGGAAAAGAAAAGCTGCCAAACAGCTTTGGGCTGTAGGGAGGTTTCTGTGAATCTCTTACCAAAGGAAACGTGGAAATGGTAGTCCTCACTTAATGACTGGTAAGAAAGGAAAAAGAAAAGGAAAAGGAAAAGGAAAATTTAGAATAGAATAGAATAGAATAGAATAGAATAGAATAGAATAGAATAGAATAGAATAGAATAGAATAGAATAGAATAGAATAGGAATATCAGAGTTGGAAGGGACCTTGGAGGTTTTCCAACCCAACCCCTGCACAGACAGGAAACTCTATACCCATGATGGTGAACCTATGGCACGCATGCCAGATGTGGCACACAGCGCCCTCTGATGGCATACAAGCCATCGCCCCAGCTCAGCTCCGCTGCGCATGCACGCATGCCTCCCACCGGCCATCTTCTCTATTGGTCTATGAGGCGTGGGGGAGGCTGCGTGGATATTTGGGGGGGGCAGGGCATAGCTGCGGGGGCCGTGCGCACATTGCATTTTTGGGTTTCGGGTGCGCATGCACGCTTTGGGCACTTGGTCTGGAAAAGGTTAGCCATCACTGCCCTATACCATTTCAGACAAATACCCAGTTCCAGCAACCGTTCTTTATATGTTTTAGCCTCCAGTCCCCTAATCATCTTTGTTGCTCTTCTGTGCACTCTTTCTAGAGTCTCCACATCTTTTTTACATCGTGGTGACCAAAACTAGATGTAAGTGTGGCCTTACCAAGGCATTATAAAATGGTATTAACACTTCATGTGATCTTGATTCTATCCCTCTGTTAATGCAGCCTAGGATTGTGTTGGCTTTTTTGGCAGCTGCACACACTGCTGGCTCATATTTAAGTGATGAATTACTAGGACTCCAAGATCCCTCTCACAGTTACTACTATTGACCCAGGTACTGCCTATACTATACCTGTGTGTTTTGTTTTTCTTGCCTAAATGTAGAATGAATTGATCCATCCTATATTTGGTAGACCAGGTTGCCCTGATAAAAAATAATCTCTCCCCTGGTATAGCTGACAAAGCTAGGAAAGCCTGTGGCTTATACCTACCTAATATGTAAGTAGCCCGGATTCAAATCCCAGAAGGGTATGGCTAGCTGACGAAACTAATCTCCCTTTATTTCTTTGTTGGTAAATATAAATTTAACACTAAATGTTAGAACCTTACTTTTTTCACCATTGAATTTTATTTTGTTAGATAGTGCCCAATGTTCAAGTCTGTCAAGATCCTTCTGTATCCTTAGCCTATCTTCTGGAGTGTTGGCCATTTATGACCATTTCAAGTTATGATGCCATGGAATCTGTGCTTTATGGCCCATAAAGCATTCCTAATCATTGTAAATGGTCATACTACCGCTCTTTGCATGGTTATATGACCCCATGTCAGACAAGTCAGCTTAATGATAGTCATGTGACTGTGATGTGCAATGAATGGGTTTGCTTAACAATGTGGCATTCAGTCAACAACTGCTGTGAAAAAGACCAGAATATTTTCTTCCATGTGCCTCAATGTATGACCATAGCAATTCAATTATGGCTATAAGTCAAGGACTACCTGTATCCCTAACCAAAGAAGGATTCTTTCCCCCTAACTCTTTTTGGACCACTGATACTGGCCTTCAGTTTGAAAGGCAGTTTTCACTTGAAAATAAAAACCAGCCTTCTAGTCTGGAAAACATTGGACAGAAAGAAAGGGAGGCGGAGAGAGGGAAAATGGGCAGCAGAGAGTGTGTTTTATTATAAAATTTGTCATGCATTAGAAAATGTTATTTTGTTGCAGATGTTATTTTTCCCAATTGATTTGATTTCTAAGTACTACAGTGCAAAAACACGTATGCATACATAAACTCACCTTGCTTGCTCAGATTACTCACTGTAAAACTCGGCAACTTTAAGACTTGTGGACCTCATGGCTGGCTGAGGAATTCTAGGAGTTGAAGTCCACAAGTCTTAAAGTTGCCCAGTTTGGAGCCCCTGCCCTAAAGCATGGTGTTAAAACCATTTGCCCTCCTCTGTTTCAAGTTGCCTTCCCCCAGGCCTAGCCAGGCATCTGGAGAAGAAAGTAGCTCTACTTGTTTGGTAGGTTGAGAGGTGAGGAAAGACAGAGAAAGGAGAGGAGAGAAGCCAGGCTAACCCAGGCACAAGCTGTCTCCTGTGAGGCAGAGAAACCAAAAGGGATGACTGAGCAGAACCTGCAGTAGGAGCTCCCCAGGCTGAGGCATGGTGGGACAATGGTTAGAATGCACTACTGTAGGCTACTTCTGCTGACTGCCAATTGCCAGCAGTTTGACAGTTCATTTCTCACCAACTCAAGGTTGATTCAGCCTTCCATCCTTCCATTTACTGGGTAAAATGAGGACCCAGATTGTTGGGGGCAATATGCTGTAAACCGCTTAGAGTGGGCTGTAAAAGCACTGTGAAGCAGGATATAAGTCTAAGTGCTATTGCTATTGCTATCAGGCGTATCATCAGTCTCCAGTCCCTTCGTGCCCACAAGAGATCTAAGTCCAACTCTCCTTGAATTCCATTTTTTAAAAAATTTGATTTATATGCCGGCCTTCTCTGGAGACTCAGGGTGGCTTACAATGCATTAAGCAATAGCCTTCATACTTTTGTATACTTATACAAAGTCAGCTTATTGCCCTCACAAACTGGGTCCTCAATTTACCCACCTTAGAAAGGATGGAAGGCTGAGTCAACCTTGAGCCTGGCTAGGATTGAACTCGCAGTAATTGCAGGCAGCTGGATGTTAAATGCTGCCTTAGTAGGAGGCATTAGCCTCCTACGCCATTCAGGCTCTTATCTACTGCCAATTCCCTTTGTCTGTTAGTAGTTCAGATTCTTGTCAAAAGCATTAGCAAGCAATAAACCTATATTCATTTGAACTGCCTTGGCTACTGATTTCCTGCACTTGGCAGCTTCTTAAGCATCAAGCCATTGGTTCCAGAGAGCCTTTTCTGTATTAGCCTTATCAGGTCTGGAAAATGCCTGTTTTTCCTGCATGATTAGGTCCTGAGCCTGCAGCCTGGCAGAGAATCCTCACAAGCAAGCAGGAACCTATTCTTCTGCCTCAGACTTGGCTGGATGATGTTCAGGCAGATATATAAATTTGTTCATTTAAAAAAAAAACTCTTTGAATAGTCTTGGCAAAAGTGTTTTGTCAGGCGAAATGTCTAACACATACACAACCCCTTGCCCACTTAGTCATGCAGGGGTTAACTGGTCCCATACTCATAATCCCACCTTACCTGAGACTCCTCCCCTTGAGGATAAATGGGACCACCATGAGGTCATCCAGCAGTTCCACATGAACTGCTGAAACAGGAAGGACAGAGGTTTGTCAATGCCTTATGAAACAGAGGGCCTGAGATCTAAACAGGTCTATAATAAAGGACTATTGAAGATCAACATTTGTACCTGTGAGTTATTGGGTTAAATCCACCTCTTAACAAAATTGATAGCAGGGGATGGTTGCCCATAACTCTGAATTATGACCGACCCAGCTGTTTGCTCGGAAAAGAAGAATAGAGCATTCACAAGAGCATTTGCCAGACAGATGGCTGCCCAGCTAACACCCAGAGGTACTGCAGCAAGAAATCCACAAGCTGAGAGTGAGCAGGATGGAGATCTGAACTCACTACCCAGGAATGAAGAACTGCAGGAAGGGGCATCCAAGGGCAGGAGACTCAACAGAGGGGAGATGAGCTGAAGCTATCCATATTAAAACTGATGGAGGGGCCCACGAGCGAGGAAAGCCTCATCACGAATCTTCAAAATCTTCTTGGAAGCCGTGGGGCAGCAATCAAGCCCCCAGAGAGGGCCCAAGAGGCCATCACCCCAGCAGAGGACAGGCTAGCTCAGTCGGATGACCCACAGCCAGCCGAATCCGTTCCCACGCTTTCCTTCGAGAGACCATCTTGGAATGGCCAGCAGCCAATAGGAAGCCAGAGTTCAAACCTAATGGCGCAAACTTGCCAGCACCCCGAAATGGACCGCGAACAATACGAAGACAACCAAGACAATCAAGGGTTGCAACGCCAAGACTACAGAAGCTCGCCATCCGAGCTTGAAATAAAAAGGGCCATAGAAACCCTGAAAGTGGCTTTTGGCCCAGCATTTAAACCGCCTGCGCCAGTCACAAAACAGAACAGGGACTCCGGAGCCCAGAAGCATACCGGAGCAATCACCATCCATGAAACATCTACTCTAACACTACACAAGAAGCCAACTCACTTTCGCGACAGGTTAAGAACATCGACCGCCTACAGAACAGCTACGTGGCAGAATTCGAACTCACTACCCCTCTTATTACCGGAACGCAACCCAAGCGAAAGAAACCAACCAAGCAAGGGCAGGGATGGGCAGGGATGCTGAGAGTGCCTCAGTTTTATGTCCCCTCTGGGCTTTTAAATTTGAGCTTGTCAGACTCCCATGGGGCCAAGCAGGGGCAACTCTGTAGGCTGTCCTGAGTCCCAGGGTTGGTTGAGCTGAGTGAGGCACTCTCTCCAGGTGCCATGTGCTGAGTTCTGTTGCTAAATGGGTAGAGGGCTAATCCTATCCTGTCCTGAAGGCTGTGTCTTTTTATTGATTGATTGATTGATTGATTGATTGGATTCGATTTATATGCCGTCCTTCTCCGGAGACTCAGGGTGGCTTACAATGTGTTAAGCAATAGCCTTCATACTTTTGTTTATACCTGCTTAGTAGGGCTTTTGCCCCCCCACCCCCGCAAGCAGTGTTCTTTTTTATACAAGTCATCTTATTGCCCCCCCAGTCTGGGTCCTCATTTTACCTACCTCGGAAGGATGGAAGGCTGAGTCAACCTTGAGCCTGGTGAGATTTGAACTTGCAGTAATTGCAGGCAGCTGGCAACTAAGTGCTATTTAACAGCGCTTTAGTCCGCTGCTCCACCGAGGCTCCTTAATCCTTAATCCTTAATCCTTAATCCCATCATCCTGAAGCTGAAGGGGGGGCAGGGAGCTGTAGGAAGCTGCTTTGTCTTTAAAAACATGTTTCTCCTTTTTTCATCCAGGGAAATATAATATTCTGCCTTTCTAATATTTCCTAAAATATTTCATTCTTCTAGGAGAGGGGTGGGTGCTAACTTCCTTCAGATTGCTGCAAACTCTTGTTATAGAAATTAAGACTCACAAGATTTCCGTGAATGATCAGAGAGGTTTATTGCGCAAGGTTCAGTGCAACACAAGAAACAAACACTGAACCAAGAAAGGATTATGATGCAGTAAATTTATACATACTTTTAACATCTTATGATTGGTTACATTTCTGACAGCCCACAGCCCCCCTTCTTATAGGAGCTAAATAACTTGTGTTCTGGCTAAGTGCTGCGCAAACCTAGCTAAGCTTCCTGTCAAGTTTCCTGCCGTTAGGTCTGTGGTTGCCTCTGCTTGGCTAAGTGTGATCTTTATCTTTCCAACTGAGAAAGGCTTGCTATTTCTGCAGTTTCACCTTTTGAACCAAATACTAAAGAAAGGGGTCCTTCAGAGATCATCTAGACTGACCCCGTTTTATATCATTTTTAATATCCAATTTTATTATTCTATCTTGCTCTAACAAATTGAGCCCAGAATTATAGTTGTAAGTCACGGCACTTATTAAATGAGGTGCCTCGCTTAACAACCCCTATTCTGACTCTCCCTGTGTAGCTGTTAAGCAACTGTGAAAGCTACTAAGTGGAGCATGGGGAGGAGTGCTTGGGGTGGGGGAGGAGCTGGAAGGCCTGGCACAGGTCCAGGCCTGCCCTGCAGCTTCCCTCAACTCAAATGTGGCCTGTCCTGGGCCTCTCCCACCCCATCCCCGAGACATCCTTTGAACAACTTCTCACACATGGATCCTCCTCCCCCTCCCACCCCCCACCCCCATCACTCCTTGCTTCACTTTCTGAAGATCATCTTTCCGAATGAGAAGCAGCTGATCTGCCACCCAACCCTCCTCCTATACAGAGGCCGCAGGGTGCTGTCTCAGAGCCAGCTGCCATTTTTGATGTGGCTACAATTCCCAGATTATGATAATTATCTTTAATTGAAAAAAAGTGTTTAGTTGTTTGTTTGTTTTATTGAATTTATATACCGCCCTTCTCCCCGAAGGGACTCAGAGTGGCGAACAACCAAAAATTAAAACAATATACAGTTGAAAAAAGAAATTCAAAAATTCAAAAAAATTGAAAGAAGAATTTTAAATTAAAATGATATTTAATAGCTGAAAAAAGATTAAAATCGGAACAAGGAATTTAAACATTTTAAAAAGAAATTTTGAAAAATTGAAAAGGATTTTTTGTTAAGAAAGGGAATTCAGAGATTTTAAAAATCTCTCAGGTGACTACTCGCTACTCAATGAGTACCACTCACTACTCAATGAGTACCACTCAGTACTACTACTCAACACTACTCAGGTGAACCTGATGACATAGATAAACCTCCAGTTGGCCTTAACGATTTGCTGAAAGAATGCAAATGACCAGCTGTCCGCAAGGAATATAAATCCTTCCATTCAGTAGTGGGTTTCTACTGGTTTGCTCCAGTTCGGGCAAACCAGTAGTGGCAGCGGCAGGAGGCTCCGCCCACCAACCCAGATGTCATTATGGATGGTCTGCACATGCGCAGAAGGTTCTGCGCATGCACAGAAATGCCATGCATGAGCAAAGCGAGCGCACTCACACGCGCACTCACAGTTCTGAACTGGTAGCGAAGGTAAGTGGAACCCACAACCACTTCCATTCCCCACCATCCAGTCAGAGCGGGAGAAGCTTCTTGGATGAGAAGTGAAACATCTTCGAAGAAAAACCAGAAAGTCCAATTGCCTCCTGAAAAAAAGCACCTTTGTGACAACTGTGACATGATGACTAAGACTCTCCATAGACAACATGAAAAACTGGTTAAATAACATGAAAGTGGTGATGGGAACAGATAAGGCTGTTTGTAAAGCGGAGGAAAGTAAGTAGTGGGGACCTGAAGCCAACACTATTTGGGCCAGTTACTTAACATAATTTCATAAACATCCTGGAGTCACACAGGAGCCTGTGTAGCGTAGAGGGCTAATGCCTCCTACTAAAGGCAGCAATTAACACCAGCTGCCTGTAATTTCTCTGAGTTCAATCCTAGCCAGGCTCAAGGTCGACTCAGCCTTCCATCCTTTCTAAGGTGGGTAAATTGAGGACCCAGTTTGTGGGGGCAATAAGCTGACTTTGTATAAATATACAAAAGTATGAAGGCTATTGCTTAACGCATTGTAAGCCGCCCTGAGTCTCCGGAGAAGGGCGGCATATAAATCAAATTAAAAAAAAAAAAACATGCACAGCAAGAGAGTCTTGTATGGTAAGTGAGAATATGAGACCATATAATTCAAGAGAAAATCAGATCAGACTGCAAAGTGTGCTAATAGGATGTCTTCAAAGAGACTGAACAAGCATTAAAATGGCAAATGTAATTCAATATAAATTAACATAACAAAGACATTGTTAACTCAGTTGTGTGGGGGAGGAGATTCTATGGTGAGAATAATTGAAAAGGAGATTGAAAACAGCCCAGTTTATGATGCAGCCACACTGGAAAACTGAAGAGAGCTCTCAGATTAGGTATCACATTTTAAATGAATACATTTATCTAGCTAGAAAACAGGCCTTGATTTATATTGACAACCATTGACAATCATAACTATGGTTTATAAAAAGTTAGATCTGCTGAGGATGGAAAATATTTTTCTCTTCATGTGCAATATTTAGAACATCAGAAAATCCCCAAGGGCAGATTAGGCCAGGAACACACTTAATCTGAAAAAAGGAGACGGACAATATGCTTCACAGCCTCCAGTCAGCTCCTGCTCATGAGTTCCTCTGCTCTGAAAGCATTTCAGACATCTTCCTGTGAAGCACTTGTGGGCCACTCAGGTTGCCAAAAACAATGAAGCCCATGACACCTCAAGGTGTGACTCTCCCTTCCTTCCCCCGAATTCCCACTGTGCTTGCTTACAGTTTCTCATTTGTGAAAAGCTTCTGCCTCAGCAGCCTGCCTGCTCTCATTACCAGGCAGGTAGGAGAAATTGCTGGTGACACTTTACTTAGGCTGATAACAGGGTGCACCTGGTACATCATTTCTGTTCCTGCCTCCCCATGCAGCATATGGCTGGGCTGGTGAAGAGCAGCCCTTCAATTTTAGCAGCAAGGCTATGGAATACAAAAGAGGCAGCCCATGAAACCTCAGCATGATGAAATTCAGAGGATTCTTCTTCAACTTGGGGTGCATGACAAACAATAGCAAGCGGTTTCTGCTGCATTTTGAATCTGAGTGCAGGACACACTCATAATCACTGGAGGAGGAGGAGGAAGAGGAGGAAGAGAAATGAACAGCCTGGTGGCTCTGGAGACAGAGCTCTGAAATTGCAGGTGCCAATTTGCTGTCATAAGGTTTCTTTGCTCACTCTGGACCAATTCTCTCTGTGGACAATTCAAATCTTCTTTTCTTCCTTTGTTATAGGCTTTTTTTTTAAAAAAAATTTTCGGCCACCAGTCCTTTGAGTGGGGAAAAGACACTGAGAGAGACCTTCCCCTTTGCATTTCTTGTCTTATCCTTGATTTGTTAATGAGGATCTTATCCCAAATCCTGCCTTAGGTCACTTTCACTGGCTCTTAGTTTCATCATGCAAGGGATACTCCCTGTGTTGAATAGAATAGAAAGAATAGAATAGAATAGAATAGAATAGAATAGAATAGAATAGAATAGAATAGAATAGAATAGAATAGAATAGAATAGAATAGAATAGAATAGAATAGAATTCTTTATTGGCCAAGTGTGATTTGAAAAACAAAGAATTTGTCTTGGTGCATACACTCTCAGTATACATAAAAGATAAGGTACAACACTTAATAATAGTCATAGGGAACAAATAAGCAATAAAATCATATTAGGAAACAGTCAATATAAATTTTAAGGATACTAGCAACAAGGTTACAGTCATATAGTATTCAAATAATAGTTCACCTGGAGTGAGCCATGCTTAATCAAGCAGCAGCCTGAGTTTTGATTGTCATGACGTGCTTGGATTTTTCTCAGACAGATTTCTGTGTTGTAATGGAATGGTCACATCTTCTAGCCATGGAGGGTGAACAGATCAGCAAACAGAATGCACATGAAATGTCATTTTTGGGAGGGAATGTGACCAGAAATAGCTGACCACGGCCTGGATCCTGAAGTGTTGGTTGAGTGAACCAAAGAAGGTGAGGCAGAGCGTGGAAGGGATCAACATCCTGACAGGGAATTAGGACCAGCATTGGAGGGAGCAGCAAGGCTGTGCATGTTAAGGGCAACCAGAGCTAGAGCAGATTGAAGAAGCAGTAAAGGAAGGCATTCCATGTGGCAAGTGGAAGAGAGCAGGCAGGAAGGGAAAAGCCATGTTGGAGCAAGTCCTTGAGTTCATGTTCATAATTGGCCAATGGAGGAACTAAATTGCAGGGTAGGTTACAGGAATTAGGTTGGAGGAACTGGGTAGGTCTAGTCTAGTGAAAAGAAGCACCAATGGCAACAGGTGCTCCAATATTTGAGGGGCTGCCACATGGAAAAGGAGATCAACATATTTTCTAAAGCACCAGAATGCAAGACAAAAAGCAATGATGGAAACTAATCAAGGAGGGAAGCAACCTCCTTGGAGTAATTTTCTGACAGTGACAACAATTAACCAGTGGAATGGTTTGCTTTCAGAAGTTGTGGGTGCTTCATCACTGGAGGTTTTCAAAAAGAGACTGGATAGGTATTTGCCTGAAATGATCTAGGGTCTCCCACTTGAGCAGGGGATTGGACTAGAAGACCTCCAAAGTCCTTTCCAACACTGTTATTCTGTTAAATTCATTGAAAAGTGTTGGTGCTTAACTATGCTTGCTCTTTCATAGTGTTCATCATTAGTTCATAGAGCTATCATCCCACTTAAAGATCACTAATTCCCCAAAAGCTACTGGCACCAAGACAAGCCTCCTAGGGAGAAATCCTTGGCTCTCATCTTCCCCACTCTCCCCCCCCCCCAGCCCTCCCCATAGGCAATTGCTGCTGGAAGAAAAGGGGCAGGGGGCTGCTCTTTGGCAGAGCAACGTAAGATGAACTATTCCCAAGTGAAACATACCAATTCTGCTAGGTGAAGGTTACCTGGAGGCAGCTTCATTGAAGAGGTAGGATGATCCAATTCACCTCCGGCTTTTCTCTCTTGCCCATGTCCCTCAGCAGACATATTGCCATGTTTCACATTGAATTAATGACATTCATTCCCTTTTGTCCTCTTTCTCCTGGGTCAGACAGTGTTAAGTACAAGTATTTGACTTACAACCAGTCATTTGGTGACCATTCAAAGTTACAAGGGCACTGAAAAAAGTGACGTATGACCGTTTTTCACATTGATGACTGTTGCAGCATCCCATGGTCACATGATCAAAATGTATAGTTATGCTTCATAGTTATGATGGTTGCAGTGTCCTGGGGTCTATTCCCTCATTTAACTCATTTATGAAGATATTGAAGAGTACTGGGCCTAAGATGGAACCTTATGGTACCCCACTGCTTACTTCCCTGCATGTAAACATAGACCCATTAAGGACTACTTGTTGAATACAGTTTGTCATCCAGTTACAAATCCATCTGGTGGTAATGCTATCTAGACCAAATTTTTCTAGCTTATCAAGAAGTATGGTGTGATCTACTTTGTCGAATGCCTGGCTGAAGTCTAAATATATTATGTCCACAGCATTTCGTTGGTCTACTAAGTTAATCACTTTGTCAAAGAATGAAATAAAATTGGTTTGGCATGCTGTTTTTAACAAACCCATGCTGGCTTTTAGTTATAACTGCATTTGTTTCTAGATATTTGCAGATCTGTTATTTGATTATTTTTTCCAGTATCTTCCCAGGTATTGATGTTAGGCTGATTCGTCCGTAGTTTCCTGGGTCTGTTTTTTTCCCTTTTTTGAAGATGGGAACCACATCAGCTCTTTTCAAATCCTCTGGTAGTTCCCTGGTGTTCCAGGATTTTTGAAAAATATGGTATAATGGTTCAGAGATAACATCTGCTGGCTCCTTAATAAGTCTGGGATGTAATCCATCAGGTCCCTGTGATTTATATTCATCAAGATCAGATAGGTGTAACTATTATTACACCTAATAAAATTATTTTAATTTTTATTTCTAGTCTGTCTTTTACAGTTATATTTTTCTGGATTGGGCTAGAGTTACTTTTTGTGTGAAGAATGATGCAAAGAATGAGTGTTAACAACTGTAGTGATTCACTTAATAACTATGTCATGAAAGGTCATAAAATGGAACAAACCTCACGTAACAACTGTCTTGCTTGGTAACAAAAATGTTGATTTCAATTGCAGTCAGAAGTCAAGGATTACCTGTACAGTTTGTGGCTTGCTGGCTAAGACCAGCATGACTGGAAGAGATTTTAGTCCTTTCCTATTGCATGTAGACATTATATTACAATGGGGTATTATGAAGGCAGGATCAGACCTTCAATGGCCCTGATATCCCCAGAGTGGCTTTGAACACCCATCTGGCATGCAGGATTGATAGGGAGCAAAGAGTAGGGCAGCAGTACCATCTAGTGGTCACAGGCAGGAAGGAGGCCCATGGCATTTCCAGAGTTCATCTAGGAGAGTCAGCCTTGTTTTGAGTTTGGGTTCTGGACAGAAGAGGCAGTTATAGTCCAGTTACAAAAGGTTTTGAGGCTAATTGGAATCTAAATTTTCTTTAGGGAAAACTTCCCCATTGTACAGAATAAATAAAACATTACAAGACAACCAGTCTCGTGTGGTGGTTAAGGCACCAAGCTAGAGTTCAAAGGACTGTATGTTCTCGCCCTGCCTGGGACACAAAGCCAGCTGGGTGATCTTGGGCCAGTCATTCTCTCTTGCCCCTAGGAAGAAGGCAATGGCGAACCACTTCTGAAAAAACTTGCCAGGAGTCCACATTAATTTGAAGGTACAAATTACAAGGATACAATGTCTATGGAGATTTTTAGTCATCCAGGTCATGGTTGTCTCAAAAGTGCTTTTTCAAAAGGCAACTGGACTTCCTTTGTTTTTCCTTGGAGATACCTCTCTTCTGAGAACTGAAGAAACTTCTCAGAACTGAAGAACTGAAGTCTCAAAGGTGCTTTTTCAAAAGGCAATTGGACTTTCTTAATTTTTCCTTGAAGACGTTTCACTTCTCATCCAAGAAGCTTCTCAGGATTGAAGAAGCTTCTTGGATGAGAAGTGAAATTTCTTCAAGGAAAAACCAAGTCCTGTTGCCTTTTGAAAAAGCACCTTTGAGACTACAAAGATACAAGTTTTATAATAACTGATTTGATGCATTATACTAAGCTATGATTTGTTTCACATGGTTTATTCAATAAATGACACTTTCCTAATTCAGAAACCATAAGGTGGCAAGTTTTAAAATAAACTCACATTGTGGCCTAAATCAGTACATGAATGGCCAAGCTGCGGATGAAGACATGTACTTCCTCCTAGTTCTTCTTTTGTGTAAGTAATGGTGTGTTAAATAACAACCAGGATGTCATAAGACTTTTGTTCAGGAGAAGGAACCATTTTGGCCTCCACTGCTGGTTCTCATAATCCCAGGTGACTGGTTGGAGGTGTCCATATTTGGCCATGGCTGAAAGGTGTAGAATTCCACAGCATTTACAGAGTTCCTTTCTTGCTCTTTCCTTTCTTCATTTTTAGAGGTACAAAATGAGAGGAAACTGATATTTTGAGCCTTACTGCCTTAGCCCCAGAAACAGGAACTGAACTGATGATCTAGAATTCTATACGCGCATAAGATAAAAGAAATCATCTTGCTGAGGAGAAATGTCTTCCCGTGTTTTATTTTAACTGGGGTTATTAAGGAGAGTTCAGTTATTCCCCAAGACCAACATGCCACCAAAAGGTTGACACTAGAGCCTCTGCAGAGAATGGTTCCCAGGGGGAATGGGGGTTCCACCACTCTGAGACAACTACAGGCAATCCTCCGCTCGCAATAGGTTTTTAGCAACTGTTCAAAGTTATAAAAGAACTGAAGTATAACAAGGCTGAAAAAAGTGAATAATGACTATTTTTCACACTTATGACCATTGCAACATCCCCGTGGCCACAGGATCAAAGTTTGGCCACTTCGCCACTGGGCTGTATTTAGGATGGTCACCGTGTCCCAGGGTCAGGCAGTCCCACCTTTTCTGACCTTCTGGCAGGCAAAGTCAATGGGGAAGCCAGATTCACTTAAACCACCGTGTGATGAGCTTAACGGCAGTGCTTCACTTACCATAACAACTGTGGCAAGAAAGGTTGTAAAATGGGGCAACACTGTCTCACTTAGCAACAGAAATTGGGGGCTCAATTGTGGTTTAAATTGAGGACACCCCGCATTCGGCCACTTTAGAGACTGCTTTTGAATAACCTGATACATTTTACATGTTCAAATCGAGGCCGAAAGGACCAGAAGGAGTGAATTGTAACATCCTGGAAACCAGCAGCCTCTGGTGGTGATACATGATGGGAATAAGTTTGTTGCAAGTCTTATTTCTATTTCTATTATTCACGACTCCTTGATGAAAAGTGACAGCCACATTTCTTACTGCTGGAACCTATGCTGCAAAAATGGAAAATAATGACTTCTTCTTTGGGGTTTCTACTGATCAGTTTCTACTGATATGGGTGACAGGGATACTTGCCCCCCCCCCTCCTAACATACAAAACCTGGCTCTTCTTCCTGGATTAGGGCCACGTGTGTCATCACCCGTCTTGTTCTGAGAAACAAAAGTGCCCCCACACTTCCTTCTTCTTAGTTAACATTTTAAAAGCTGTTAACAAACCCCAAAGAGGGAAGGATCCTTCAGGGCTGAGCCAAAGATAGGTAGTTTCCTAATAGTATTACAAGTCCTTCCTTCTTTTTCTTTTTCAAATAACCGGTGAAAACTCAGTGTCTACAGTTAATTGAGACACCAGCAGTAAAATCATGTATACAATTAAATGACATCAGTCTAAACATCAAGTAAAAAGGTCTTGCAGTTTTATATAGTCCAACTTTAAGGAGAAGTACCGTATAAAAGTACAATCAGACAGGATGAATTGCTTTTTATGAGTAACAGCTGGGAAGCCAGAGCAGAGACATTTCCCATGAATTTGATGGGCTATGGTGTGATCTGGCCCTGGCATCACTGAATGTAGAATAACAACAAGTTTTGTTTGTTTATATATTATTCACCTCTCATCTTACCACAGGGTCACTCTGGCTTATGGCCTAGGGGTTGATCGTTAAAACTTTCCGCAGGAAAAATCCAAAGATTTCTTAAAGAATTGTGCAGGCCTTTTATTTTATTTCAAGAGATGTGACAGTGCAGCATTGTTGTCACCCAAATACAAGTTTTTCTTATTTCCAACTTCTGTCATAGTGTTGAGAAGATGCAGCTGCCTTTAGATGTGCCAGTTTATCTCTGAGGAGGGCTGCTCAATTAAAGTACAGTACAAATGGCTCTTGTACTCGTGAGAAGCTTCCTCTGATGAATACAAATGTATATAACTGAAGAAGCCATTGATTTATCTCCTGCCTGTGAATATCAGTGTCTGGCTGGAAGTAGAAGAATGGCCTAGCTGGACAGAGCTCTGATCCACAAAGACAATTTATAGCTCCTCTTACAAAGAATTTTTATATCAATTTTAATACGAAAGTTACTCTAAGTGGCAGATGCAGTTTTTACTAACATTCATGCACAGAATTGTACTACACCTGGAATGCTGCATCTAGTTTTGGTCACCACAATATAAAAAAGATGTTGACTCTGGAAAGAGTGCAAAGAAGAGCAACCAAGATGATTAGGGGGCTGGAGGCTAAAACATACGAAGAACAGTTGCAGGAACTGGGCATGGCTGGTCTAATGAAGAGAAGGACCAGGGGAGACATGATAGCAGCCTTCCAATATTTGAGGGACTGCCATAGAGAGGAGAAAGGGATCAAGCTATTCTCCAAAGCACCAGAAGGCAAGATAAGGAATGATAGGCGGAAACTGATCAAGGAGATATTCAACTTAGAAATAAGGAGAAACTTCCTGACATTTATAACAATTCACCAGTGAATGCAGAAGCTGTAGGTGCCCCAACACTGGTGGTTTTCAAGAAGAGACTGGACAGCCACTTGTCAGAAATGGTATAGGGTCTCTGGCTTCAGCAGGAGTTTGGATAGAAAACCTCCAAGATCTTTTCCAAGTCTGGTATTCTGTTAAAAATTCTATTTTCCTTCACTTAGATCTTTTCATTTCATTTTCATCCACAATACTATGTGCTCCCTGATGGAAACATTTAAATATCATCATAATATTTTACTGGAAGAGAGACTTTTGGGGAGATGCTACTAAGAGAAACTTGTTGTCTCTCAACACTCATAAAGAGTCCAGTTCATTGTCTCTTCCATTCAGGGGTACTGCTAGGCCTTTAATATGGTCTTGTGAAATATAATAGCTGGCTCTGGCCATCAATACAGGCCTGATTTGCCCCATTTCTGCTCCTGGGCTGATGATCTTTGATCATGGCACAAACAGACAGTGATCTACAGTTGATGTGAACAAATTTGGAGAAGCTTCGATGCTCTTTGGCCTGACTATCAGCCTGAACAAGACTGAAGTATGTTATCAGCCCATGCCAAATACCAACCCTGTAAAACCAAAAATCAGTGTTCACTACATCCAGCTGACAAATGTAAACAGCTTCGAATATTTGGGAAGCATCATATCAAGCAAAGTGTCTTTGGACAAAGAAATTGACTCCAGGATCAGCAAGGCCAGCCAGACTCTGGACTGGCTGTGTTCTAGAGTGTTCAATCAACACAGTGTGCATGTCTCCACAAAGATGAAAGTCTACAGAGCTGTGGTTATCCCTTCCCTTCCCTCCTCTGTGAATATGAGTCCCGGACTCTATACCTATGACACCTTTGGATTGGATGATTTAGGCTGGACAGTCGGGAGGGGATGCTTTCTATATGTGATTTTCACGCCTATTGTTTCAGATTCTGCTTTCCTTGGCTGCATTCAGTTCAATTTCAGTAAAAGTACCTTTATCTATGGAAATGGAGTCGGGGTCATTCTTTCCTGAAATCTGAAAGGAGGCATGCCTGACACCTTGAGGCTGTCCATACAAGTGGCACAAAGATGCTGTGAAGGAAACCCTAAACCACTGTAAAATCCAGCCAAGGGAACTGGAAGCTGCAGCTGCTATGAAGTTTCCATCAGCTTTAAAGATAGGCACTGCCAAAAACAGGCAGAAAACTAGGAATGACTTCACAGGATAATATCCGCAGTTGTTTCATCACTAGACTTCTGGTGCCCCCATTGCACTAGAGTGCACTTCTAGACTGGGAGTGGAGGGCCACCTGAACTTCTACAGATGAACTGCACCACAGCGTGTCTTCTTCAAACTTGAAGGACTTCTTAGTCCTTCTAGACTTCTTAGGACTTCGAAATTCACACAGTGAAGAGTCTTTTGAAACTGAAGCAAGAAATGGGGTGTCTATGGAGATTCTCAGTCATCCAGATCATGGTTGTCCCAAAGTTGCCTATTTCAAAAGGCAAGTGGACTTTGTTTTTCCTTGAAGACATTTCATTTTTCCTTGAAGACGTTTTTCTTCTCATCCAAGAAGCTTCCTCAATTCTGACTGAATGGTGGAGAACTTTTTTAATCCTTCCATTCTCCACTATTCAGTCAGAACTGAAGAAGCTTCTTGCATGAGAAGAGAAATATCGTCAAGGAAAAACAAAGGAAATCCAGTTGCCTTTTGAAAAAGCACATTTGGGACATCAAATGGGGGTTTCTCACTGGCAGAAGCTCACCTCATCCTGTCTGAAGGGGAAACATGGAACTACCTCAGTGGAGGAAGGCTGAAGCCATTGGCTGTATGGAAGCAACCTCTGGATGGTTGATGGGCTTGCACTTACTCTCTCACCATGCTTTGTGCTTATCCTCTTTCTTTTTGCACATCATTTCTTGTAGTGCAAATAGCAATGAGGCATTGATGAAGGGTTGAATAAATAAAATAAGCTGGGCCTGTTCATCTAAAGGCCAGGATACAGCAAAAATATTGTTTCCTCTGACACAGACAAAGGTCATTACTTTTGCTGTTGCCCTAGGAAGGGCTGCCATTAAAGATGAAAAATCTGGCCAGGTGACCTTTTATATTTCATGTTTTCAAAGGCACAACCTCTCAAGTTAATCTGGGAGAATTTCTAAGCAATGAGATCAGCGGGCAAAAATAAAGCTACTCTTTCTGCATTTTACTCTGTTACTCCTGTCTAGCAGTGTTCCAATATTTGATGGGCTGCCCCAAAGAAGAGGGAGTCAATTTATTTTCCAAAGCACCAGAAGGCAAGATAAGAAGCAACAGGGGGGAAACTAATCAAGGCAAGAAGCAACTCAGAAATTAGGAGAAATTTCCTGATAGTGAGGACAATTAACCAGTGGAATGACTTGATGGATGTTCCATCACGGGTGGTGGGGGGTAGGTGGGGGGTGGGGGTGGGGTTTAAAGAAGAGATTGGACAACACATTGTCCAAAATGGTATAAGGTTTCCTGCTTGAGCAGGGGGTTGGAGTAGAAAACCTCTGTTATACTATTATTCTATGGAAATGCCAAGTGCATTAGAGCTGCTCACAGGTTACGGCTCCCCTTTGATAGAACTTCACCTCAAACAAGGAGGAGGAGGGGGAGGAGGACGAGGAGGATATATCTTGGTTGGAACAATGTTGCTCCCTTAGCTATTGCTTTGAACATTAAGCTTCTAATTTCTGGTTTCTATTAAGAGTTCACATAAATATGTATTCTCTTTGGAAGGTCCTGATTGTGGCATCTGTTCTTACAGCAATTGTTTGTTTCAACTTGTAATCCAGGGAAGAGGAAGAAGGAGGCAATAATGTTGTTTTGTGTGTGTTCTGTTTTTTTGATCTGACACTTCCCTGCAATTGGTCCCTTGAAGCTTCTTCCCACAGAGATGGATGATGCACATCACCATAGTTACTGGAGGGAAACTTTTTTTTTCTGTAAGAAACTACAAGAAATTGCATCACTTTCTAAGTAAAACAAATTACAAAACTAACTCATTTCTGCCCAACTAGAAAATGTGGAGACCAGAAAGGGACGGGGGATATGTAATGTGAAGCATAGTGAATATTGCAGAAAAATATGCCCAATTTGTTGGACCTGTTTTTAAGAAACTGTTTTTTAAAGCCTAAAACTTACATATCATCAGAATAATGCAGATTCTGATTTGGAATGTGAGATGTTGCTGATTGTTTAAGCGTCTCTCGATTGTCTTGTGCCGGTTCTGAAATTGATTGCCATGGTTCCATACTGTCATTTTGTCTGGAGCATGTTGTGTTCTATAGTTGCAGCACTTCATCCTGACGGAGCCTTTAGGAGTTCAGGGCTGAGCAGGGGAGACTCTGTGTGAATTCAGTCTCGTGTTTTCTTTTCATCAAGTCAGATAAGGGAATGAATGCTCTCTGCCAGATGACACCGCCAGTAAAGGAGAATATTACAGTTCAGGGTTGAAATGGGGGCTCCCTGGGCTTGGCTGTTTTCTTGCAGACATTTCATTATCCAAACTAGGTAACCTCATCAGTGCGAGAAGTAGCTTTTATGTAAACAGATAGCTAATCCCTTCAAGTACTGATGATGTTATCTAGTTGGATAATGAAACACCTGCAAGAAAACAACCAAGTCAGAAAGCACCAAGGACCATTGAATACCCAGCTTTTCTCACCCAAAATACAGGGATTCTGATTTTGCAAATTTGGGGCTGCCCTGGTTCACTGAGGGTCCAAGGCGGCCTGTGCTTTAAGAGTAACATGGACCACTCCATATCTCTCCTCAGCCCTCTTAACAAAGCAGCTGGAGGAGAAAGGTAGCGATTCAGAGACTGTGACTTGCTCCCCAAAAAGCTTTGAAGGCAGCCCTGAAGAGGAAACTCCTGTTCTGGGGGGGAGGGGGGGAGTCTGAGGCAGAGCTAAGAGGAAAGGGTCAATGGATTGATCAAGGGCTGTGGCTGCATCACATGCTTCATAGCAAGGATATTTTAAATGCTTCCCCACATTTAACACTGTGTCTAAATCCAACTGGTTTTACTGTACTGGGAAATACAGTACTGGTGGACCCCAAGCTCACAAGTTCCCAGGTGGAGGGTGGCTTGCTTGTTCTTATAGCCAGCCATGGACATAGAGGAATACATTTCCCATATGGAAATGACCCATGTGCTCTTCAGCTGTGGGGCTTGCAACAGGTTTTCTGTTATGGGAAGTGACTCATGCTGCCTTGTTGGAAACCTTGTAAAAGACCTCTTGCCAACTCCATATTCCAGTTAGCACGTTCTGTGGTCTCACGGGGTATCTTCCGTTCACTCTTGCCCCACAGATGCCTTCAGAGCCTATGGAGCCTCACTCAGATATTGAATGCCCTTTATGGCTAGTGGGATGCCTCAGTACAAACTACGGTTAATGTTGAAAGATACAGAGACACTGGAAAGAGTGCAGAGAACAGCAACAAAGATGATTAGAAGACTGGAGGGCAAAGCATACAATGAATGGTTGTGGGAATTGGTTACATCTGTTCTAATGAAAAGAAGGACTAGAGGTGACATGGCACCAGGGTTCCAATCTTTGAGGAGATGTTATAGAGAGGGGGGTCAACCTATTTTCCAAAGCACTCAAGGGTAGAACAAGAAGTAACGGATGGAATTTATCAAAGAGAGATCCAACCTAAAACTAAGGAGAAATTTCCTGACAGTGAGATTGGACAGCCATTTGTCTCCTGTTTGAACAGAGGTTTGGACTAAAAGACCTCCAAAGTCCCTTCCAACTCTGTTATTATATGTACTGTGTTCTATATCAATGATTGGCTGTTGATAGCATTTTAGAAAAAGCAAAATCTACTAAAGGAAGAGTTCAAAAATAGATGTTATGTTACTGTGGCTTTTATGGTAGCTTACAATAAAAGTATGCATTGCTCATTTTATAGTAGTGACTTCATTAGTAAAACAGTGACTATTGATAAGTATAAAATATTGTATAACATAGATATTTGTCCTCGTATGTCTTTTTTCCCTTAGTTTGATTCAATGTTTGAAGTTGTCTTTTTTCTATTTTTTATTAAGATTAAAGACTATTTTGTTAATGGTGTACAAATAAAATAAATGAACAACAAAGAATTGGGGTTTTAGGGGAGTAGATTCCAATTTCCACTGGGATCAATGGAAGTTTAGTATCAATTTTCAAATTCAAAATCTCCTTTAATATGCTTAATAATTATTTACACAACATAGAGTTGGAAGGGATCTTGGGGATCTTCTAGTCCAGCCCCCTGCTCAAGCTGGAGACCCTATACCAGTGATGGCTAACCTTTTTGCCATCGCGTGCCAGGAGAAGGGGGGTGCAGGGGAGGGTCATGCGTGCGCGTGCCCACACCGATAATTCTATGCGCCCTGCCCTGCGCACGCAACCCCTCCTCCCCCCTCTGCTCCTGGCACGTAGGCCTGTTTTTCTTTCTTACCTGGCTCCAGATACCCTCTATGCATCTGTGGAGGGCGAAAGCAGCCTTTCCCACTCCCTCGGAGGCCCTCCAAAGGCCTGAAACGGCCCATTTCCTAACTCCTGGTGGGATAGGAAGTGACTTTTTTGCTGTCCCCAGCCTCTCTAGGAGAAATGGGCCATTTCAGGCCTTTGGAGGGCCTCCGAGGGAGTGGGAAAGGCTTTTTTTGCCCTCCACAGATGCACAGAGAGGATCTGGAGCCAGGTAAGAAAGAAAAGCGGGCCTTCCCCACACCCCATCCCAGGCCCTCCGGAGGCAGGAAACAGCCTGTTTTCCTACTTCTGGTGGGCCCAGAAGGCAGAAAATCAGCTGGACGGTATGTGCATGCGCCCCAGAGTTCAGCTGGCATGCCCACTGATATGGCTATACATGTCATCTGTGGCACATGTGCCATAGGTTCACCATCACGGCCCTATACCATTCTGTACATGTTATGTTGTTATTGTTTTGAGCGGGAATTTCAAACTAGGGGTTGTTTCTGATTGATTAATGACCAGCAGCCAACTGTATATAAAGAGTGCTGCTGCCTGCATACCTTCGCTGAAGACTCACCATATAATAAAGAGCTGTTGTCACTATCCTGTCTGTGCTGCTCGTTATTGCTCAGCCACTTCATTGGCGACGAAGGTGGGATAGCATACAGAAGGATCAAAAAGAGCTAACGATAAGACACGGTGCTCACCGGGACCGTAGACTTCAGCCATAGCAGCGTACGTTCCACCTATGCCGTTTGATCCAGCTCGAGAAAAATGGGGGTCCTACATGACCCGATTTGAGTGTTCGCTCAAAGCCAGCGACATGCATGGGCTATCTGCAAACCGCAAACGAGCCCTGTTCCTGAGCCATTATGGACCGGATGTCTTCGAAATGGCCAAGTCGTTGTGTGAGCCGACCCCGGTGCAAACGTTGCCTTGGGATACACTCCAAGCAACCCTAAGGGCACACTACGCCCCTGCACCATCCAAGTTCATCCAGCGCTATCAGCTGAGGCAGAGAATCCAGAAAGAGGGGGAACCGGTGACCACATATGTAGCAGCGCTCCGAAGAGCCGCGACCCACTGTGACTACCGCGACCTGGACGACGCGCTGCTGGAACAATTAATCTGCGGCGTTCGTGACACCAGGCTTCAGAAGTGGCTGCTCGCGAAGCCTGGTTTGACTCTTGCCAGTGCCCTAGACGAGGCCAGGGCACACGAAGCATCGACAAAGGCGTTGGAGGCTTTACAGCATCCTCAGCCTGAGAAAAGCGGTCCTAAAGCGGTTCCAGTGCTCCGCGAGGAGACGAGAACAAGTTCGGAAGAAGAATCAGACAAAGACGTCTTCCGAACCGAAAAAAGAAAAGGCGAGCCTAGCCGCCGTCGAGAGAGCTGCCTGAGTTGCGGCGGCCAGCACGAAAGACAAGCCTGCAAATATCGCGATGCCATTTGCAGGCGCTGGGAGAAGAGAGGTCACTTAGACCGAGTATGACAAGCGCAGCTTCCGCGTTCTTCCAAACCACATGACCAAGGCAGCCAATCAGAACCGCTGCCACCTTCAAAACGACCAATCCAGAACAAGGGCACCGAAAAGCGGCGCGAGATTCAAACTTACAGCACGAGAGTCGGCCAAGCCAGCACAGCGATCAAGGAAAAAGTCTTCACTACCGTCAAGATCAATGGTCAACCCTGCAGCATGGAGATCGACACTGGATCTGCACTCTCCATCATGTCGTGGGCTACGTTACAGTCCCTGCTTCCGAGTTACAGAAAGAGCCAGCTATCGAGACGAGTCCGCCTGCTAGACTACCAGGGGAACCACGTTCCAGTCAAAGGCATCGACACCTTCACCATCTCCTACGGCGACTGCCACCGGTAGATGGAAACTACCGCTAACCATCATTAGAGACCCGCTACCAAGCCTTCTTGGTCTACGCTGGTTCCGAGCCCTTGACATGGGTTTTACAGGAGTCGACAGCCTCAGCGGTGCATCGCTCAAAGAACAATTCCTGCATGAGTTCCGGGATATTTTTGAGGACAGCTTGGGCAAGTACGTGGGGACCCCAATTTCGTTTAATTTGGACCCAGGGGCAGCCCCTATTAGGCTTAAGGCAAGAAGAGTCCCTTTTCCGCTGAAACCTAAGATCAATGCCCAATTAGATAAACTGATTAGCCAAGGCATCTTAGTGCCAGTAGACCATGCGAAATGGGAAACCCCAATAGTGACCCCAATTAAGGCAGATGGGTCTATAAGGATCTGCGCCGATTACAAATGTTCTATCAACAAAGCATTGCAGCAAAGCGCTTATCCTGTACCTGTAGTTCACCACTTACTGCATTCCCTTGACCCAGGGAAAATATTCGCAAAATTAGATCTTGCGCAAGCTTACCAGCAGCTGCCGGTAGACGACGCCATGGCAGAAGTGCAAACTATTGTGACACACAGAGGGGCTTTTAAATGCACTTGGTTGCAATTCGGGGTCAGCATAGCTCCGGGATTATTTCAAAGCACGATGGAGCGCCTTTTACAAGGCCTCCCTGGAGTTGTCCTGTATTTCGACGATGTGCTAATTAGTGGCCATAACGAAAAGTAACTGGCAGAAAGAATCAGGTTAACCCTATCGAGATTCCGTGAAGCCGGCCTAAAACTCAAGAGATCGAAATGCAAAATTGGGGTTCCCTCAGTTGTGTTTTTAGGATATAGGATTGACGGATCGGGGATCCACCCCACCGAAAGCAAGGTGAGAGCCATTAAGAGCACTCCCACACCCAAAACCAAGACCGAACTGCAGGCATTCCTAGGCCTTCTTAACTTCTACACCATGTTTTTAAAAGACAAGGCAACGGTAGCCGAGCCACTTCATAGACTCTTAGGCAAGAACACTCCGTGGGTTTGGGGAAAAAGAGAAGCGACAGCATTTAACGCTGTCAAGAAGCTCCTCTCCGAGGACAGTTTTCTAATGCAATATAGCTCTGAACTGCCATTGGTCTTGGTTTGTGACGCCTCCCCGTTTGGCGTCGGCGCCGTGCTCAGCCATAGACTACCTAATGGCCTAGAGGCACCCATTGCTTACTACTCCCAGACTCTGTCATGCGCAGAGCGCAACTATAGCCAACTTGACAGGGAAGCCTTAGCCACCATTGCCGGCGTTAAAAAATTCCACGAGTACCTGTTTGGCCAGTCATTTGACTTAGTTACCGACCACCAACCATTGCTGGGCCTCCTTGCCGGCGACACGCCCACCCCTGCCGCACTTTCTCCACGAATGACTAGGTGGTCAATTTTTTGGGCTGCATACTCTTACAAACTAATCCCCGACCTGGAAAAGCCATGGGCCATGCAGATGCCCTTAGCAGGTGCCCCCTGCCTGACATTTTAGACAACCCGACTCCCGAGGCCCCAATTCTTTTGCTGGACGCTGTGCCGCCAGGGCCTCTACCTTCGGCCGAGGTGGCCAAAGTTTCTAAGAGAGAATATACTATCAGAACTGTAATGGGCTGGGTCCTGCGAGGCTGGCCAACACAAACTGACTCTGTTGTATTCAAACTGTTTTGTACAAAGCGCAATGAACTTTCAATGTTAGGGGGGTGTTTGTTGTGGGGAGATCATGTTGTTGTACCTGAAAGTCTAAGGCATAGAGTGCTAGAGATGCTGCATGTGGGTCACCATGTGGGTCATGGTTAGAATGAAGGGTCTTGCCCGCAGTTACGTGTGGTGGCCAAATTTAGACCAAGACATTGCTGAGTGGGTGGGGAAGTGCAGGCCCTGCCAGGAGTCCCGTCCAGATCCCCCGGTCGCCCCGGCTAGGGAATGGGAGAAACCCAAGGGCCCATGGGGACGACTCCACATAGATTTCGCTGGGCCGTTCCACGGCCAGTCGTTTCTAATAGTAGTAGACGCATTCTCTAAGTGGTTAGAGGTTTTTCTAATGCCCTCAACCACTTCAGAGGCAGTGATTAGAGTCCTCCGCCGCCTTTTTGCCACACATGACCTGCCCGACACGTTAGTTTCAGACAACAGGCCACAATTCACCTCAGTCCAATTCGAAGGCTACCTTGCCGAACTGGGCATTCGGCATGCCCTATCGGTTCCTTTCCATCCGGCCTCGAATGGTCAGTCCGAACGATTCGTTCGGACCACCAAGGAGGCCTTGTCCCGGCTTGAATCGGGCAATTGGCAGGCCAAGATTGATCAGTTCTTGGCGGTGCAACATGCTATCCCCTGCATGGCCACGGGCCAAAGTCCAGCCGAACTTTTGATGGGCCGCAAACTCAGATGTGTCCTCGACCGGTTGCATCCTAATTATTCGGCCGATAATTTTAAGGGGGAAGAGGGAGGCCTCAGGCATTTCCCAATTGGCACAACAGTCTATGCGAGAAATTATGCCACCGGTCCCTTATGGGTGGAGGACACTGTAACAGGGATGTCTGGGCCAAAATCGTATACGGTCGATATCGGCCAAGGTAGAATTTGGAGGCATCACATCGACCAGTTAAGAAAAAGACTAGTCAGGGAAAACTCAGACCTCGAGTACAAGCCAGTCCCTAACTACCAAAGTCCTTCCAATACAGCTACCTCAACCCCGAGTGAGCCGGAATACTTATCTGGCAAGCCAGAGTTCCAGCGCTGCCTCAGCGAGCCACTCCTCCCAGCCGGGGAAAGTCACACCTCCGAAAGGTTCCCGGAGGTTCCATTGGCGGAGCCAGGAGAGACGGGAGGTCCCTCTGACCGGCTCAACGCCCCGCCTGCAACTGAACTGCGCAGGTCGACTCGGACTAAGACACGCCCAGGTCACCTGCGCGACTACATTTGTAAATATGTAAATAATTGTGATAAAATGCATTCTGGGAGGGGAGGGGTGTTATGTTGTTACTGTTTTGAGCGGGAATTTCAAACTAGGGGTTGTTTCTGATTGGTTAATGACCAGCAGTCAACTGTATATAAAGAGTGCTGCTGCCTGCATACCTTCGCTGAAGTCTCACCATATAATAAAGAGCTGTTGTCACTATCCTGTCTGTGCTGCTCGTTATTGCCCAGACACTTCAGTACAAATGATTGTCCAGTCACTTCTTAAAAGCCTCCAGAAATGGAGCACCCAGAACTTCTGAAGTCAAGCCATTCCACTGGTTAATTGTTCTCACTGTCAGAAAATTTCTCCTTTGTTCTAGATTGCTTCTCTCCTTGAGTTTCCATCCATTGTTCCTTGTCTTGCCTTCTAATGCTTTGGAGAATAGGTCGAACCCCTCACTTTTGTGGCAACCCCTCAAATATTGGAACACTGCTATCACATCACCCCTAGTCCTTCTTTTTAATAGACTAGACTTACTCAATTCCTGCAACCATTCTTCATATGTTTTAGCCTCCAATTTTTGTTGCTCTTCTCTGCATTCTTTCCAGAGTCTCAACATCATTTTTTAATATTGTGACGACCAAAACTGGATGCAATATTCCAAATGTGGTCTTACTAAGGCTTTGTAAAGCGGTACTAACACTTCACATGATCTTGACTCTGTGACTCTGTTTAGCAGAAATTGTAATGAATTTAGGCTTCTCAGATGTCACAAAGAAGATTAAGTAGTTAAAGGAACAAAGAAACAATCTTATAGATTTTGTGGCTTATTAAAAATCATATTAAATGATTTAATTTTGTGGCTTATTAAAAATCATATTAAATGAATTTAAATAAGCCATTGAGAATTAACAATTAAACCAATTATAAATTCATAAATCAAAATGGAGGTGTGTGCTATATTTGGATCCAAACCAGGCGGCAGTGTTTGGGTCCATCTGGCACTCTTGATGTATCTGTTGGACATTCATTAAAAGAGCTACAGTTTTTCCTGATCTTCCATCATGGTCACATGGACTCTGGAAAACATATATTTAGATTCATGAGGCACTCAGGAGGTAGTAAGAGTGCAGTGATGTGGGTTACTACTCCCTTAGCCCAAATGAAGCCACTGTAGCAGGGAGAAAGCAAACAGCAAATCTACATTCTCCTCCTTTGTCTCTCAAGGAACTCACTCACTTTAGTCGAGGACTACCTGTAGACAGAAATTTTGCCAAATTAAGCAGACTCCTTGTGCCATAAAGCATATATTCACCATAAAGCATATATTCTAGGAACTATTAGGGAAGAGCCATGGTGACCTTTTTCTCCCACACTGCACCGACTCTTGCTGCTCTTGAATGCAGCCCCTCCCTCCTGGAATCCTGACAACTTTCCCTCAGAGTTCCTCTCCATCCAAATCCTCACAGCCTCCAGGTTGTGTCACTCAGTCAGCATTGCACCAGTATCACCTGGCTGCCCAGGGGTGAAGATGGATAACTGAATATCATCAGCATTATTAATGATACCACACCCGAACTATCAAATGACTGAGCTGGCAGATTCGTGGAGATGCTAAAGGAGAAGGCAGCGATCTGAAGCACCCCACACTGCAGATACTTAAGGCTTAATCCTTCCCCCACCTCAACTAAAACCACCCATGGAAAAAGAAGAATCACCATAAAATAGCACTTCCCACACCTAACCCAATTCAGAAGGAAGCCATGGATGATAGTACCGAAAGCCACAGAGAAATCCAGGAGAGTCCACCCCATCCTGAATTCTCCAAAGGTCATCAATGCTGTCATCAATTGCATTAAGATCAAGTTGGATACTAATACCACTCTATAAAGCCTTAGTAAGACAAATACCTAGAGTACTGCATCCAGTTTTGGCCACCACACTATAAAAAAGATGCTGAGACTCTAAAAAGGTGCAGAGAAGAGCAACCAGGATGATTAGGGAACTGGAAGCTAAAACATATGAAGAACAGTTACAGAAACTGGGCATGGCTTGTTCTTCGACATTTTTGAACTATTATTGTGGACCCCGAGCCATGCCTCACCATCTTCTCTATTTGTATTTGTGTTCGGATGTATTCCAGGTCTATGCTTCTTGCCCTGCGCGATTCCCCCCTCTCCCAGGCTTGGCCTTCTATGCTATCGAGGGCCTACCTTAATGATGGGTTTTGGGACCCCGAGAGGTGGCATGTTGCTAAATGGGGATTGAGGGGTTTTTTAAGATCTTTTTTACTTAGATTTTTAAGGGGTTCTGGGGCGGGGGAGGGTTTGGGGGAAAACCCACAGGGGGAGAGGGACAGGTCCGGCAGTTTATGGTGCCACGGGGGGTGTAGACTCTGGAGGTAAGAGGGCTCCTAGAGAGCCCTCTGTCGAGGGCTTGGCTATAAATACACTGTGTGGGAGGGGCAGATATGGCGAGAGCGGGGGACCATATCGTGTGGTGGGGGCATGCACTTGCTGTCTTTGAGCGATTGCGTGCCCCGGTCCCCTTAGCTATCCCCGTTCCCCAGGTTGCTCAGAGTCTCAGGACCCGAGGCTCCGGCTGTTGCTATGCAATGCCAGGTCCATTGTAAATAAGGCCCCCCTCATATGTGACCTTCTTCAAGAGGGGGGTGCGGACCTGGCCGGTATTACGGAGACCTGGTTGGGCCATGAGGGTGGGGTTCCCCTCGTGGAGATGTGCCTGCCAGGCTTCCATGCATTCCATCAGCCGAGGGCTCAGGGCTCGGGTGGGGGAGTAGCGGTCATTATAAAGGAAAGTCTCGACCCAAGGGAGGCCACTGTACCTCAGATAGCCGGGTGTGAGTCCATCTTTGTGAGGTGGGGTCATGGTGGGCAGATGGGTCTGTTGGTCACGTACCTGGCTCCCTGCCACGTGGCAATGACCCTGCCCGAGCTCCTCAATGTAGTAGCCGAGGTTACCCCCAGGCTTATGGTCATGGGGGATTTCAATCTGCCATCTATCGGTGAAACATCTGAGACAGCTCGGGAGTTCATGGCTTCCATGACGGCCATGGACCTGACCCAAGTAATTCAGGGCCCGACTCACATTGGTGGACACACCCTGGATCTAGTTTTTGTCTCTGGTCAGTGGTTGAGTGGTCTTGATATTGGGGATATAGGTATTGAACCCTTGTCATGGACTGACCACTCGCTCCTTCGACTTGACTTTCTGACCGCTGCACCTCACTGCAGGGAGGCAGAACCGACCAGGTGGTTCCGCCCCAGGCGCCTGATGGTTTCCAGACGGAGCTTGGGCCATTTCCTGAGACACTGGCACACGATTCGGCCGAGGACCTGGTAGCTGCCTGGGATAGGGCGGCCGGCGGGGCCTTGGACCGTGTCGTGCCTTTGTGGCCTCTGACCTGGCGCCGAACTCACTTAGCTCCTTGGTTCTCCGATGAGCTGAGGGAGATGAAGCGCCGGAAAAGACTCCTAGAGAGCAGTTGGTGGGCCAGTCGATCTGAATCTGACTTTACACTAGTAAGAGCTCATATTAAGACTTACATAGTGGCGATAAAAGCGGCAAAGTCTAATTACTTTGCCGCTCTTATTGCGTCATCAGATAATCACCCAGCCGCCCTGTTTAGGATGACCCGCTCCCTCCTTCATTTGGGAGCGCGGGAGGATCCCTTGCAGGGACGAGCTGAGGATTTTGTTTAATATCTGGATGATAAAATAACTCAGATTCGGGAAGATCTGGCCGCTGACTGGGTTATTTCAGGCAAGGTGACTGAGGCAGGTCTTGAGAGTGTTATCTGGGCTGAGTTCAATCCTGTTTCTCCTGAGGACGTGGACAGAATTCTGGGAAGACTGAACACGACCACATGTTTATTGGACCCGTGTCCCCCCTGGTTGGTGCTGGCTTCCCGGGAGGTTAGGCGAGGTTGGCTCCAGGAGATTATTAACGCTTCTTTGAGTGAGGGCACCCTACCAGCCACCTTGAAAGAGGCGGTGGTGAGGCCCCTCCTCAAGAAGCCTTCTCTGGACCCAGCTGTTTTGGCTAATTATCGTCCAGGCTCCAACCTTCGCTTCCTTGCGAAGGTTGTTGAGAGTGTGGTAGCGTGGCAGCTCCCCCCGTACCTGGATGAAGCTGTCTATTTAGACCCGCTTCAGGTCTGGATACAGCACCGAAATGGCATTGGTCGCGTCAGTGGATGATCTCTGGAGGGCCCGGGGTAGGGGGTATTCCTCTATCCTGGTCTTGTTAGACCTCTCAGCGGCTTTTGATACCATCGACCATGGTATCATGTTGCGCCGGTTGGAGGGATTGGGGGTGGGGGGCACCATTTTACGGTGGTTCTCCTCCTATCTCTCCGACCGGTCGCAATCTGTGTTGACAGGGGGACAGCGGTCGACCCCGAGGCGCCTAGTATGTGGGGTGCCACAACAGTCGGTCCTCTCGCCTCTCCTGTTCAACATTTATGTAAAGCTGCTGGGTGAGATCATCCGTGGTTTTGGGGTGGAGTTCCATCAGTACGCTGATGACACTCAGCTGTACATCTCCACCCCAGACCACCCCAACGATGCCGTGGAAATGATGTCCCAGTGCCTTGAAGCTGTGCGGGTCTGGATGGGGAGAAACAGGCTTCGACTCAACCCCTGCAAGACCGAGTGGCTGTGGCTGCTGGTGTCCCGATATAGCCAGCTGACACCATCGCTGGTTTTCGGGGGCGAATCATTGGCCCCAACGGAGAGGGTGCGCAACTTGGGCATCCTCCTGGACCCACGGCTGTCCTTAGAGGATCATATGACGGCCGTGGCCAGGGGGGCTTTTTATCAGGTTCACCTGATACGCCAGTTGCGGCCCTTTCTAGATCGGGACTCCCTACGCACAGTCCCTCAGGCCCTCGTCACTTCTCGCCTGGACTATTGCAATGCTCTCTACATGGGGCTCCCCTTGGGGTGCACCCGGAGGCGCCAACTGGTGCAGAATGCAGCCGCGTGGGGGATTATGGGAGCAACAGGGCGCTCCCATGTGACACCTCTCCTCCGAGAGCTGCATTGGCTACCGGTGGGCTACCGGGTGCATTTCAAGGTGTTGGTAATCACCTTTAAAGCGCTCCATGGCTTAGGACCAGGGTAGTTACGGGACCACCTTCTGCCACCGATTGCCTCCCACCAGCCGGTTCGCTCCCACAGAGAGGGCCTCCTCAGGGTGCCGTCAGCCAGACAATGCCAGCTGGCGACCCCCAGGGGGAGAGCCTTCTCTGTGGTAGCTCCCACCCTCTGGAACGATCTTCCTCCAGAGTTGAGAACGATCCCTGACCTCCGGACTTTCCGTCGGGCTTTAAAAACACATTTCTTTCAGCTTGCCGGCCTGGCCTGATCCCTGTTAAATTTTTTAGAACTTTTAATTTTTGATATTAATTTTAAATTGAACTGTTTTAATTATTGGCGAATTTCATATTTGTTATTTTAAATTTTAACTTTCGTGTACTTTGTTTTTTAAATTCTGGCTGTTCACTGCCCTGAGTCTGCAAGAAGGGCGGTATATAAATCTAATAAAATCAAATCAAAATCAAATGGCTAGTCTAGTGAAGAGCAGGACCAGGGAGACGTGATAGCAGTGTTCCAATACTTGAGGGGCTGCCACAGAGAGGAGTGGGGTCAACCTATTTTCCAAGACACCCAAAGGCCAGAGAAGGAACAATGGATGGAAACTGATCAAGGAGAGATTCAACCTGGAAATAAGGAGAAATTTTCTGACAGTGAGAACAATCAGTCCATGGAACAGCTTGCCTTTGAAAGTTGTGGGAGCTTTATCACTGGAGGCTTTCAAGAAGAGATTGGATTGCCATTTGTCAGAAATGGTGTAGGGTCTCCTCCTTGGGTGGGGGGTTGGACTAGATGACCTACAAGGTCCCTTCCAACTCTGTTAATCTAATCTAAATAATTTGCTTCAGAACTATATCCAAGCCTGAACCCATCCTGAAAAGGATCCAACTAATCCATTTCACCCTCTGAAGTTGAGGGCCAACCACTTTCTCAAGAACTTGCGCCCAAAGGTTTGGAAACTGGACAAATTGTATAATATGTTTGTTTCCAAGGATGGCCCCATGAGAAGGAGGAGTACCACTGCTCCCCTCAAAGAATCATTAGCCACCATTTGGTCCCAGGCACATGCCATCTCCTGGGAGACCTTAATTAACAGAACAGAACACAGGTGGCCAATCCATAACCCCATCTACTTCCTCAGGATCAACTGGCTCAAATTTCTCCCAGATAACAGGGCTCACTCACCTCCCCACCTAATAGAGGTGGGGCGAGTCCTAATAGAGATTCTTAGCTGCCCTTGGCTGAAGTTCTCTCATTATCTTCCCAGTGGTGCTCTAAGCATCTTTGGTGTTGTGAGCCTTTGATGGTCTCAGATTAGGAATTTTGCCTTTTCTGAATAGGGTCACATGCCTATTTGTGTATTTTTTGATTCCTTAGCTATGATCAATGAAAGTTTAATTTTACATTTTACAATTCAATGTCAAAATTGCATCAATTTCGGAAAAAAATAGGCTGAGGTATGATTACAGTATCTGTACCTTTTCTGTACCATTTTAAAACTGCAGGATGGAGCTACTCTTACAAACAATTCAGATTGTTGGTCTGGCCCAGATTGCTGCTGCAATCTGCCCATACAACCATTTTCATTCTTTAGTGCAAGTCATCACTCTGTTGTATACCTGCTTTATAATAATTGCCCATCCCTTTCCCAAAAATTTCAAACTAAAATCTTTTTTAGGTGTTCCACATTGGAAATGCACATTGCACAAAATTTATCAAACAAGGAAGGCTATCCTCTGCCTTTTATTGTACTCGCAAAAGTAACAAGCAGGGCCAGGGTCATTTTGTTTGCATTTATGTTGTATCAAAATTAAGTACAGAGATCATTATTTCAGCCAAAGAATTGTTTTCCCCTTCTGTCACATTAAACATTTCTATTTTGCTAACAGCTCTTGGACACCTCTGAGGACTGTACCCAAGGCTTGGAGAAATTGCCCATAATTTCTCTGCATCACACATTCAAGAAATTAATGTTATCCACAAAATTTCTGTATTCTATTATCTCATTATCCTGGGAAAAAGCACATTTTAAAAATCAGAGTTGAAAGAGTGTAGCTAAAAAATCTCTAGAGTGATTTCTATGAATCACTATCACTCAGGGCAAATAACAGAATAGCAGACTTGGAAGGGACCTTAGAGGTCTTTAGTCCAACCCCCTGCTCAGGCAGAAGACCCAAGTAGGAATAGAGTAGTTCTAGAGTGACTTGAAGCAAATCAGATCAATGGAATACATCAGTGGTGAGTTTCAAAATTTTTTACTACTGGTTCTGTGGGTGTGGCTTGGTGGGTGTTGCATGATTGGTGGGCATGGCTTGGTGGGCATGGCAGGGGAAGGATACTGTAAAATCTCCATTCCCATCCCACTCCAGGGGAAGGATACTGTAAAATCTCCATTCCCTCCCAATCAGCTGGGACTTGGGGGCAGAAAATAGATGGGATGGGGCCAATCAGAATTTTTACTACCAGTTCTCTGAACTACCCAAAATTTCTGCTACCAGAACTCTCCAGAACTGGTCAGAACCTGCTGAAACCCACCTCTTCAATTCATGCTCTCTGCACACCCACAATTTTCAACGATTATCAGTGAGCGAGGAAGTGTTTTAGATTACACAGAGTCCTTGACTTACAATCATTTGTTTCATGACCGTTCGAAGTTACAACACACTGAAAAAGTGACATGACCATTTTGCACACTTACAACCATTGCCGCATCCCCATGGTCACATGATCAAAATTCAGATCCTTAACAACTGGCTTGTATTTATGATGGTCACAGTGTCTGGGACTCATATAATTGCCTCCTTAACCTTATGGCAAGAAGTTAATGAGGAAGCCACATTCACTTAATAACCATGTTACTAATGTAACAGCAGCAGTGGTTCATTTAACAACTGTGGCAAGAAACATTGTAAAATGGGGAAAAACTCATTTAACAATGTCTTGCTTAACAACAGAAATTTGGGGCCCAGTTGTGGTCATAAGTCAAGAACTAATTGTATAAAACTGAGGTTCAATTTAGACCTGCAAATTGATCGACTCTGCCCTTCAGGTTCTGGGAATTGCTCCTCCAAAAATGTTGAAAGTCCCATTTCTGTAAAAATTGGCAGATTTTTTTCTCTGAAATTGTGAGTAAGATAGTATCTGAACATTTTCTGCGTGTGCATTTTTTTCAGTTTGACATAACGGGGCAATATTTAAACCAACATTTCTCATTTCTCCAACATTCTGTCTGGCTGCCTGGTGTTTTCTTTTCCTTCTGTGAAAGGCGGTCTAAGACAGATCGTTCCAAAGGGTCTGGCATTCCTGCCCCTGATATAAAAACCTGATCTATGGAATCCATAGGATCTTTGGAAAGACTATCTGCCCTAAAGTTCTTGTACGAGATAGAGTTCCCCTGATGAACCCAACACTTCCTTGGCCAGGGCACCAGATGATTGTATGTCTAGCTCATAAGAGTAGTCTGAGGACTAGCTTCTTTTCTCTCAAAGGCTAGTGGAAACCACTCCTGCCTGCAATGAGCATACCACCAAATTATGTAATAAACAACCTCTTGCTCAGGAAGTGAAACTTTGCTGGTCGTGTGGAATTGGGCAATAAGCTTGTTTTTCCCAATCACGACCCATCCTTTCCACTGAGAGCCCTGAGGAGAGGGGAGGCTTGCCCCTTTGCCAGACCTTCTCTTGCCTTCTGCAGCCACAGCTCCCTCCCGGCAGGACATGGGTCAGCTTTGCATCTTGCCTCTGAGTAACAGCTTTGCATTTGAGGGCAGCCGAGGCTCCATTCACATGTCAGACTCAACCAGGTTTCTGAATTAAAACTTTTTTCTAGAATGATCAGATAATAATTAGAGGGACCCAATTCACCCAGTGTCTACAAGAAATAAAAACCTTTCAGTTAACACCTACTGAGCCAGGGCAGATGGGCAGAAGCCTTGGCTGGATCCAGACTTGTCTTGGTTAAGGGTGTCATTTGAACGCAACCATGTTATAGGTGGTCCTTGACTTACAACCGTTCATTTAGTGACTATTCAAAGTTACAACGGCACTGAAAAAAGAGCCCTACAGTCATTTTTTCCACTTACAAATGTTGCAGCATCCCTGGGGTCACATGATTAAAATCCAGACCCTGCCATGTGTCGTGTGTGCCGGACTCATGCAATCACCTTTTACAACCCTCTGACAAGTAAACTCAATGGGGAAGATAGATTCACTTTATAACTGTGTTACTAACTTAACAACTACAGTGATTCACTTAACAACTGTGGCAAGAAAGATAGTAAAATGAGGCAAAACTCACTTAAAACTGTCTCACTTAGCAATGGAAATTTTGGGCTCAATTGCGGTCCTAATTTGAGGACTACCACTCTTCCGATCATATTTTTAACCTCTGTGAAATATTTGGGCTTTTGAGGGAAAGGACAATTCCAGCCCAGCTGACCTCTTCTTGAGCACTAGACACATGGCATCCACCCACAGGTGGCTCTCCCGATTTCTGAGCAGGCCCAGCCAGTGGGGGCCACAAAGGTGTGGATTGCTCCACCGTGACGTTGGGCCAGGCTCTATGAAAGCCGAGACGGAGGGGGAAGCTGAAGGAAGAGTGTGCACACCCCGCGTGTGAGCTGGTCAGCCACAGAGTTCCTTCCTTCCTGAGAGTTGGGCAGATAAAAGCTTTGAGCAGCATTTTGCAATCACCTTGCTCGGAGAGAGAGAATAACGACAGCTTTTGGCGTTGGGAGGATCATTTTTCTTCTAGGGGAAGTGGGGCAGTTTGCTGGCAGAGGAGTTCTCTCCAGTGATCTGAGTTGTAGCACCTGAGCTCGTCTAAGGTAAGGGCCTCTTCTATATTTCCAGGGTCCCTCACACTACCTTACTACCTGTGACTATGCGCAGAATGTAACTGTGTGCCAACTGGGATGCCTGCGTGCCTTTTGCTGCAGCTGCCGCTAAAGTGTTGCTGGACTCAGGAATGGCCAGAGGGCAGGGGTTTGGCAAGATCCCACTTCCTGAGTGCCCAGCCACAGCCACATGGGGATGGAAGGGTGGTACTGCATGCCAGGAGGCCGGACTGCAACTAAAATGGCTGGTAAGGAGCAGCCCGAAAGTTGCTCTGGCATCTGGCTAGATCCTCAAACCAAGCCTCAGCTGCCTGAGCCCCTTGTGTCTACTGGTTCAGCTTGGGAACTTCTGTTGCAAGGGCAGGATGTGGGGGGAGGCTCAATTTGACAGTGTTTTCAGGGGGAGGGGTGATAAGTGTTGCTCAGGATCCTCCTGGTTGATATGTAGAGAGTCACACTTCCAGGCAGACAAATCTCCAGATCATCTAAACTGGAAAGGTTGGTTGCTCCAATCAGCAGTCAAATTTTCTTTGTTGTTCTTCTCTCTTTTTTTGTTAAGATTATCATAATATAAAATACAAATAAAAACAAAAGTAGTAGAAAAAATGGAAAGGGAGAGAAAATAGAAGACGCATGGGTTAAAAGAGGAATGAAAAAAAGCTTTGACTCCCAAACTTTCTTCAGCACAGTAAAATACAAAGTAAAATTACTTCTACATATTTAATAAGTACTATCCATCTGCATAATAACAAACTAATTTAACAGCAAATCTCAAAGTCAAGATTTCATTTTTTTTTCTGCCTCATGCCCAAAGTCTACAAGCACTTTCTAGACAGGGACAAAACTAGATATATTTTTTTCTCTCATTAAAACAGTTAGTAGACTCAACATTCAGAAGGATCTTGACAGACTTGAATGCTGGGCTCTGTGCAACAAGATGCCATTCACTGTTGAGAAAAGAAGGTCCCGCACTTAGGCAGGAAGAAGCAAATGCACAGGTATAGAATAGATGGTACCTGGCTCAACATCAGTAACTGTGAGAGGGTCCTAGGTTTCCTAGTGGATCACCACTTAAGTACGTGGCAGCAAGTCCTGCAACTGCCAAAAATGCCAATGCAGGCCTTAGGCAGCATCAACAAAATCAAGATCATGAGAAATGGTATACTGCTTTATAATACACTAGTGGGGCAATACTTGGAATATTGCATCCTATTCTGGTCACCATAATACAAAAAAAGATGCTGAGACCCTAGCAAGAGTGAAGAAAAGAGCAACAAAGATGATTAGGGGTCTGGAGGTTAAATCATATGATGAACTTTTGAGGGAGCAAGGTATCGAAGAGAAGAATTAGAGGGACCTGATAACTGTTTTCTGGTACTTGAGGGGTTGTCACAGGAAAGAGGAAGTCAATCTATTCTCCAAAGCACCAGAAGGCAGGACAAGAAGTAATGGGTGGAAATGTGTTCAAGAGAGGTCCAATCTAGAAGTAAGGAGAAACTTCTTGACACTGAGCACAATTACGTTTACGTTTATGTTTATTATATTTATATACCACCCCTCTCCCGAAGGACTCGGGGCGGTGGACAGCCAGCAAATAAAATACAGAAATACAAAATTTAAAACAGTATTAAAATCCAATTAAATCAATTTGGCCCATAGTTAAAAACCCTATATTAAAACCCCTAATTTTAGTAATTGAATTAAAACAGTTTTTTTAAAAAAGAGTAGGTCAGGCCAGCCCGTCTTGCTGAAACAAATATGTCTTTAGGGCAGTTCGGAAAGCGTGAAGGTCAGGGATCTGCCATATCTCTGGGGGCAACTCGTTCCAGAGGGTAGGTGCCCCCACAGAGAATGCTCTCCCCTGGGGGCCTCCATCCGGCATTGTTTGGCCGATGGCACCCTGAAGAGGCCCTCTCTGTGGGAGCGTACTGGTCAGTGGGAGGCTACCGGTGGCAGAAGACGGTCTTGTAAGTACCCGGGTCCTAAGCCATGGAGCGCTCTAAAGGTGGTAACCAATACCTTGAAGCGCACCCGGAAGACCACTTGGAGCCAGTACAGCTCACGCAGGAGAGATGTTACATGGGAGCACCGAGTCGCCCCCATAACTACCCACGCGGCCGCATTCTGGATCAGTTGGAGCCTCCGGGTGCTACTCAGGGGAGCCCCATGTAGAGAGCATTATAGTAGTCCAGGTGGGATGTGATGAGGTCATGAGTAACTGTGCGTAAGGCATCCCGATCCAGAAAGGGCCGCAACTGGTGAATCCGGCGAACCTGATAGAAGGCCCCCCTGGCCACAGCCATCATATGTTCTTCCAAGGACAGTCTTATATTGAGGAGAACGCCCAAGTTGCGAGCCCTCTCTGTGGGGGCCAGCAACTCGCCCCCAAAAGTCAGCGCTGGTACCAACTGACTATATCCAAGACCGAGTGGCTGTGGCTTCCGGCGTCCCGATATAGCCAGCTGACACCATCGCTGGTTATTGGGGGCGAACCATTGGCCCCCACGGAAAGGGTGCGCAACTTGGGCGTCCTCCTGGATCCACGGCTGTCTTTGGAGGATCACACGACAGCTGTGGCCGGGGGAGCTTTTTACCAGGTTCGCCTGATACGCCAGTTGCGGCCCTTTCTAGATCGGGACTCCCTACGCACAGTCACTCAGGCACTCGTCACCTCTCGCCTGGACTACTGCAATGCTCTCTACATGGGGCTCCCCTTGGGGTGCACCCGGAGGCTCCAACTGGTGCAGAATGCGGCCGCGCGGGGGATTATGGGAGCGACGGGACGCTCCCATGTGACACCTCTCCTGCGCGAGCTGCATTGGCTACCGATGGACTTCCGGGTGCGTTTCAAGGTGTTGGTGACCACCTTTAAAGCGCTCCATGGCTTAGGACCAGGGTACTTACGGGACCGCCTTCTGCCGCCAATAGCCTCCCACCGGCCGGTGCGCTCCCACAGAGAGGGTCTCCTCAGGGTGCCGTCAGCTAGACAATGTCGGCTGGCGACCCCCAGGGGGAGGGCTTTCTCTGTGGCAGCCCCTACCCTCTGGAACGATCTCCCTCCAGAACTGAGAACAATTGCTGACCTCCGGACTTTTCGTCGGGCCCTAAAAACCCATCTCTTTCAGCTTGCTGGTCTAGCCTGACCCCGCTGAATTTTTAAGATTTGTACTAGAGGGTTGGGTTTTTTAATTATTCAATGGTTTTAATTTTAGCCATAGTTATATGTTTTTTAAGAAATTTTAACTTTTGTATACTATGTTTTTATTTGGCTGTCCACCGCCCTGAGTCCGCAAGGAGAAGGGCGGTATACAAATCAAATAATAATAATAATAATAATAATAATAATATCGGGATGCCGCAAGCCACAGCTACTTGGACTTGGATGGGTTGAGCCTGAGCCTGAGCCTGTTTCTCCCCATCCAGATCCACATGGCTTCCAGGCACTGGGACATCACATCAAGGGCATCGTTGGGGTGGTCCGGGGTGGAGATGTACAGCTGAGTATCATCAGCATACAGATGACACTTCACCCCAAAGCCACAGATGATCTCACCCAGCAGCTTCACATAAATGTTGAACAGGAGGGGCGAAAGAACCGACCCTTGTGGCACCCCACACACCAGGTGCCTCGAGGTCGATCTCTGTCCCCCCGTCAACACGAACTGCGACCGGACAGAGAGGAAAGAGGCGAACCACCGTAAAACGGTGCCCCCTATCCCCAACCCCTCCAATCGGCTCAGCATGATACCATTGTCAATGGTATCAAAAGCCGCCCAGAGATCTAATAGGACCAGGACAGAGGAACAACCCCTGTCCCGAGCCCTCCAGAGATCATCCACCAACATGACCAATGCTGTTTCTGTGCTGTGCCCAGGCCTGAAACCCGACTGGAACAGATCTAGATAAACCGTTTCCTCCAGGTACCTGGGAAACTGTCGCACCATCACACTCTCAACAACCTTCGTCACAAAGCAAAGGTTGGAGACAGGATAATAATTCGCTAATACAGCCGGGTCCAGGGAAGGCTTCTTAAGGAGGGGCCTCACCACCGCCTCCTTCAAGACGGCGGGGAAGTTACCCTCACTCAAAGAAGCATTGATAATTCCCTGGAGCCAGCCTTGTGTAACCTCCCGGGAGGCCAGTACCAACCAGGAGGGACATGCATCCAGTAAACATGTGGCCGTGCTAAGTCTACCCAGAATCCTGTCCACGTCCTCAGGAGCCACAGGGTCAAACTCCTCCCAATTGACATTCTCAAGGCCCGCTTCCGTCATCCCGTCTGAAACTACCGGAAGGTGGGGTTGGTCCTATCCTAGGACCAGAGTCCAATCCTTCCCGAATCTGAGCGATTTTGTCATACAGATATTGAACAAAGTCCTCAGCTCTCCCCTACAAGGGGTCTTCCCTCGTTCCCTGATGGAGGAGGGAGCGGGTCACCCTAAACAGGGTGCCTGGGCGATTATCTGATGATGCAATAAGAGCGGAAAAATACTCTGATTTTGCCGCTTTTATCGCCACTAGGTAGGTCTTAATATAAGACCTCACCAGTATTTGGTCAGATTCGGATCGGCTGGCCCTCCAACCACTCCCTAGGCGTCTTTTCTGGTGCTTCATTTCCCTAAGCTCCTCAGAGAACCAGGGAGCCACACGGGATCGGCACCGGTTCAGAGGCCGCAAAGGCATGACCCGATCCAAGGCTCTGGCGGCTGCCCTATCCCAGGCAGCCACCAGGTCCTCGGCTGAATCATGAGTCAGAGCCTCAGGGAATGGCCCAAGCTCCCTCTGGAATCCCTCAGGATCCATCAGGCACCTGGGGTGGAACCACCTGACTGGTTCCACCTCCCTGCAGCAGGGGGCAGCGGTACAGAAGTCCAGTCGGAGGAGTGAATGATCAGACCATGACAAGGGTTCAATGACTACATCCCCTATATCTAGATCATTCAGCCACTGACCTGAGACAAAAATCAAGTCCAGAGTGTGTCCCCCAATGTGTGTTGGGCCGTGAACTACCTGGGTCAGGTCCAAAGCCATCATGGAAGCCATGAACTCCTAAGCCGCTTTCGACGTCTCGACGACAGATGGCAGGTTGAAATCCCCCATGACCATAACTCTGGGGGTCTCCACCGCCATCCCGGCTATCACATCAAGCAGCTTGGGCAGGGCCACTGCTACGTGGCGGGGAGTCCATCTGAACCCCATGACCCCACTTCACAAGAAGGGACTCACATCCGGCTATCCGAGGAACAGTGGCCTCTCTCGGGCTTAGATCTTCTTTAATAATGACCGCCAGCCCACCACCCCTACCTTGAGCCTTCAGCCAATGGAACGCATAGAAACCCAGTGGACACAGTTCAGCGAGGGGAACCCCCCTCCTGCCCCAACCAGGTCTCTGTAACACCCGCCAGGTCCGCATCCCCCTCCTGTATAAGTTCGCAGATGAGGGGGGCTTTATTTACTATGGACCTGGTGTTGCATAACATCAGCCAAAAACCTGGGCCCTGAGGGCCTGGACTACCCAGGGAACAAGAGGAGCCTTGGGGGCTGGAGCACACAATGGCCTGGAGATGGCGAGTGTGCACTCCCCGAACATGATATGGCTCCCTGCTCCCTCCATATCTGCCCCTCCCAACCATATTACCAATGGAACAACCCTCCACAATATGGACATTGGCCCCCTCCTTAACCCCTGACCCCACAACCCCTATAGCACTGCCCCTCACCAGGCTAGTCCCAGCTCCCCATAAATTATTCCTCCCAGAATCCCTTAAAATTTTATCTAAAAACTTAGTTAAAAAGTTCCGTAACACCCTTCTTGCACCATGCCACCTCTTGGGGTTCCAAAATCCATCATCAAGGTAGGCCCTCGATAGAGTAGAGGGCCAAACCTGCGAGAGGGGGGAATCTCCAGTGCCCATAGTTCCACCGCCAAGTACATCTAGTAAAAAATAGGATGGGAAAATGGTTTGCTAGGGTCCAACAAAGTCTTAGGACAGAAAAGTCTCCATAACCGCCCAGGCTCCACTGCCCTCTCACAGCAGAGGAAGGAGTCAGTTTACACAGTCACTCAGAGGGAAAATTTCCTGGCCATCCTCTCACAGCAGCCAACCAAATGTCCAAGGCAGAAATTTGATGAATTAATCTCTGGTGATGGATGATTCATAACAACCGACTTCCACAGGGTCCACATAGTACTGTCCTAGTGCAGGTCCCCCTCTGCCAGGGAGTTTCAATGGAGTAAATGCTATTTTAAGTAGGGTACAGATGAGAAGCAGCATAATAGTCCCACATAATTTGCGGTGGGTACAGATGAAATGCAGCACAGCAGTCCCACAGAAGGATAGGTGTACATGGGAGTGGGAGGGGAAAGGCTGACCCCCAGGCCGATGACAAGGCCAGGTTAAAAAAAGGGGGGAAAGAGAGGCCACCCATGGAGGCCCAAAACTAGTGCCTTCCACCAGACTCTCCAACCCCAGTTTTTCCATCCCAATCTTCATACCAGCCACATCCTCATTGGCAGCCTCCATTTTGTCTTTGCCAGCGTCCCACAACCCCCACCTCATCCATTTTTACCACTATTTTCGTTCTTTTCATCATCCCCTCCCAATCACTGTGTGGCGGCAGCCATTGCCGCCGTGACCCCGCAGCACCACCGATAGTGCCAGACCCCCTCAGAATCTACTGTCGGCACCCCCGGTAACGCTACGCTGCCACCGTCACTCCGACAGCCACCGCCCAGCAAGCAAGAAGAAACAGGAAGAAAGCCGACATCGTGGCAAGCCAGCCTCTTTGATTCTTTGATCCTCCTCCCATAGTGTCTCGTAGCTTCCCGCTGCCTCCCGCAGTGTTCTTCTTTCTCTCCCCAACTCAGATGTCCTGGAGGGCAAAAGCCCTCACTGAGTTGGGGAGTTGGGGAGGGACTCTCCCAAGCGGGGGTGAGGCTGTCAATGTTCCTGGCAGCCCCAGGAGACCCTGAAACAGCTGGCCTCTTTGATCTTCCTCCCGCAGCATCTCGCGGCTTCCTGTTGCCTCCCGCAGCGTTCTTCTTTCACCTCTCGCCAACTCAGATGTTCTGGAGGCCAAAAGCCCTCAATGAGTTGGGGAGGGACTCTCCCAAGTGGGAGTGAGGCTGCCAATGGTCCTGGCAGCCCCTGAAGAACCCGAAACAGCAAAAGCGCTGCCCATCCCGACAGCAACTCAGGTCGGCATTGCCATGTTGGGGCATGCGCAAAATTAATGAATGAAACAGCTTACCTTCCAGAGTTGTGGTACTCCCTCACTGGAGGTTTTCAAAAATAGACTGGGCAACCACTTGTCCAGAATGGTATAAGATATCTTGCCTTGAGCAGCAAGTTGGACTAGAAGACCTCTGATATCCCTTCCAGTCCTATGATTCTATGTTAATTTTGGCACCTCTGCTAACTAAAATTCTCTTTGCTTTTCTACTCAATGATTTGGGTGACTCTTGGGAGCCATTGACCTTTCTCATCATCAGTGGGCCAACCTCTGACTTCCAAACCCCAGCAGCCCAGCATTTACATCCAGGCAAATGGACAGTCCATCACTCTGCTCCAGCAGTTCAGCCTCTTCTTCTCTCAAGGGTAGAATTGACACAAGTGTCTAGCCTGTTACCCATGAGGTTGTAGCTCACCAACTCATAATGGGATTGGATCAGAGTATGTAAGATCAGGCATTGATCCCAAAACCCCTTTCTTGGAGGATGGTTGGCCCCTTAATAATAGCCATCATGCATCAAAGCAGCAAGTTGTCCAGCAGGTAAAGGGTGAACTCTGCCCCTTATGCAACAGAGCAGTGCACAGTCCACCCATTTGTCCATGAAATACATGCATACCCATAGCTGGCCCATAGCTGACTCTTTTCTGCGCATGCTCCAAGATGGCAACTCCCGGTAGATCCTCTGAGGCTGAGTAAGGATTAAGGGGGCCTATGGATTCCTACGTGAGCCGAAATTCAGCTCCTGGTCCGGTCCCAGCTGGGCGGTAGTCAGGGCAGTCCGGCGATGGGTTTTTAGCCTTGTCTGACATCTCGAGCCGGAATGGCTGGCAGAATTTGAGTTGGGCCGCAGAGCTGAGGAAGGCGCTGGAGGACTGTGTGGGCGTTCAAGGCTCTGACGGCACCAACGGAAGACTTGGAAGACTTGGAGTCGGGACTTTGGATTCTGGAGTCAAGGATGGTGGTGACTCTCGGCTCCTTTGTAGCAATAGTAGAGAGTGGGGGGGGGAGTTGGTGAGGGTGGCTTGTTGCAGCCTCGCCACCCCCTCTCCCTTACGAGCCTCCGGCTGCCTTTTTCACAGCTATGGGCAGCTGGCTCGGTAGTTTTACAACGCCGGTGGGGGAGGTGGAGGAGGGGGGCAATGGTGGCTGTTGTGGCCTCGCCCCCTCACCTCTCCGCGACCCCTGCAGCAGTGAGGGCGGCAATGGAGGACGGCGCTTTCTTTACAACAATGGGCAGCCGATTCAACGGTTTTACAACACCGACAGGGGTGGTGGAGGGAACAGGGCGAGGGTGGCCTGTTGTGGCCTGGCCTGCCCCCCCCCCCCGGTGAGCCCCTGCCCGCCTGTAACGCTGCAGTGGTGAAGGCAGTATCCCCTCTCCTGGGCATCATCATGATTATATCCCCTCTATTTGACATCATCGTTGCATCCCTGACTCTGACTCCGGCTATGTTTATTGAAACACCTTTACCATCTTACCATCTGTATCATCTGCCAGCGCATTGAGACCAACTTTATCCACTACGCTCTGTTCTGAGAAGAGGTCCCGGCCTGGGTGTGGGCTTCGAGGGAGCCGACCTATTGCTGCTGCCACTGGACAGGATTACATCCATTAATGCCAATTGCCGTGAGAGGGCAACTAGGTACTATCTCTCCGGGGGCAGCGGCCTGAGACTCCTCTTCACTGCCGTGAGCGGACAGTGAAGCCTGATGGACTTACTCATACCGGAAATGGGTGGACTCTTTCTCTTGGACCTTTGCTTTTAAGATGTTTTATGAATCCTTGGCCTTATTTATTCTCTCAGCTGAATTGCAATGTATTTATTAGCCGATCTCTTAGCACTGTGAGATTCCCCCCTCTCGCAGGTCTGGCCCTCTTTGTTATCGAGGGCCTACCTTAATGACGGGCTTTGGGACCCCGAGAGGTGGCATGTGGCAAAGAGGAGGGTGAGGGGTTTTTTAACAAGGGGTTTTAAGCAATTTTTAGGGGGTTCCGGGGGGGGAGAGGGTGGGGGTAGAAGTGGACCTGGGGGGGTCCTTGGAATGTCAGAGTGGCAGAGTGGGTTTGAGGGACATAGTGGAGGGAGTCGGGGGGAGGGGCTAGAAAAGGTGCCGGGGGAGGACAAGAAGGGCCATTCCATCTGTACAGTGGGTGGGAGAGGCAGATATGACGGGCGCAGGGAGCCATATCAGTTTCAGGGAGTACGCACCTGCTATTTGCGAGCGGTAGCATGCTCCGGCCCCCAGAGCGCTTCCTGTAACCTTGGTTGCCCAGAGCCTCAGGGCCCAAGCCTTCGGCTGATGCTATGCAACGTCAGGTCTGCAGTCACTAAAGCCCCCCTCATTAACGACCTAATCCAGGAGGGAGGTGCAGACCTGGCGGGAATTACAGAAACCTGGTTGGGCCAGGAGGGGGGGGTGCCCCTCGTCAAGATGTGCCCACCAGGTTTCTGCGCGTTTCATCAGCCGAGGGCTCAGGGGAGGGGCGGAGGGGTAGCAGTGATTATTAAGGAAGACTTTGATCCGAGGGAGGCCACTGTTCCTCAGGTTGCTGGCTGTGAATCCCTTCTTGTGAAGTGGGGTCGTGGGGTGCAGATGGGCTTGCTGATCACGTACCTGGCTCCCTGCCGTGTGGCAGCAGCCCTGCCTGAATTGCTTGACGTAATAGCTGGGGTGGTGGTTGGTACCCCCAGACTTATGGTTATGGGGGATTTCAACCTGCCGTCCATCGGCGAAACGTCAGAGGCGGCTCAGGAGTTCATGGCTTCCATGACGGCCATGGACCTGACCCAGTTAGTTCATGGCCCCACCCATACGGGGGGACACACGCTAGACTTGATTTTTACCTCTGGTCAGTGGCTGAATGATCTCGATTTAGGGAAACTAGTCATCAATCCCTTGTCATGGACAGATCATTCGCTCCTTCGTCTAGACTTCCATACCGCCTCCCTTCGTCGCAGGGAGACGGAACCGACTAGGTAGTTCCGTCCCAGGTGCCTGATGGACCCAGACAGGTTCCTGATGGAGCTTGGGCCTTTCCCAGAGACTCTGGCTCACGGCTCGACTGAAGAACTGGTAGCCGCCTGGGATAGGGCGGCTGCTGGGGCTTTGGACCGTGTCGTGCCTTTGCGGCCTCTGACCCGGTGCCGACCTCGATTAGCTCCTTGGTTTTCCGAGGAGCTGAGAGAGATGAAGCGCCGGAAAAGACGCCTAGAGAGTGATTGGAGGGCCAGTCGCACTGAATCTGACCAGACACTGGTAAGAGCTCATATTAAGACTTACCTAGTGGCAATAAGAGTGGCGAAATGTAATCATTTCTCCACCCTTATTGCATCAGCAGATAATCGCCCAGCCGCCCTGTTTAGGGTGACCCGCTCCCTCCTACAGTTGGGAGCGCGGGAGGACCTCTTGCAGGAGAGAGCTAAGGAATTTGTGCAATATCTGCATCATAAAGTCGCTCAGATTCGGGACGGTCTGGACTCCAATTGGGTAGTTCCGGATGGGATATGGGAGTGGATCTTGAGAATGTTATCTGGGATGAGTTTGACACTGTGACTCCCGAAGACGTGGACAGGATTCTAGGGAGGCTGAACGCTACCACATGTTTATTGGACATGTCCCTCTTGGCTGGTACTGGCCTCCCGGGAGGTTACACGAGGCTGGCTCCAGGGTATTATTAATGCTTCTCTGAGTGAGGGTGTCTTCCCGGCTGCCTTGAAAGAGGCGGTGGTGAGGCCCCTCCTCAAGAAGCCTTCCCGGGACCCGGCTATATTAGGTAACTATTGTCCAGTCTCCAACCTTCGCTTCACGGCGAAGGTTGTTGAGAGTGTGGTGGCACAACAGCTCCCTTGTTACCTGGATGAAGCTGTCTATCTGGATCCGTGCCAGTCGGGTTTCAGGGCGGGTTACAGCACGGAAACGGCATTGATCGCGTTGGTTGATGATCTCTGGAGGGCTCGGGACAGAGGATCTTCCTCGGTCCTGGTCCTTCTTGATCTCTCAGCGGCTTTTGATACCATCGATCATGGTATCATGCTGCGTCGGTTAGGGGGTTTGGGAGTGGGAGGCACCGTTATGCGGTGGTTCTCCTCCTTTCTCGCTGACCGTACGCAGTCTGTGTTGGTAGGAGGGCAGAGGTCGACCTCGAGACACCTCACTTGTGGGGTGCCACAGGGTGCCTCACTTGTGGGGTGCCCCTCCTGTTCAACATTTATGTGAAGCCGCTGGGTGAGATCATCCGTGGTTTTGGGGTGAAGTGTCAATTGTATGCTGACGACACGCAGTTGTACAATTCTACCCCGGATCACCCCGATGATGCCCTTGCCGTGATGTCCCGCTGCCTGGAAGCCGTACGGATCTGGATGGGGAGGAACAGGCTCAGACTCAATCCCTCCAAGACAGAGTGGCTGTGGCTGCCGGCGCCCCGATATAGCCAGTTGGTGCCATCACTGGCTATTGGGAATGAGATCTTGCCCCCCTCAGAGAGGGTTCGCAACTTGGGCGTCCTCCTGGATGCATGGCTGTCTTTAGACGATCATATGACGGCCGTGGCCAGGGGGGCTTTTTATCAGGTCCACCTGATTGCCCAGTTGCGTCCCTTTCTGGATTGGGACGCCCTACGCACAGTCACTCACGCTCTCGTCACTTCCCGTTTGGACTACTGTAATGCTCTCTACATGGGGCTGCCCTTGAGGAGCACCCGGAGACTTCAGCTGGTCCAGAATGTGGCCGCGCGAGTGGTTATGGGAGCGACTCGTCGCTCCCGGGTAACTCCCCTCTTGCGCGAGCTGCACTGGCTTCCGGTGGTCTTCCGGGTGCGTTTCAAGGTGTTAGTTACCATCTTCAAAGCGCTCCATGGCTTAGGACCGGGATATTTGCAGGACCGTCTTCTGCCAATGAATACCTCCCACCGCCCGATACGCTCTCACAGAGAGGGCCTCCTCAGAGTGCCGTCTGTCAGACAATGCCGACTGGCGGCCCCCAGGGGGAGAGCATTCTCTGTGGGAGTCCCAGCCCTATGGAATGAACTACCCCCGGATATAAGAAAGATTCCTGACCTCTGTGCCTTCCGACGAGCCCTGAAGACCCTACTATTTCATCAAGCCGGTCTGACTTAAATTAGTGTTAATTTTAATAGGGGTTTTTAGGGGTTTTAAATTTTACGGCCAAATAGTTTAATTATTTTATTATTTAATTTTTATACGTGATTGCTTTAATATGGCTGTAAACCGCCCTGAGTCTCCTCGGGGAGAAGGGCGGTATATAAATGCAATAAAACTCTAAACTCTAAACTCTTGGAGTTTGGGCACCAAGATGATGCCAGGATGAAGATCCATAGGCCACAGGACTCCTGGGTCAGGACCAGATGAGACAGCTTCAAACCTCAGAGATAAAGGCAAAAGTCTGTACTCAGTGGGAAGACTCAGCTCAGAGAGGTGATGCATAGCTTGGCACGGGATCATGCCAAAGGATTGGAGAGCTTTTTTTAAAAATATGTTTTATTAATACATTTTTTATATCACATTAAAAAATCCATATATATCTGAACAGCATGTTGTTTGGGCACAATTAATTTTAAGTAGAAATGCCATATTGATCAACATTAATCATAATAATAAATATAATAAACATATCAGTAATAATCGCAAAATAGTAATAGCATTAGTTTATCTTATAAAGTCTTCAATACAAAAGTTCTTATCTTTTGGATCTTTTTAGATTCTAATCTCTTATTCTGTTAATTAACCATTGGTAAAATAAGTCCCATGTTAAAAAGTATTCTTTTTCTTCCTTTTCTTTTATTTTTAGTGTTAATCTGTCCATCTCAGCACATTCTAATATTTTTATAACACTTTCATCTGTAGGGATCTCTTCATTTTTCCATTGTTGTGCAAACACAATTCTTGCTGCCATTAATACATGTAAAATTAAATATATTTTCCCTTTGTCATACTGTTCTGGAATATACCCAACAAGAATATCTCTGGTTTCAAATCTATATGTTGTTTTATCATTTTTTTTATAGCCAAGTATGTATTTTAGTCCAATATTTTTTCATCTTTGAGCATATTCACCACAATGATAGTATGAACCTGGTATCTGATTGCACTTCCAATATTCAGCTGATAAATTTTCATAAATCATTGCTAATCTAGTTGGTGCTAGATGCCACCTATAAAACATTTCATACAAGTTCTCCTTATAGGCCGTTGACATTGTTAGCTAACAACTGTTAGCTTACAGTTTCTATGAGTTGGAGAGCTTTTAAGAGGCCACGAGTCATCCCTGTGAGGCAGGGTCTACATAACTTTCATCTCAATGGATGTGGTTATGGTACACTATTTTGTACATTTTGATTTGCCCTTCCCTGGAGAATTCAGCATAGCCTTAGGAGCTCCGTTTTGCTGCCCAAAAGCTGGAAACCAGACAAAAAGGATCAAGACTCAGAGAAAGAAAAGTGAGTTGGATATGTTTAACCTAGCCATTTGATGACGATGTTAAAATTCTAGACAAATATTTTTTTTATTTTATTATTTGAATGTGCAACCCCAAAATGTATACCCACCAACTAAACAATATTTTTAGTGTACTGAAACTTGATGCCACAGCAGGCAGAGGCACAGAGAAGCCCAGGAAGTTGTCAGGAAGGTGCTAATGCCTCTTTGTGTGGTACACAAAAAGAGGATGAAATCCTAGCTTTTTGCCACCTTCCTCTTTGAGGGCCCCACAGTCAGCCAAGCTTGTGTTCCTACCCGTCATCCAGCTTCAGAGCCAACCAAATCCCACATGAGGGCCAGGCTGCCCCCTTACGGCGAAGGGCTGGAAACGGCCTGAATGTCTCTTTCTGTAAATTGCAGGACTAAATGTTACATTGCCTGAGCCAAAGCATGAGAAACCCATGGGATTCCTGGGCAAAGATGCTGGTACACACTCTTTTCCTGCTCTGGATGCCAGAAGGTAGGTGCTCATGGCTCCAGCTGGGGTAGCCTTGGGGAAAAGGGCAGGGCATCACCTTTGGCAGCCAGCCACCCGCCCTGCCATTCATTGCTTCCAAATCTTTTCTCCCTCTTTAGCAGGGTCCCTCTCTTGCAGTCACTTGGCTGTCAACTCCTCAGTTGTCATCTTGGGAGGAAACATCACAGCTTCTTGTACCATCTGGAGAAACCACTGCCCCATTGCAAAGGATAGCAAAATCCAGATTATTTGGAAATTGAGTAACCAACAACTGCAAGGATCCCAGTACAGCTTCAGCAATGGAGTAGAAGTTTCCAACATCACTGTTGGCCCCTTCAAGGAACCTGTGACTCCCCTGAGCTGCTGCATGCAGGAACATGGCATCCCACAGGTTATGAACCTTACCCAGATCCTGGCTGGATGTAAGTCTCATTGCAGGAATCCAAACTAGAGTGTCCATTGTGCAGTGATTATAAAGAATAGAATAGAATAGAATAGAATAGAATAGAATAGAATAGAATAGAATAGAATAGAATAGAATAGAATAGAATAGAATAGAATAGAATAGAATAGAATAATTTTATTTATATATCGCCCTTCTCCTGAAGGACTCGGGGTGGTGTACAGCCGATTTAAAAACATAAATATACAAATATCATAGTTAAAATTAATTAAAATCATTAAATAGTTTGGCTGAATTTTAAAACCCCAAAATTTAAAACCCCAATTTAAAATCATTCAATTAGACAGCCCCGCCTGTCGGAACAGTAGGGTCTTAAGGGCACAGCAGAAGACCCGCAGGTCAGAGATTGTACGTATGTCTGGGAGCAATTCATTACAAAGGGCAGGAGCTCCGACAAAGAAGGCTCTCCTGGGTGTCACCAGCTGACATAACTTGGCCGACGGCACCCTGAGGAGTCCCTCTCTGTGGGAGCAAACTGGTCAGTGGGAGGCTATCAGTAGCAGAAGGTGGTCCTGTAGATACCCTAGTCTTATGCCATGGAGCGCTTTAAAAGTAGTAACCAACACCTTGAATTGCACTTGGAAGACCACTGGGAGCCAGTGCAGCTCACGCAGGAGAGGTGTTACATGGGCGTAACGGGGTGCGCCCATAACCACTCGCGCGGCCCCATTCTGGACCAGTTGGAGCCTCCGAGTGCTCTTCAAGGGGAGCCCCATATAGAGAGCATTACAGTAGTCCAGCGGGAGGTGACAAGGGCATGAGTGACTGTGCTCAGGGCGTCCTGGTCCAAAAAGGGATGCAACTGGCGGATCAGGCGAACCTGATAAAAAGCCCCCCTGGCTATGGCCGTCATATGCTCTTCTAAAGACAGCCATGAGTCCAGGAGGACACCCAGATTGCGAGCCCTCTCTGTGGGGGGGCAAAGATTCACCCCCAATAGTCAGCGATGGCATCATCTGACTATACCGGGACGCCGGAAGCCACAGCCACTCGGTCTTGGAAGGATTGAGTCTGAGCCTATTTCTCCCCATCCAGACCCGCACGGCCTCCAGGCAGCGAGACATCACATCAAGGGCATCGTTGGGGTGCTCTGGCGTGGAGATGTACAGCTGAGTATCATCAGTATACTGATGAACTCTCACCCCAAAACCACAGATTATCTCACCCAACGGCTTCACATAAATGTTGAACAGAAGGGGTGAGAGGACCGACCCTTGCAGCACTCCCCATGTGAGGTGCCTCGAGGTCAACCACTGCCCCCCTGCCAACATAAACTGCAAACAGTCGGAGAGGAAGGAGGAGAACCACTGCAGAACGGTGCCCCCTTTTCCTAACCCCTCCAACCTCTGCAGCATGATACCATGGTCGATGATATCAAAAGCCGCTAAGAGATCTAATAGGACCAGGACAGAGGAGCAACCCCTGTCCTGAGCCCTCCAGAGATCATCCACCAATGTGACCAATGCCGTTTCTGTGCTGTACCCCTGCCTGAAGCCCGACTGGTACGGGTCCAGATAGATAACTTCATTCAGGTGCCGGGGAAGCTGTCGTGCCACCACACTCTCTCCAGAGAAGGGCAGCATATAAATCGACCCAATAAAATAAATAATAAATAAACAATAAATAAAATTTGGTTGAGAGCAGAGCTGAATTACAACCAGTAGCACATGGATCAGCTATTCTCCAGGTAGCAACGAAACCAGCAGAGATAGTATTTATCATCAGCCCACTGGTAGTTTCCTAATCTTGGCAACTTTGTGAAGTGTGAAGTTCAACTCCCAGAATTTGCCCACCAAAGTCCACATCTCTCAAAATTGTTGTGGTGGAGAACCACTAGTTTGGTGTGCGATGAGATCCCTATTCTAACCAAATCTATGGAAATGCATGATGTTGTTTGAGATGGCTTCAACAAAGAAGCAAAGCTACATTTATCAGTGACAGGGAAATGTCAATTAAAATGCTGGATAGCCTTTCCTTCCTTCAAGAGAATAGAAATCAAAGTTCAACAATTGGCCATAAGTAAATGTTTTAAGTAAATAAAATGACATTGAAGTTATGCCACATAAATGAATTTTGTGGTGTGTGTTTTTTGTCCAATAAATCTAAAATTGAATTTAGCAACAGATTCACATCCTAAGAAACTGCCTGTATTCAGCAGAACAGAAAGCCTGCACTCAGTCAAGGGCCTCTGGTTTCACAAGACCAAATAGGCATCTCTGCTCTCATTGATGAATGTTCTATGTTAGAGAAGAAATTCTGGCTCATAAAAAAATACTAATGTTGATGATGGGAAGGACAGCAGAAATGAGGAGTATTTGAATGAATCACCAGTCATGAACATCAAATTTTGAGACTTAGATTGCATTATGACAAATCTATTTCTCCACTGTTCAGTGTAAATCCCTCAAAGCTGCATGACTGTTGCTGCCTACAACATTGTCATTGAAAACTTTTTCCTGCTTCTTTTTTCTTGTTGCCATGTGAATGCCAAACAGACCCTCCACACCAACCTCAGAACCTCACCTGCATCTTCAACATCACCTCCAAGAGCCTGGCATGCCAGTGGGACCCTGGCTGGGACAGCCTCCTTCCAACCCGTGTGGCCCTGAAGGGATTCCGGTAAGAACAGGAGATGAACTGTTACAGTCAGTCTAGGGCCAACGAGGGAGGGGGGCAGTCTGCTTCTCTTCATTGTTATTTATTTATTTATTTATTTATTTATTTATTATTTATTTATTTATTTATTTCAATTTATATACCGCCCTTCTCCCCGGGAGGGGGATTCAGGGCGGTGAACAACCAAATTTAAAACACATATAATACAAACATTAAAAGAATTTTAAAATTGAATTAAATCATTGGCGTTCCACATAAAAGTCTCAACCCCATTAAAATACCCAATTTAAAACCCCAGAAAATCAATAATAGCGAAAAAAGTTAGTTAAAACCCCATTAAAATCAATCAAGTAAGTTATTCTTCTTAACCTTTAACTGTTTTTTTTTTTAAATTGGAATTTTTGGCTTAATGGAGTCCTTTCCTCCTTGGAATAAGGTTTTCAAGAGGTGGGCCCTTTCCCTTTAATATGGTCTTGCATTCTGTTAACCTCTCTGCGAACACAGCTTCTTTCTAGCCCCCCTGATAACTCTTCTTGGTGTTTTAGGAGCTCAAGGGAGTGTAAGGCCCTGGCCCCCATCGCAGATTGTATTCCTGAGCCTGGCCAGCACTCCTGCATTTTTCAACGCCTGGAGCTGCAGCTGTATCAAAAAATGCTTTTCTGGGTGTCTGTAGAAAATGCCCTGGGCAACGTGACTTCTGAGCGCTTGTGTGCAGACCCCATGGATTTAGGTGGGTGCCAACAGCAGGAGTGGATCTCCCTGCCTTCTTTTCTAGTGAATGGGGTTGAATCCATAGATGTTGGTGAGAAGCAGGGAGAGTTGCAATATGTTCATTCAGAGGCCAAAATGAGACGCAATCTGCCTTGCCTGGAAGGTTTCTGTCCCTCCCTGAGCTGGGAGAAAAGCTGCTGATTGCAAGTCACTCGGCACAAAAGAACTGCCCAGGGAGAGTGTCTCTGGAGCTTCTCCAGCATCCAGGTCATAGTTGTTGTCTCAAAGATGCTTTTTCAAAAGGGAACTGGACTTTCTTTGTTTTTCCTTGGAGTCATTTCTCTTCTCATCCAAGAGGCTTCTTGTGTGAGAAATAAAACTACTTCTTTCTGGTCAAAGAAAGTCCAGTTGCCTTTTGAGAAAGCACTTCTGGGATGCCCAGGGAGAGAAACTCCATCCTCCCTGCTCTCCAGCCAATTAAAAAAAAAAGCCTCACCTTTGGGAAGGAAGAAAGCGGACTGACTGTTAGTGTCCTCTTTTCTCTCTATCCTGCCATCTCATATCAATAACAAACAACAATAACACTTTTTTGAATGGCACAAAGCTTTTTTTGGTGGTACATTCTTCATCCGCTAAAGAAGAGTGGAATTTCATTAAAATCAAGACTTGGAGCAGGAACAGGACATGTTCAGTCCCATTTATGGTTTCCAAAGGTCAAGGTGGGGAGAAAATCTGTTCCGAATCACCCTAAAGAGCCAAGATCTCACTTTTGATGGGCATTCCTTTGGAGGCCACCAAAAGTATCATTGGTGCGGATGCCTGCCAGGCAACTGGCACAACTTTTTCAGGCCCTGGGAGAAGCTCTTCCCTTCCTCTCCAATGATCTTTCCTGTTACTGTTTAATATAGGTTGCCTTTTAATTTTATTGTTTAGGGTGGTGATTTGACTCTTCTTGCTATCTACCCTTGGGATAGCTTTGGAGGTTGGCATTAAGATACTTTAAATGAAGTACAAAGCTCTCTCTCATCTCACATTGTTCCTTCCAGCCTGGCTGGAGCCCCCGACCATCCGGGACATCAGGCCCCTCTCTGAGGAGAGCGACTGCATGGTGGTCAAATGGGAGGCAGGAAAGGACAGCAAACTCATGGAACAGGCTTGTGACCTGCGCTACCAGATGGAAGACAGCCTGGAGTGGAGCCTTGTGAGTCCCTCTTTGTCTTAACAACAGAATTGCTTTGTTTGGTAGGACCCCTCTGGGGGGAACAGTCAAGGCTCCTTTGGCATGGCTTTCCCTTCTGCCCCTGTCCCCAAGCCCTCTGCTCCAGGCTTTGAGCCCTTTCTGGTAGTCGTCCATAATACCTTGGCCCTGTCCTCTTCTGTCCGCTCAAAGCCTTTTTACTCAAAGCATTTCTGGCTTCTTCTTGTAAGCTGGAGGGTCCTGTGGGCTGGGGGGGTGAAGGGAAGGAACTGGAGGGTTCTGTGGGCTGGGGGGTTCAAGGGAAGGGGCCTTTCCATGGACCTGCTTCTCCCATTCTCCCATTCATCCCAGGTTCACAACATCACCACCTCCAGTCGGCAGATCCGGCAGTGCGGCTTCCTCTTTGGCAGCCTCTATTATTTCCAGATGCGCTGCAGGCGCCTGCCTCTCAGCTACTGGAGCAGCTGGAGCCCGACCAAGCTCTTCACTACACACGAGAAAGGTAGGAAGGGGAAGAGTCCTATGGCTGCCCCCCACAGATAGCCAAGCCCTCTAAGTCACTGGGATAGCCAGGGCATTGGGACAGGTTGGCCTATGCAGGTGGATGAACCACTTCCTTTGGCCATATCCAGAGTGCATCGTCCTCAGTGAACTAGAACACAGTATCTAATGAAGGATTGCATATCACATCACAATCAAATACATTTAGTGAAATATGGGGGGGGGGGGGGGGGGATTTCCAAGCAGATGCTTAGGGAGCCCCTGGCTAATGTTAGCTGATCTTGAAAAGTTAGGGCAAGACTAGTTATGCAGCAGAGCGAACCCCAGGATGAGTTAGGAAAGTATCTATGGAGATTCTCAATCATCCAGGTCACGGCTGTTCCAAAGGTGCTTTTTCCAAAGGATTTCCTTGAATTTTCTCTTTGAAAATGTTTCGCTTCTCCTCCAATTGTCAGAAAGTAGCTGTGGCAAATGATTTTTGAAGTGTGGCCCAATGACTGAAGGTAGTGGAGGCTGAGCGAGGCTTCCCCTTTCTGGGCTGCAAAGCTTGGCTGCTTTGAAGGAGAAGGGCCAGAGCCAAATGCCAATGGTGCTGAAGCCTCTTTCTCTTCCACAGCACCTTCAGGAATGCTTGATGCCTGGTGGAAACTGCGAGAGGCAGAGAAGGGGACAGAGGTGCAGCTGCTATGGAAGGTAAGCAGGTGCCTCATTGGGCAGGACTCAAGGCAACTTTATTCCAGAAACTGCTCTTGGGAGGAAACCACAGCCAGGTGACCCAGCAGGAGCAGGAGGAAGATGGGAATCGTATTAGTGGTCAATGAACGATTACAACTGAGTCTAAAATTTCTGTTGCTAAGCAAAACAGTTGTTAAATGAGTTTTGTCCCATTTTACCTTTCTTGCCACACTTGTTAAGTGAATAACTGCAGTTTTTAAATTAGTAACACGATTGTTAAATGAATCTGGTTTCTCTTACTTTCCTTATCAGAAGGTTGCAAGGAACATGACCCTGGGACACTGCGACCGTCATAAATACATGCCGGTTGCCAAGAGTCTGAATTTACAACCTGCAATGCTCATGAAAAATGGTCATAGGTTTTTCAGTGCATTTGTAACTTTGAATGGTCAGTAAGCAAATGATAGTCAAGGACTATCTGTATTGCATTAGTCCATTTCTAACCTTGGTTCATACAAATTAGTCAAATGTCCTGAACTCTCAAAACCTACTTAGCCACAAAAGGACTGGCTATGAGGAAAACAAAGGTTGTACAAATGCAAACTCTAAGCTCTTTTGCTACTCTGATGGTGCTGTGTGAATGCAGGCAATGCAAGCTGCAGATTTCACGTGCTGCATTTCCACCTGCTTTGATCTTGTTCTACAGCCGATGAAGCCACATGAAGCCAATGGCAGAATCCTGGGATACTGGGCAGCACCCAGCACCAGTCAGCACAGGGGCAATTCACATTCTCTGTGTAACACCACCCAGAAGCAATGCACATTCTTGATGCCACCAGGAGCCAAAAGGATTTATCTCTCAGCTTACAATTCCAGAGGTGCATCTCAACCCACAGAAATCTTCTTGCTGGAGAAAAAAGGTAGGAAGTAGATTGACTCAGCATCCCATTTCTGTGAATCTGCTATTCCGTTTATTTTATTTTAGGTCTTTTTTTTAAAGGGGGGGGGACTTTAATTTTTCTCTCTATTTACAGATTTGATTGCAGCCCTGGCAGTTACATACAATATTGGTTCGGGGAGGGGTAATGCAGTCTTTTGCTTCGCACAGAGTTTGCAGGGAATTTTGTGGGCCACCTTTGTTCCCCAGTGGGTGGAATAATCTCCTAGTATGTTCTGACACATTTTTTTAATCTATAGTAGCATTAGAAACGTAGAAACAAGGAGAAATTTCCTGACAGTGAGAACAATTAATTGGAACTGCTTGCCTTCGGAAGACATGGATGCTCGATTGCTAGAGCCTTTTAAGAAGAGACTGGGCAGAATGGTATAGGGTCTCCTGTTTGGGCAGGGGGTTGGACTAGAACAGGGGTCAACAACTGGTGGTCTGTGGACCACTGGTGGTCCATGAGAAAATTCTGGTGGTCTGCAGAAACATTATTTGCATTTTTTTACATTGCACTAAATCAGGGGTTCTAAAACTACGGATCCTGGGCTGGATACATGCATGAACGCTTGTGTTACTGCAGAGAGTCTCTCCCTTTGGGGCCTTTTTGTGCAGCTTGGAGGGGCCCAGAAATTTCAACTTGGGGTCTGTTTCAGCCTCCTGGTGCGGGGCTTTAGGCAAAGGCTGAAGGGAAGTGCCACTGGTGGCGAAGAGCCAGAGGGCCTTGTTCCAGTGGGACTGTATCATGGCCTGGAACTGGCTGACCATCTCAGCCTGCTGAGCCTCCAAATGCCGGTACCTGGCCTTGCACTCCTGCAGGTCTTCCCTCTGCTTGGAAAGCCTATGCTCGTAGTCCTCAGTGAGGTGCTTCTGCTGAACCTCCTTCTCGGTCAGATCCAATTTGAAATGAGCCAGCTGTTTTGCCAACTCTTTCTAGCAATGGCTCCTTAGCTCCAACAACTGCTTCCTGTTGGGGCTCTAAGGAGCCCAGGCAGGCAGATGAGGAGTGGCTCAAGTGGCTCGGAGGGGATAGGCAAGTAGAAGCCGATGAGGTACTCCTCGACGTGAATGACATCAAGTTGACCATGCCCACCCAGTCACATGATCAACCTAGCCATGCCCACCCAGCCGGTCGTTAAGCAGATCATATTAGTGGTCCACGGGATTTAAAATTATGAATTTAGTGGTTCCTGAGGTCTGAAGGGTTAGTGACCCCTGGACTAGAAGACCTCCAAGGTCCCTTCCAACTCTTGTTATTCTGTATTCTGTTAGTATAGTAATTCTTTCTGTTCTTTTTTTTAAATTAGATGTATATACCGCCCTTCTCCGAAGACTTAGGGTGGCTTAAGCAATAGCCTTCATACTTTTGTATATTTTATACAAAGTCAGCTTATTACCCCCACAAACTGGGTCCTCAATTTACCTACCTTAGAAAGGATGGAAGGCTGAGTCAACCTTGAGCCTGGTGAGATTCGAACTGGTATAATTGCAGACAGCTGGATGTTAATAACAGGCTTTAGTCTGCTTTTAGCCTGTTGAGCTATCCAGGCTCTTTTTTTGTGTGTTCTAGTACATTGTTTCATGAAATTGGGAGGGGGATAGGGGTCCTTGAGTGTATTTTGGAGGTAGTTAAATTTGGTCCTTCAAAGCAGGAGTCTCCAACCTTGATAACTTTAGCTATGGCTTGCTGAGGAATTCTGGGAGTTGAAGTCCAGAAGTCTTAAAGTTGCCAAGGTTGAAGTTCCCTGCTTCAGAGTGTTCCTGAGCTGTAGGGTGCCCTAGACCTAAGAAATCTTACTCTCCTCATCCTGTGGGCTGACGATGATTGCTGCAGATTTTAACATTTGATCAGTGTGTACCACTTTTCTATAAAGTTGAGTTTGTGCTATGGCATATTTTCTGTTTGGGGATGAAGGTGATGAAAAATGGGAGGGGCAACCAGGTTTGTTTTTTGTTTTCTCAATCTTTATGTGAACTTAATCCCAATTTGATTTTCTAGGAGGATTTTCTAGGAGGATTAGAATGGTTTAACTTTGTTTTTATTTTTGTGTACCCTTAAGTGTGTGTTGACTATTGGCAACTGCCTGGACAAGTCTCTGCAGTTTTCTTGGCAAACTTTTCAAAAGTGTTTTATCATCGCCTACTCCAAGGGCTTAGAAAGCCTGACTAGACTAAGGTCACCCAGCTGGCTCTATGTCTAAGGCTGATGAGAACTCATGGTGCAATCGATTCTAGCTTCATGTTTTCACCCCATACCAAACAGGCTTTCTCTTATTAAAAACACTTGGTCATATTTTGAGTTTGATTCTAGGAAGGACAATCTTTTCAGGAGCATGCTGAGGATGCCTAGGATGTGCAGTTCATGAGTATTCTTGTGATCTGTTGGAGTGCTCAGTTGTTAAATTGGATGTAGGTAGTGAGGCTTAGATTAATTACAGGTGCATCCAAAGGGATTTTCTCCCTTGGAAGTGTGAAACCCACATCCAAAAGAATATGAGGCAAATCAGAAGGGGGTTTTGGGCACGGATGTAGTGTTGTTCCTGAGGTTCCCTGTACCCATATTCAGAAGCCACTAAACAACAGGGATAGAGAGTTGAGTTGGCTCTCTCCTGCTTCACCAAATAGCCCCCTACTGCCCCCTGCTGATCAGCTGCTGTTTGAGACAATCCAGGCTGGACCATGGATTTTCTTTCTAGAAACCAAATGGGTTCAAGAGAAAGAAGCTGATATAAAAGAAACAGACTCTCTCTGCCCAAACTAAGCAGAGAAACACTCTGAGCAGCAAGGAAACAAGGCACCTCTTGCACCAACCTCCAGCGCCCAATAGGCCTTGGACTGATGCTGCACCCTCTGATCAAACACTTGGCAAAGTACATTGCAGTACCTATGCATGTCAAAAGTCCCACAGTTCCTTACCACTTAAAGAGGGAGAGATTGGAGGAGCCACAGATGAAGGAAGAGTCAAGAAGAGGCTTTGGTAGAAGTTGGGGACAAGAAGAAGGCAACCTACTAAGACCTTGGCAGAAAATGTTCATGCCATAGCTAGGTGCAAATTAAAAAAGGCCAAAGGCAAGCAAAGCCTGATTGTCCAGGAGCCTCTCTCTGTAAGGGAGTTTTTCTACCGTGTGCTTTGCGGGAGGGAACAATTGCATACTGCATGAGAAGGAGCAGAAGCAAAACAGGAAGCTCAGCCCTTCTCTTCGAAACAAGCCAATCTTCCTAGATAGTATGCAGGCTCTTTGTTGTTTGAAAGCTGTGCTTTCTTTCACAGTGGGGAGCTTGCTTTGCCCCGTGTAAGTCTATGCTGGAGCCAAACATGCTCTGCCATCTCCCCATGACATTGCCTTGATCTCCTCCCTCATCGATAAGAGAGGCAGCCATTATTCATACTAAAGTGGCATTTTCCCTTTAAGCCAGTAGCATCTAACACCAGGCCCTATTGCTTATCCTTGACCAGCCTGAAGGCAGAGTCTGATGATCAGGAGGGGGGAGTCAACCTCTAGTGGTCACCCCAAATCATGCCCCTCGATCAATCAATCAATCAATCAATCAGAGTAGAGGTGGAAGGAACCTTGGAGGTCTTCTAGTCCAACCCCCTGCTCAAGGAGGAGACCCTATACTATTTCAGACAAATGGCTGTCCAGTCTTTTCTTAAAAGCCTCCAGTGATGAAACACCCACAACTTCTGAATGCAAGCTGTTCCACTGGTTAATTGTCCTCACTGTTAGAAAGTTTCTCCTAAATTCCAGATTGCTTCTCTCCTTGGTTAGTTTCCATCCGTTGTTTCTTGTCTTGCCATCTGGTTTTTTGAAAGATAAATTGACCCCTCTTCTTTGTGGCAGCCCCTCAAATATTGGAATGCTGCTATCATGTCACCCCTATTTCTCCTTTACTTTAAACTAGCCAAACCCTGCAACCATTCTTCATATGTTTTAGCCGCCAGGCCTTTAATCATCTTAATTACTCTTCTCTGCACTCTTTCTAGAGTCTCAACATCTTTTTTGTATTGTGACCAAAATTGGATGCAGTATTCCAGGTGTGGCATTACTAATATTTCACGTGATTTTGATTGTACGCCTCTGTTTATACAGCCAAGGATTGTATTAGCTTTTTGGGCTGCCGCCACACATGGCTGGCTCATGTTTAAGTGATCATCCACTAGGATGCCAAGGTCCCTCTCACAGTTACTGTTTTGAACCAAGTTTTTCCCAATTATAATTATAGGGCTGGTGATAGGAGATTCAATTCTCAAGGGAACAGAACCAGCCATCTGTAGACAGTCAATCTAGAGAGGCATGTTGTTTCCCTGGAGCAAAAATCAAAGATGTGGCTGAGAACCTAACCATAATAATAAAACCCACAGATTACTACCCTTTTCTACTACTATATGTAGGAACAAATGACACAAAAAAGACTTGAAAACAATATTGAATGATTATGAGCAGCTAGGCAAGAAAGGAGTTAGGTGCTCAAGTAATTTTTTCATCCGTACTGCCAATGTAAGATCAACATCCGGTAAGGGAACAAAGGATTCTAGAAGTGAACCAGTGGCTAAAGGGTTGATGTCATCAAAAAAACTTGATGACAAAACTTTTGGGTTCCTGGACCATGGTCTGCACTACCTCCATGATGGGTTTTTTGCAAGGGATGGGCTACACCTCACAAAGACTCGGAAGAATGTTTTTTGGAAAATGACTGGCTCAACTTATCAGGAGGGCTTTAAACTAAAATTGAGGGGGGAGGTGACCAATCTCCAAAACCTAATTCCAAGCAAAACCCCTAGAAAGCACCTGAAATAATAAGGGAAAGAGAGAATGGAAGGAAGACAAACTCAAGTACCAAATAGGAGACATAGGAAGCATACCCAGAGTCAGACATAAGGACCTCGAGTGCCTATATACAAATATATAAAAAGAGCCTCAGATAGCTCATCAGGCTAGATAGCCTGTTATTAACATTCAGCTGCCTGCAATTATTGCAAGTTTGAGGCTCAAGGTTGACTCAGCCTTCCATCCTTTCTAAGGTAGGTAAATTGAGGACCCAGTTTGTGGGGGCAATAAGCTGACTTTGTATAAAAATATACAAAAGTATGAAGGCTATTGCTTAACGCATTGTAAGCCGCCCTGAGCCTCCGGAGAAGGGCAGCATATAAATCTAATTAAAAGAAAAAATGCACAAAGTTTGGGGAACAAATAGGGTGAACAAGGTGAATACATGAAGGTAGATATGATATAGCTGGAATTACAGAAACCTGGTGAGACAAAATCCATGACTGAAACATACTGATAGAAGGATACAAACTGTTCAAAAAAATCTGATCCCATAAAAGAGGAGGTGGAATTGCACTGTATGTAAAGGACCACTATATTGCTATGGAAATGCATGAAACCAAAGACAAAAACCTCCTAAAATGCATATGGATCAATAGAAAAGAAAAAAAAAGAATGACATTGTCATAGGTATATACTATAGGCCAGTGATGGTGAACCTTTCAGCACCGAGTGCCAAAAAGGGAGCGCACACATATCTGGGCCACAACCTGGAAGAGCAGCAGCCCAGGGCGCATGCGTGTGCCTGAAAATGAACTTCCGGTTTCAGCTACTGAACTTCCGGTTTCAGCAAGCTACTCTACTGGATTTCTGGCATGCATGGGCACATGACAATCAGCTGGCTGGTGCACATGCTCATGCAGGAAAAGAGAAGACCAGCTCTTCTAGTTTCTGGCACTGCCGCATGCAAAATAGCGAGCTGATCATCACACATGCATGCATGTCAGAAACCCAGAAGCAGAACAGGCGACGCTGCACATGCCAGGCAACATGGCTCTGCATGCCACTTTGGGCACACATGCCATAGATTCACCATCATGGCTATAGGCCAGTGATGGCTAACCTTTTTGCCATCACATGCCAGGAGAGAGGGGTGGGGAAAGGTCACACATGCCCAGGTGCATGCACGCGCAACCCACCCACCCTCCCCGTTTCTGGCACATGATGGCCTGATAGGCCCGTTTTTCTTTCTTACCTGGTTCCAGATCATCTCTATTATCTGGGAAGGGCGAAAACAGCCTTTCCCACTCCCTTGGAGGCTCTACGGAGGCTGAAAGGGCCCATTTCCTGGTGGAACAGGAAGTGACGTTATTTGCTGTCCCCAGCTTCCAGAACCTCTCTAGGAGCCTCTCTAGGAGTCTCTGGAGGACTGGGACAGCAAAAAATATCACTTCCTGTCCCACCGGGAAATGGGCCCTTTCAGCCTCCATAGAGCCTCCAAGGGAGTGGGAAAGGCTGTTTTTGCCCTTCTCAGATACACAGAGAGGATCTGAAGTCAGGTAAGAAAGAAAAACAGGTCTTCCCCACCCCACCACCCCCGCCCTCCATAGGCAGGAAACAGCCTGTTTCCCTACTTCTGGTGGGCCCAGAAGGCCCGAAAATCAGCTGGCCAGTGTAGGCATGTGCCCCAGAGCTGAGCTGGCGTGCCCACTGATATGGCTCCACATGCCACAGGTGGCACGCGTGCCATAGGTTTGCCATCACAGCTATAGGCCATCCAACCAAGCAGAAAAAAAAGGTACTTTTTGCCAACCAACTTGTTAGGGTGTGTGTGCAAGTGTGTGTTGCTTTTGCAACGAGCAGAGCAAAAAAACACAGGGAAAGAGAGTAACGTGCAGCTCGGGTGAAAAATAGTTTATATACAAAGTGATAAACAGTCTCGGTTTAGTTAAAGCAGTCCAGGGTCATAACAAGTAATATCAGTCCAGCAATACTATCTTCTCTTACTAAAGTAAACAGACTTCAGTAAGCTTTTGGTATACAGTACCAGATAACGTGGAGTCCAATAACAGTCCAGTCCAACGCCTCCCCGGATCAAAGTAGTACATAGCACAACAGAGAAAACAGCGAGAATCAGCAGGAAGAAGGTACGCTTCTCTGTGCAGCTATTTAAACACTATAGCCTAATTACATGGTTCAGCAAACCCTGATTACATGGCTCAGTTGTTCTTAAAGGAACAGATATATTGCCTGACCAACAAGTTAGGATCAACATTCTCCCCATTGGGCAGGCCAATATAAACAATATATACAAAAACAAAAATCCTATATTACACATTGTACATATGGTATCAGTTACATTTTAAATTCGCAATCCAAAGCTCTCACAACAATTAGTGTGTTTAATGGCACCTTGCGCTTTGGTAAAATTATCGGCAATATTGTCCTCTGATGCACAATATTCTAATTTAATCATGTTATCCTTAACACGTCGAACATTCAGATAACGTATATCAGTATATTTAGTCCTTGTCTTTACAGCGAGATTCGTTGCCATTTTAATGGCTGCCTGGTTGTCCTCATAAACCGTGATAGGATAGTCCATTTTGAATCCAATGTCCTCCATCAACTGTTTATAATAAATCAGTTCAGTACATGTAAGTGATAGACAAGAAAACTCCGCTTCCATGGTAGACAAACTGATGTGTTTCTGGCGGATTGATCTCCACCCAATCAGGCAGTTATCCAACATGATTGCAAATGTAGATTTTGTAGATTTTCTGGCAAAACTGGCATCAGCATATGCCTTTAATATCATATTGTCATTTGGTTCTAAATACATAGAATAGTGCAATGTTCTTTTAAGATACCTAAGAATACATTTTGCAGCCTGCCAATGCCTATCAGTAGGCTCTGAACTATATTGTGCTAGTTGATTAACCCCAAATGCTATATCAAGCCGTGTCCAGTTGCTCAAATACGACAAACTGCCTATCAATGACTGATGCAGTTCCTTACTGAACTGTGGACTCTGCACACTATCCTGCTGGAATTCTTGTGCCATTGGAATTTTGGCAGGTTTGCATAACTCCATCCCATATTTCTTTACCAATTTACAGATTTTATCAGATTGTGAAATCTTAAATCCTCTAGATGTTTTCAGGATATCCAGCCCTAGATAATGCCGTATATGTCCCAAATTTCTAAGTCTAAACTTTGTTTGCAACTGACCGATAATCTCTCTGGCCTCAGCGTCAGTTCTGGTAATTATGGCAGTCGTCTGTGAAGAGTAACAGGAATGAAACACATCCATCCTGTTCTTTCTTAAACAGACATTTATCTGCTACGCCCTCATAGAACCCAATGTTATGTAATTCCTGCACTATACATTGGTTCCACTTGTAACCTGATTGCCTTAAACCATATAGGCTTTTTTGTAGCCTCCAACACTCAGTGCTATCCTGTGTATTATAACCTGAAGGTTTCTTCATATATATTGTATGCCTCAACGGAGCGTTCAAGTAAGCCATTTCTACATCTATGTGAGTGATAGAGCATTTATTTCTAGCTGCCCAAACCAGCATCGTTCTCAAAGTGCTCGCTCGTAAACTTGGAGCAAAAACCTCATCATAGTCTCTATCTGTCTGCGAGAACTCTTGTGCAACAAGCCGAGCTTTATGGGTTACTACCCCATCTACACTTTTCTTTAACTTGTAGACCCACCTACAGCCTATAAGTTTCTCATTTGGTGGTTTTCTTACAACTTCATAGACACCAAGCCTCTTCAACGAATTAATTTCTCTCATCGCCTCTTGCCAGGCTTTTTGCTCTTTTTCAGGATACAATTTTATATCATGGTAACTTGATGGTTCAATATCCACTTGGCAAACCACCGTGGCTTTATAGCGATCTGGTGGATGCCGTTCCCTGGTAGATCGTCTAGGCATAACAGGACTAACATCAGGTATCTTGGGTTCATCCTCCCCTAACCCTGCTTCCTGTTCTTTGACTTTAATAGATGGCTTATCATCCATCTCTGATGAACTACCATCAGGAATGTTGTCTACCTTAACATCCATATCCGCAAAACCATAGTCTGCTTTTTCTAATCTGTCCCAGCCTTCATGTTCTAGGAATTTAGCATTAGCGCTACACAAAACTCTTGTCCCTTTTTCCCAGAACCTGTAGGACCTATGGTTAGCCTCGTATCCAACAAAAATCATTTTTCTCGCTCTCTGTTGGTCCTTCCTTCTCTGACTAACTGGTATATGCACCCAGGCTGGTGCTCCAAAAGTATGTACATAACTTAAATCAGGCTTCCTCCCATGCCATAAAGTAAAAGGAATTTTCCCTGTGGAGGAGTGCACCACATTATTCAAAATATGATTTGCACATAGTATTGCCTCTCCCCACAATCTATTTGGTAAACAAGCATCAGCTATCATAGTCCTAGTCATAGCTTGTAGGGTCTGGCCTCTTCGTTCAATATATGCATTATGTTCCAGCAGGAAAGGGGCAGCACGTTTATGTTGTATCCCAGCATCCCTCAAATACTTAGCCAACTGATGGTTAGTAAACTCTGTTCCATTGTCAATAACAATGCATTTCACCTTAAACCTCTGTTTCCTCTCTACAAAATGAAGCCAGTTTGTGATACACTGGAACGTATCACTTTTGGTCTTCATAAGGTAGCAAAAACCATATCTTATAAAATGATCAACTATACTCAAAATATAGCATGCTCCTCCTAAACTGGGTTTCTTTGGCCCTATTAAGTCTTAAAAGACTACTTCCAAAGGCCTGGATGTTTTGAACCCATTGCAGCGGTTTGCAGGTGTGACTTTACTCTTATGCTGGTTACAAGTATTACAGTTCAGGTATTTGCTGCAAGGCCTTAACTTAATGCCTTCAGACTGCTTCACAGTTGCATGCAACAACCTGAAATTCAGATGACCAAGCCTTCTATGTAATAAGTGCACGCATTCATCATGCGGCTTTACATTTCCAAACTGAGCTTTTGACTGAACTAACATTAATGGCTTATCCCTAATTACAAACAAGTCGTTTTCTTTTTCTGCAGTAACTACAGTGCCCCCACATTCTAGCAAACATTTGTTATTTTTAAAAGTTACTGTAAACCCAGAATGTAGTAATGACTTTACAGATAATAGGTTATATTTCAAACTAGGGATATAAAGCATGGGTAAAGGGTGCCTACTAAAAGAACATCGAACAAATCCCTCCCCAGCTACAGTCACCTTCCAGCCATTAGCTAATTTAACAGTTTTAGTACTTTTCTTCATATTAATAAACAGTTTTCTATTTTTTGTTATGGATTGAGAGGCACCGCTATCAATCACCCACCAATCATCCTTTATATCATTAGATGACCTGGTAGCTAAATTACACCCTTTCCTGGGTTTAGCAGAGTCTCTAACAGACACTTTCTTATTTTTACAATACTTTGCAATGTGCCCCTTAGCCCCACATGCAAAACAGCGTTTAACAATGTTGACATTCTCATATACAGCGTCTACTTTTGGTTGCTGTTGCATCCTTAACTGGTCTCGTTCTTGCCTATGTTTGGCCTCATCCAGTAACCTACCAGTTATACTGGCCAATGTTAGTTCATCTCTAGACAACACTTCTAATGATAAAACAAAAGAGTCATAACTGTCATCCAAAGATGAAAGAATAATATAAACTTGCTGCAATTCAGTAAACACAAGTTCATTCTCATGTAGCTCCTGGAAAAGCCCTGTCATGGAGTCCAGGTGAACCATCATGTCTCCTCCTTTCTGAAGATGTAAGCGAAATAATTTCCGTGTCAGGTAGATATGGACACCCACAGAGTCACGAACGTAGAGCTTCTTTAGCTTGGTCCAACACCTCGCAGCAGACTCTTCACCCCGGAAATGGACAAGTTGCTGGTCCCCCAGTGTCAGGCCAATGATACATAAAGCATGCTCATTGTCCCTGTGAAACTTCACTATCTTTTTAGCATTGTCTTCATCAGCAGCATCCAAGGTAGTTATGTCCGGTGGATTATTGACCATGTCCCATAGTCCTTCTTTTCGCAAAAGAAGACTGCACATTGTGGACCAGGTAACATAGTTTGTACCATCCAACCGGGTTATGGTAGAATAACTTGTACCTTGCTCAAATGCCATCATCTTGACTACTACACCCACTGCCAGCACTTCTCACTTCAGCAAAACCAAACTAGATAGCCCTGGAAAATTCTGGGCCCATAACCAATGTTAGGGTGTGTGTGCAAGTGTGTGTTGCTTTTGCAACGAGCAGAGCAAAAACATACAGGGAAGGAGAGTAACGTGCAGCTCGGGTGAAAAATAGTTTATATACAAAGTGATAAACAGTCTCGGTTTAGTTAAAGCAGTCCAGGGTCATAACAATATCAGTCCAGCAATACTATCTTCTCTTACTAAAGTAAACAGACTTCAGTAAGCTTTTGGTATACAGTACCAGATAACGTGGAGTCCAATAACAGTCCAGTCCAACGCCTCCACGGATCAAAGTAGTACATAACACAACAGAGAAAACAGCGAGAATCAGCAGGAAGAAGGAACGCTTCTCTGTGCAGCTATTTAAACACTATAGCCTAATTACATGGTTCAGCAAACCCTGATTACATGGCTCAGTTGTTCTTAAAGGAACAGATATATTGCCTGACCAACAAGTTAGGATGAAGCTACAAGCTACAACCTAACACAACTAACAAATATATGTAGGAAACACACTACAATAGTAATGGGGGACTTCAATTACCCTGACATCAATTGGAAGACTAATTCTGCACCAAGTGAGAAATCGAATAGGTGTCAGGAATGACAATAGGTTCCTGACCAATCTAGCTAACAACTTTGTTGTCCAAAAGGTAGAGGAGGGAACTAGGGACGGCAATATTGAACTTAATTTTTACAAACAGAGAAGTGATAGAGGGAGTTGAAACTGCAGGAATCTTGGGTGACAGTGATCATGTCATACTAGAATTCAACCTAACACAATCACGAGCAATAGAACATAATGATACCAGAGTCTTAGATTTTAAAAGAGCTGATTTTAACAAACTCAGAGAGAACTTGGGAAAGATTCTGTTATGTCCTTATAAGGACATCCGCCGGGGATTGGCTAATCCACCGGCGGGAATTTCAAATTGCTGTCTCTGGGCGGTGCGACTTGCCGGAGCGCTTAAAAGGAGAGCTCCGGCAGCGCAGCACCAGTCTTGTTCTTGCTAATAAAAAGTGCTGAATGGACCTGAGCTGGTCGCATATTTATTTATTTATTTATTTGTCAAACTGGCAGTCCACGGGAGGGATGTGTCATGTGCAGGACACGCCCACCCCAGCTCCGCAAAGGGGAAAAACATCAGGAAATGCCATGTGACAGGTACATGACACCACAAATTTTACATCCGTGCCCTATGTTAGGATATGATTTGAGCCTAACAGATTGTCCAGGCAATATATGTGTTCTGTGACTTTAAGTTTTAATGCTGCATCATGCTGTAATGCTGAGTCATGCTATAATTAGTTGTAAACGTATTTAAGAAAGGTACTGTAATGTATTCAGTTGATGATAAGCTGCCATTGTGCTATCATCGTGCGTGTGTGGGTGGATCTGCTACCATCCGGGGTTTGTGAACCAGAGTGAACCAACTACTGTTTGTGTGGTAAGAAGCTTTTTGGATTTACCCGGTAAAGACTTGGACTGTTTAGAAGACTACGAGATTGTTTATTTTTCCACTATAAAGAAAACTTTTGATAACACCAGTTTGCATGTATCTCTTATTTCATTGCTCTCAGCAACGTTTCTCTGTGCACTATACTCTGCTGGTTGCTAACACAACAGCAATATCCTTAACATTAGTTATGGGCCCAGGGCCAACCAGGACCAACCAGAACTAACTAGGATTTTTTCAGAGTTAAACTGAGAGCTAATGTGAGTAGTACAAACTGTGTTTGTGATAAACAATCTGAGTGAAGATGGCACTAGAACAAGCAGCAAATTTTTCCATGATAATCCGGCTGGACGGAACAAACTATGTATCTTGGTCTACAAAATGTAGTCTATTTTTGCATAGAGAAGGACTGTGGGACATAGTTAATAATCCACCGGATGTAACAGCATGGGATCCTGCTGATGAGGAAGATGCCAAGAAATTAGCCAAGTTTAACAGAGACAATGAACGAGCTCTTTGTATTATTGGACTGACACTGGGTGACCAGCAGCTTGTCCATATTTGTGGCGAAGAGTCTGCTGCTAGGTGTTGGACCAAGTCGAAGAGACTATATGTTTGTGACTCTGTGGGTGCTCATATATATCTCACATGAAAATTATTTAAACAACATCTTCTTAAAGGGGGAGATATGATGGCTCATTTGGAATCCATGACCAGAATTTTCCAGGAGCTGCATGAAAATGAACTTGTTTTCTCTGAACTACAACAAGTTTACATAATTCTTTCTTCTTTGGATGATAGTTATGACAACTTTGTTTCTTCGTTAGAAGTTTTGTCCAGAGATGAACTGACATTGGCTGGCATAACTGGTAGGTCGTTGGAAGAATCCAAAAGAAGACAAGAAAGGGATCAGTTGAGAGTGCAACAACCAAAAGAAGATAAAATATACTCAACTGCTTATTTTGTAAAACGTTTTGCTTGTGGGGCTAAAGGGCATATAGCTAAATATTGTAAAAATAAGAAAATGCCTGTTAGGGACAATAATAGACCCAAGAAGGGTTGTAATTTAGCTATATCTAGTTCAACTACTGATGTTAACCAGGATTGTTGGGTTGTTGATAGTAGTGCTTGTCAATCTATTACTAGAAATAGAAAAAGTTTTGTTAAAATGGAGAAGAGTAACCAACATGTTAAACTAGCAAATGGCTGGAAGGTTAAGGTAGCTGGAGAGGGTGTTGCTCGTTGGTCATTTAGTAATGAACCATTGCCTATGTTATATATTCCTGGTTTAAAATTCAATTTATTATCTGTTAAATCTTTATTACAATTTGGGTTTACAGTAACATTTAAAAATGATAAGTGTCTTATAGAGAAAGATGGCAAGGTTGTTACTGCAAGTTTAGAAAATGATTTATTCATTTTAAGGGAGAACCCAATATTGGTGGCTAAGTCTAAGTCTGTTTATAAGAATATGAAACCACATGATGAATGTATTCATCTGTTACATCGGAGACTTGGGCACTTAAATTTCAGGACGTTAAAAAAAGACAGTGCAATTATCGGAAGGGATAAAACTACAAGCATGTAGTAAATATCTGAACTGTAATGCCTGTAGTCAGCAAAAAAGTAGGGTTACACCAGCAAACCGTGTTAATGGTTTTAAAACTACAAAGCCGTTAGAGGTAGTGTTTATAGACCTAATTGGACTCAAGAAACCCAGTATAGGAGGTGCCTGCTATATTCTAAGCATAATAGACCATTATTCAAGATATGGATTCTGTTATCTTATGAAAACAAAATCAGAAACATTCCAGCATATAAACAACTGGCTGCATTTTGTGGAAAGGAAGCAGCAATTTAAAGTTAAATGCTTAGTGACCGATAATGGTACAGAATTTACTAACCAAAGGTTAGAAAAGTTTTTGCAGGATGCAGGGATCCAGCATAAACGGTCTTCTCCTACAGACCACAGTGTAATTCCTATATTGAGAGGCGAGGTCAAACATTACAAGCCATGATTAGAACTATGTTGGCAGATTCTGGTTTGCCTGAAAATTTATGGAGCGAGGCTGTTATGTGTGCTAACCACGTGCTAAACAACGTGGTTCATTCCTCTACAGGTGAAATACCATTCACTTTATGGCATGGGAGGAAACCAAATCTTAGTTATTTACACACATTTGGAGCCCCAGCTTGGGTACATATTCCATCTAGTGTTAGAAGAAAGGATCAACAAAGAGCCAGAAAAATGTTTTCGTTGGCTATGAATCAAATCATAGATCTTTCAGATTTTGGGCACAGGGTACTACTAGTGTTTACTGTAGTGCAAGTGCTAAATTTCTAGAGCACGAAGGATGGGATAAACTAGAGCATGCAGATTTCAGACATGATAATAATACTGTTAGGATAGAGCATCATATCCCTGATGAGATTCCTGAGGATATAGATACTGTAGAATCCTCTATTAAGCTTGAGGAACAGGAAATAGGTTTAGGGGAGGATGAAACTGAAACATCTGAAATGAGTCCTGTATTGCCTAAAAGATCTACTAGGGAAAGGCATCCACCAGATCGATATAAGGCAACCGTAATTTGCCAAGTTAACATCGAACTTTCAAGTTATGATATCAGGCTTTATCCTGAAAAGGAGCAGAAGGCTTGGAAGGAGGCAATGAGTAAGGAAATTAATTCATTGACTGATCTAGATGTTTATGAAAATGTGAAATTGCCACCTGGTGAGAAATTAATAGGTTGTAGATGGGTTTACAAAATTAAAAAAAGTATAGATGGGACAGTAACCCATAAAGCTCGCCTTGTAGCTCAAGGTTTTTCTCAGACCGAAAAAGATTTCGATGAGGTTCGCCAAAGTATCCAAAGCAACATGGTTAAACTGGAATATTGCATGTCAGAAGACAATATTGCTGATAATTTTACCAAAGCTCAAGGTGCTGTCAAACATAAAGTGTGTTGTGAAAGCTATGGATTGAGGATCTAAACTGTATATATTGTATCTAAACGGTAGAGTAAGTAAAGTCCTACACTTAGGCAGGAAAAATCAAAAGTACACATACTGTATAGACTGAGTGAAACCAGAGTTAAGAGTAGTAACTGTGAGAGGGATTTTGGAGTCTTGGTGGACAACCAATTAAATATAAGCCAACAGTGTGCAGTGGCAGCCAAAAAAGTTAATGAAGTCCTAAGTTGCATTAACAGAGGGATATAATCAAATTCAAGTAAGGTACTAAATAATACCACTCTATAAAGCCTTACTAAAACCACACCTAGAATACTGCATCCAATTTTGATCACTATACTATAAAAAAGATGTCGAGGCGCTGGAAAGACTGCAGAGAAGAGCAAGTACAACCAAGATGATTAGGGGACTGGAGGCTAAAACATATGAAGATTACAGGAACTGGGCATGGCTAGTCTAGTGAAGAGAAGGACCACGGGAGACATGATAGCAGTCTTCCAGTATTTGAGGAGCTGCCTTCAGAAGTTGTGGGAGCTTCATCACTGGAAGCTTTCAAGAAGAGCCTGGACTGCCATCTGTCAGAAATTATTTATTATTATTATTATTATTATTATTATTATTATTATTAATAATAATAATATTTCTATACCGCCTTTCTCCCGCAGGACTCAAGGCGGTGTACAGTCAAGAAAAAATAAAAGATACATAAACATCAAAAAATTGATAATTAAAATTATAACATAGTTTAGCCCAAATTAAATAAAACCCAGAATTAGATAATATTATAATCATTCCAAGTTAACATGTTTAGCCCTGCCTGATTGAACATCAGGGTCTTGAGGGCACAGCGGAAAGCACGGAGATTAGGGATGTTTTGTATATCAAGGGGCAGTTCATTCCAAAGGGTTGGAGCCCTTACAGAGAAGGTCCTCCCCCTGGGAGTCGCCAGTCGGCACAATTTGACTGACGGTACCCTGAGTAGACCCTCCCTGTGAGAACGAACTGGTCGGTGGGAGGCTATTGGTGGCACAAGACGGTCTCATAGGTCCTAAGCCATGGAGCGCTTTAAAGGTGATAACTAACACCTTGAATCGCACCCAAAAGACCACCGGGAGCCAGTGCAGCTCACGTAGGAAAGGTGTTACATGGGCGCAATGAGATGTGCCCATAATCACCCGCGTGGCTACAGTCTGGACCAGTTGGAGCCTTCGGGTGCTTTTCAAGGGGAGCCCCATGTAGAGGGCATTGCAGCAGTCCATACAGGAGGTGAGTAGGGCATGAGTGACTGTGCGCAAGGCATCCCGATCCAGAAAGGGACGCAACTGGTGGATCTGGCGAACCTGATAAAAGGTCCCCCTGGCCACAGCCGTCAAATGGTCTTCTAAAGATAGCCGTGAGTCCAGGAGGACACCCAAATTGCGGGCCCACTCTGTGGGGAGCAAGATCTTATCCCCAATTGTCAGTGATGGTACCAGCTGACTATACCGGGACGCTGGAAGCCACAGCCACTCAGTCTTGGAGGGGTTGAGTCTGAGAAATGGTGTAGGGCAGTGATGGTTAACTTTTTGGCACCGAGTGCTGAAACAGGAGTGTGTGTGCACGTGCGCACTAGTGTGCACATGCACACCAAACCACCAAAACCCAGAAGAGAGCAGCTGGCCATGTGGTCATGCGCATGACGAAACCCCAAAGAGAGCAGCTGGCCAGCGTGCATGCGCACGATGGAACCCGGAAGTGCAGCCGGTGATGGAGCATGTGTTCACAGAGAGGGTTCTGCATGCCACCTCTGGACCACGTGCCATAGGTTCACCATCACGGGTGTAGGGTCTCCTGCTTTCTTCTTTTTCTTCTTCTCTTCTTTTTCTTCTTTTCTTCTCCTCCTCCTCCTTCCTCTTCTTGCAAGCCATTCCACTGGTTAATTGTTGTCACTCTTAGGAAGTTTCTCCTTAGTTCTAGGTTGGTTCTCTCCTTGATTGGTTACAATCCATTGTTTCTTTCCCTCCCTTATAATACCTAAGAAAATTATTTAAATAGTTTGTAGGAGCCCCTCAAGTATTGGAACACTACTGCCATGTCACCCCTTCTTTTTACTAGACTAGACATACCCAATTTTTGCAACCATTCTTTATATGCTTTAGCCTAGAGCCCCGTAATTTTTTCTGTATTTAATCACACTTGGCTAAGTAAAGTATTCAATTCACTTCCGCTACATTCTCTCATACTGTTCTCAGGTCAGCCTGTGCTCAAGGTCCAGGCCTCCTCCCACAACGAGAAGAGTTTCCAGCTGTGGTGGGATCCTCCGAGGACCCCAGCTACAGGCTACATCGTTGAGTGGCACCAAGTGACCTCTGCAGCAGACGAAAGCAACGTTGGGTGGCAAAAACTACAGAATGGGAGCATCAGAGAAACCCTGATCCAAGGTGATCCACTTCCAGGGGAAGGAAGGGGCACCCTTGGGGAGCGAAAGCAAATCTTCTCTCTGACATTTATCTGGCCAAAGTTTCCCAACTTGGCTGCACAATTTTGGTCAGATCTGAACCAGGCAGATTCATCATGTTGCTTTGGTAATTTTGTCTTACCTTCAGACTTTGCTTTTACCCAAACTAGGAAACCTTGACTTTGATAGCTAAGGAGATCCTCCATCATTCAGGTTGTGTTGGTCCCGAAGGTATTTTTTTCCAAAAGACAACTGGATTTTCTTGTTTTTTTCTTAGAAGACATTTTGCTTCTCATCCAAGAAGCTACTTCAGTTTTGAAGAAGCTTCTTGGAAGGAGCAAAACTTTTTCTAATATGTTTCTGAAGAACTGAAGAAGCTTCTTGAATGAGAAACAGAACATTTTCTAAGAAAAAAACCAAGAAAATCCAGTTGCCTTTTGGAAAAAGTGCCTTTGGGAGTTAACTCTGAGACGTCTTCCATCTGGCTTTCCATTCACGTGACAGTGAGATGATCCCCCGCACACCGTGGCTTGGATCCATTGATCCAGAAAGATGTAAGATGTGTAAGATGTACTTATAGTCAGATATATTTTAGATGAGAGTTGTCTCTATTCAAGCAGCATTTAATATGGATCCAGCTTTTGAGGGGGCATGCAAATGTAACATTTCACAAGAATAATTGCAGGTTTAGCAGGGCAACATTTTGAAAGGACACAATCAATAGAAGAGCAAGCAGCTTAATAGGTGGTGGAAATGTACTCCACTCGACCACAGCCCTTCAGTCATTATTAACATCTGCCCCTTTCTCTGTTTCAGAAAACATTGAACCTTTCCAGCGCTACCAGATCTCCGTCTACCCCCTCTACAGAGACAGAGTTGGGATGCCCCAATCCATAGAAGCTTACACAAGGCAGAAAGGTGAAACTTCCACATAGGGGCTGCTTCAGCTCAGCGTCCATCCAAAGCAGAGTCGTTTTCAATCGAAAATGTCCTTGGTTTACATTAGGGGAGGGGAAGCTGTGTAATTTCCAATCATCTCTGGAGGTATTGTTGTTTTAGGAATGGGTTGCAGAAGAAAAATAGCAGTGCAAATTAAGCCTGATAATCCATTTAAATTCCAAAATTATAACAATGTAAATTATAACAATAACATTCCACCTTCCCTTCTCAATGCTGTTATCAGAGGATGGCATGATGAGTAACTATTAATAAATAGTCAGTAGAATCAGGAAGAACTTTTGCTCATCCAGCTTCAAACTTTTTGAGTGGTGACCAGAAGTGTTTCAGAAGCAACAAAGATGATTGGGAGCCTGGAGTCTAAAGCATATGAAAAACCATTACAGGAATTGGGTATGTCTAGTCTAGGGAAAAGGAGAACCAGAAGTGACAGAATAGCAGTGTTCCAATATTTGAGAGGCTGCCACCAAGAAGAGGGGATCAACCTTATCTCCAAAGCACCTGTAGGTAGGACAAAAAGCAATGGATGGAAACTAAACAAGGAGAGAAGCAACCTAGAACTAAGGAGAAATTTCCTGATAGGGAGAAGAATTAACCAGTGGAACAGCTTGCCTCCAGAAGTTGCAGGTGCTTAAAAATACAGGAGATTTTTAAGAAGAGATTAGAAAACCATTTGTCTGAAATGATATAGAGTCTCCTACCTCAACAGAGTTGGACAAGAAGACCTCCAAGGTCCCTTTCAAACAGGGGTAAAATGCTCTGAAGTCTGCTACCAGTTTGCCTTGCGCATGCATGCGTGCTTTGCGTGAATAGGCACTGCAGGCACTAAGAAGGCTTTTCTGAGTTGGCAAAGGTAAGTAGAACAGCGAGGAGGGAACAACTGTGCCGCACAATTTAGATTCACTAGAAAGCAGGATTTCCTGCTTTCTAGGGAATATAAATCACGTGGTACAGCTGATTGTCACACAGCTGATCGTCAGAACTTTTTTTTACTTTTTTTAGCATTTTTTTTACTACCAGTTCCAGCAAACCAATAGCATTTTTTACTACCGGTTCAGGCAAATTGGCCCGAACCAGTAGCATTTCACCCCTGCTTCCAACTCTTGTTATTCTGCTCCCAGAGACTGCTCATGGCAAGTTGAAGCCTAGTCCCTTCTGTTTACCCAGTGGGTCCACCCACCTTCAGCATACTCTCCTCTTTGACCTGCAGTTGATCCCACTCTGATTCCTTCCTGTCTCCACAGCTCCAACCAGAAGCCCAAAAGTTCATCCCCAAAACATTGGGGCGTCCACAGCTGAGGTTTGGTGGAATCCTCTCCCTGTTGAAGACCAGAATGGTTTCCTCACTGGCTACACTCTCTTCTGGATCGATCCCAGTGAAGAAGCTAGAAGTATGTTTTGGCCCCTCCCTGCAATTATGGGGGTAGTGGGTGATTTCTCCCCCCAAAGCAAGGGAACCCCTCTGCCTCCATCATTAGCTGCAACTGGATTTCAGCTAAGAAGAGAGCATCCACTGCCTCTTGAGAAGTTCTGGGCCCTTTTGTCTGATGGGACTAGAGGTCTCCAACATTAGCAACTTTAGGACTTGTGGACTTCCACTCCCAGAATTCCCCAACTAGCATGGAGTCTACAAGTTTTAACGTTATCAAGTTGTCCTAGAGGAAATGGGATGAATCGGTCTATCTTTCCCTCTTACTGAGAAGGGTTCTAGTGCTGCTTCTTATTTCTATATGTTTATATCTCTTAAGAAATAAACTCAGAACCCCTCCCTCCATCCTGCCCACTGTAATAGAAAATTATATCTGAGCCTCTGACACCAAGACAACTAAAACTATGTGAATTGTGCAATAATCTGCAAACCACACATTTGTCTTCAGAACAAATAACAAGCAGTATGGGGAAAGAGGGGAGAAGGCAGATTGTTTAGAAATCCTCTGCACAAGTCAAGGTGGCATTTATTCACCCAAAAAATATGCTCCAAATGAATATGTAGACAATCCTCAGTGCTTCCTGGATGAACATCTTTCATGCAATCAGACCCTCCAAGTTGGTTTAATTTAAACCAATTTATACCTCCTCAGGCATTGATCAATTTAAGGAGGAAGTTGCAAAAGATTTCCCCTCCATAACTTGCTTACTAAATATATTGTTTGCAACTTATGAACATGCTGTACTTGATAGCAATATATTTGTCTCCCTCTTTTAAAGAGCAGGAAGAAATTGAATTTTTCTTTTCAAAAAGTGGACTTAGAAAGTGCAATGGCTCATTAGATCTACTCGGGACAGATGAAAAACTAATTTAAAAATGTATAGCTATCTATTGAATATCAAAATTTTATTTATTTATTTGTCAAGCATATATAAGATAACAAGTAAAAGTATAATAATTTGAATACATGAAAAGAGTAAGAGTAAAAAGGAATATTAGGACAGGGATGGAAGGCATGCTGGTGCACTTATGCACACCCCTTACAGACCTCTTAGGAACGGGGTGAGGTCAACAGTAGACAGTTTAAGGTTAAAGTTTTGGGGGTTTGCGGAAGAAACCACAGTGTCAGGTAGTGCATTCCAGGCATTGACTATGAAGTCATATTTTCTGCAATCCAGTTTGGAGCATTTTACCTTGAGTTTGTATCTATTATTTGCTTGTGTATTGTTGTGGTTGAAGCTGAAGTAGTCATTGACAGGTAGGACATTGTGGCAGATAATTTTATGTACTATACTTAGATCAGACCGAAGTCGGCATAGTTCTAAGTTGTATAAGCCCAAAATGTGAAATCTGGTGGAATAAGATATTTTATTGTGGTTAGAGGAATAGTGGACTCTTCTCGTAAAATATCTCTGGACTCTCTCAATTGTATTTATGTCCGATATGCAGTGTAGGTCCAGACAGATGAGCTGTATTCAAGAATTGGTCTAGCAAATGTTTTGTATGCTCTAGTTAGTAGTGCAATATTACCAGAGAAGAAGCTATGCAAGATTAGGTTAACAACTCTTAATGCCTTTTTGGCAATGTTGTTATAGTGGGCTTTGGCACTTAGATCTTTAGAAAGGAGTACTCCAAGGCAGTGGTAGCATTCAAATAATTTAACAACCGGTTCTCTGCCCTAATGATTTCTTTTAACAACCAATTCACCAAACAGCTCAGAAAGTTAACAACTGGTTCTCCAGAAGTGGTGCAAACTGGCTGAATCCCACCACTGCTCCAAAGTCCTTGACAGAGTGAGGGTCATTTACAAGGTCAGGTCCATCTAATTTGTATTTTATGTTTTGATTTTTTTTTTGGCCAGTGTGCAAGACAGCATTCCTTGGTTGAGATTTGAAGTTGCCATTTGTTAGACAAATCTGACACAGTCAAGGCCTTTTTGAAGGGTAGTTGCATTGTTGGTGGTGTTGAATAGTTTAAAATGGAAGAGGAATAAGTGAAAGAAATAATGATAGTATTATTATCAAATTAGTATCAAAACTTTGGATATGCCATAGATAAATGGCAGAAATTGTGGGACAGAAATTATAAATTAACAATGTCAATTACCTATAAGGAAAATCTATATAAAATGTTTCATAGGTGGCACTTACCACCAGCAAGACTGGCAAAGATGTTTGAAAACATGTCCGCCAAATGTTGGAAATGTAATCAGATACAGGGTTCATATTATCATATGTGGTGGACATGCCCAAAGGCAAAAAGATATTGGAGTAAAATACACACACGGTTACAAAAAATGATAAAGCAACATACTGATTTTAAACCAGAAATATTTGGGTTGGGTATTTTACCAGAACAGTATAATAAAGGGAACAGATATCTAAGTTTACATGTGTTAACAGCAGCAAGAATTGTCTTTGCATGACAGTGGAAAAATGAAGAGATCCCTACAAATGAAAGTGTAATAAATATTAGAATATGCAGAGATGGACAGATTAACACTAAAAATAAAGGAGAAGGAAGAAACAGTACTTTTTAACATGGGACTTGTTTTACCAATGGCTAAATAATAGAAACAGACGTTAGAAATTAAAACGATTAAGAGAATGATTAATTATATAATGAAAGTATGGGCAAGCTAATGCCACTATTACTATGTGATTATTATTAATGATATGTATATTATGATAACCATTATGCTTATTGTCTTTTTGTTGTTCAAAACTAATTGTACTCAGACAACATGCTGTTCATATAGATGAATCCCACAGAATGGGATTCCGCCGGTTCAGGAAAATCAGTAGTTGTGACCTGTGGGTGGCCACCCCCACCCATGCTCCCCAGCGCTATGCCATCCTATTTATCTGAGTTTTCTAAGCCATGTGCATGCAGGCAAGCATGCGAGAGAGCAAAGCGCATGCGCAGAAGCCTGCATGTGTGTGCAGAGGGCGTGCACACGAGCAAAGCGAGCATGCATGTGCACACACTCACATTTTCTGTGGTGGGGCAAACTGTTTGTTAATTCATGTGCCGCCCACCTCTGGATATTGCTTTTTATGTTTATTAAAGAAAAATGTGTGTGTGTGTGTGTGTGTGTGTGTGTATGTATATGTATATGTATGTGTATATATATATATATATATATATATATATATATATATATGTTTTCTGAGGTTTTTGCAGGTGTTTGTATGTAGGTCTTTGGATATTCAAGTCTTCTCCCGCGTAAAATTGGAAGTGTCTTGGCGACGTTTCGATGAAGTCTCATTCGTCATCTTCAGGCTGGTGTTTTCGGCTCCTAGAAGCACAAAGCATTTATAAACTCCTAGAGCCAGCCTCGTGTAACCTCCCGAGAGGCCAGCACCAACCAGGAGGGACACGGGTCCAATAAACATGTGGCTGCACTCAGTGTGCCCAGTATCCTGTCCACGTCTTCAGGGGTCACAGAGGCAAACTTTTCCCAGATAACAATATTAAGACCTGCCTCAGTCATCCCACCTGAAACTGCCCCGTCAGAGTCCAAGTGTTCCCGAAACTGAGCGATTTTGTCATACAGATATCGTACAAAATCCTTGGCTGTGCCCTCCAGGGGGTCCTCCCGCACTTCCTGAAGGACCATGGAGTGGGTCACCCTAAACAGGGCAGCCGGGTGATTATCTGATGACGCAATAAGAGCGGCAAGATATACATTTTGCCGCTTTTATCGCCACTAGGTAGGTCTTAATATGAGACCTTACCAGTGTTCAGTCAGATTCAGAACACTGAATTGGTTGATAGGAGTTGATTTTAACAGACAATTTCCTGGAGTGCTACAGTTTGCCCTATCTTTGCCAAGACTTTGGCGCCCAAGATGCTGTTTGTGCCACACCTAATCACCACAAGCAAAGAGAGGAACCTTTAGGAGGAGTCTGAAGAACAGAATGATGCCTCCAATCATTATTGTTCTACTGCCTTCCTTTTTGGCTTCTGAAACAATAGGGAAGTATTGCCAACTTTTTTCTTCAGGTGTTGCTGTGAATGCTTCTGTAGACACCCTGACCATCTCAGGTCTTCGACCTTCAAGGATGTACAGCCTGCATCTCATGGCCTCTACAATGGGTGGGAGCACCAATGGGACCAGCCTTGTGATCACCACCAAGGACATGGGTAAGGAAAATCCTGGCCGTTTGGAGTTGGGAAAGTTAACTGGGCCCATGGAAATGGAAAGCCAGAATTATTAGGCCTATAAGTCAATAAGCCATCTGAGAGTGTAGGATTTTCCTAGAGGTGTAAAGAATGTCCTTGACGTACAACTACAGTTGGGACCCTAACTTGGTCGTTGAGCAAAGTGATTGTTGAAGACATTACATGTCCATTTCTCTCTATGACTGCTATCCCAGCACTCCTGGTTGTGATGGTTAATAATCTTGCAGGTGGTTTAGCAGAGTCCCAGATAAGAAGCATGGGGCTATCTCAGGGCGTGTGGGTGATGATGTGGGAGGTCCAGCACAAGCCGCCTGTGAGTTGGGGGTGCTGAGTATGGTGCAAAGCCACCCCAGCCTGACACTCCAGTACAGCACTCACTGGAGGCAGTGCTGGGGGTGGACCTAGAAGTGGGGCTTGGGGCCTTCCGCAGTCTAGGCCATTTGCCATCACCTCCAGCATTCTCGTGGTGCTTTGGACATCTCATTCTCCAAATCGAACAAAGCTTGGAAAATCTGGCTGGTATTGCTGAAGGTCCTGGGCCCTGGTTCAGCCCCCACCTTGATGCTGCCAAATGCCATTGTGCAGGGCAGCCTAAACTGGGGGAGACAGTGTGTGTGTATGTGGAATTGCAGCACCTCTGCAGTTATAAATGTGGGCAGGCTGCCAAGCACCCAAATTTTACTCACATGACAACGGGGCTGCTTCAGGGCTGAACAAATGGTTGTAAGTTGAGGACTGCCTGTACATCAGCCCTACAAGGTAGACTAGACTAAGAAAACAAGGCCACTTAGGCAGGTGTTACTTTTACTGTGACAACTCTAGGAACAGAATCTTGCAGGCTGGAGTGTGTTTCTTCCTCCCTCCCTTTCTCTTCATGTGAACTAAGGAAAGCCTCCCTGATGCATTTTCTCATGCAACCACCACCCCGCTCCCTGCCTCTTGCCCTTCCCAGCCATTCCTTTTGCATGCTGCAGCAGTGGTTCTTTGAAAATATTTCTATTAATTTATCAAAATATAAAATGCAGATATAAAAAGGAAAAATAAAATAATAGGAAAAGTGGGGAGGAAAAAGGAGAAAAGGGTAAGGTAAAGAAGAGAAGGAAAAGAAAAGCATTGACTTCCGGCTCTTTTTGGCGCAATAGAATAAGGCAATAACATACACAACATTTTACTTACAGATAATATATACTGGCCATTTCTATAATAACAGCAACCAAACCCAAAATCAAAGTTTCATTCCCCCCCCCCCCACATGTGTTTCTTAAAGCGTGGTCCAAGCAGCCCTGGAGGTCCCTCCACAGCATCTCACAGGTCCACAAAAATCTAAATTATTTGCCAGATATTGAAGATAGCAATAGCACTAGACTGCTTCACATTGTTAATTTTATTTTATTTAGTAACTATTTTACAAATGCAACAATTTAAAATTTTAATACAGTATATATTGATAAATATAACCAATACAAACAAAAGCTCTTTTGGGGTCCTTCATAATTTTCAAAAGTGAGAAGGGATCTTGAGATTAAAAAATTTAACAAAGACGAATATTCAGAATGGTTGGCTAAAGATGGTTCGTTGTTCGGAGACTTCCGGTGGTAGCGCCAGCGTGTTGGGAAGGAAGGAGACACCGCTCTGTCTCCTTTCTCCCTTTTCTTGTTTCGGGAGCCCATCTGCGGGCACTGCCAGCTACGAAGAGGTTGGCAGACAAAAGGGGATATCTGTAGGACCCCGGAGGTGAGCGCAAACACCCCGTAGGTTCAGGGATTTTCCCCCTAATCCCGTTCAAGAAAGATCCCAGCCCCCCCCCCGGGCTGGCCTGAACGCTGTAAACCACCCCAGAGAAGGAAGCAGAAGATCGGAAGGCATCAACCATATAAAGAAAACCTAAAGAGAAACAAAAGGGAGAGTGAATCGAGTTGAGAGGGGAGAAAGGACGGGGGAAAGAAGTGCTCCGGAGCAATTGGTGAGTTTGAGCCAGAGAAAGCGGCGAGCGGAGACGAGGGGAGCGGAGGAACGAAGCCAACCGGGAGCGCAGGATTGTGTATGGGAGGCAGCGGAGTGGAACGAAAGTTGGAGAAAAGGAAAAGTGAAAGATATTGCCTATATTGACTTTGCGATTCGGAAGGAGAGGCAGAGACTGCCGAGAGGGAGACTTGATTGATCGAAGAGGACTGAGAGAGATTTGACAGCGGAGACGTTGCGGGACGGAGGATTTAAGATTTGATAGTGGAGGATTTACCGCGTCAGATGGAATAAACTTTAACGCAGAGGGAAAAGAAATCCACAACAATTGGGATTGAACAGAAAGATCCATAGTTTTGAGATTGTGGACTGGAGAGTGAAACACAATAAAACTTAAACAGACTCTGCGAGATACTTCCGGTAGCAGCAAATATAAAGTGAATTGAAACAAAAGTAAGACTTTTGAACTTTTGAACTTCTCACAGTGAGAATTTGAACTGGGACTAAATAGGAACATTATTAACTGTGATTAATCTTTCCCAACCTGAGGAACGAAGGAATCTAATTTAAAAGACGAATCCAGGAAGCAGTGAAAATGATGCAACAACAGTGAGACTGGAATGAGTCAGCAATTCAGAGAGGGCATCCATTGCTGAAAGTTTGGAAGTATAACTACATTAATTTTTTGATTATCGTGCACTTTATAATATTTTTGCTGCTGTGATAACATTTAATATATTGATTGTGTTAAACTGCTATTGAACAATTTAATAATTTAACAATAATTGGTTAACAATATTTAATAATTTAAGAATATTGGAATAGACACATAAGTTAAATTAAGCTATAAGGGTTAAGATATAACATAATATACATTGTAGAATTAGGGATTGATATAAGGGTACTGTTTTATTGATTAGTTAATATATTGGATAATTAGTTTTAGGCATTTAATTATTACATTGATTGAATTGGAATAGAATTTAACTAAGTGAAGTAAGGAATTGATGATCTGCTGATTTATTTATCCATTTATATAATATATAACAGTATTCAATAGTAAAGAAAATAAGAGATAAAGAGAATAAGAAAGCAACTGATATTTAAGCTTGATCTGTGTTGTATAAATGTCCAATTGTTTAATTATAAAGAAGTAGAAAGATAGTAAGTAGGAAATTGAATATACTTAAGGAGAGAATTTAAAATGAGTCACTGAATTGGAGGCTCTTTTCCCTACTCCCACCTTTGGAAAATTTAACCCCTGAACTCAAAATACATATTAGGAATACAGTGTGTTATATTGCAGTGTATGATAAACTGGGATTATATAAAAGCAAAAGTTAGAATGTCATACACTTCTACATCTACCGTGTCCAAATCTAATAAGGGAACATCAGCAACCCGCATAGGGACAATTACATCACCTCTACATCAAAAATCTATAGATACAATGCTGGCATCAGATAAAGAAAAACCACCTCAACAATTTAATATGCAGAATATACAATCGATATTAATAAGCATACAGGAGGGGATGAGTAAAACACAAGAATCGATTGCCAGCAATCAAATAGAGAGTAGGAAAAACCACGAAGAGATGACAGCCAATGTTGTAGAAATAAAAGACCACCTGAAAAAAATGGACGACAGAATGGAGAAAATACAGCAAGATATAACTAAAAATGAACAAAGAATCCAAAAAATAGAACAGCAGATGGAACAGACAGATAAGAAAATGGAGAGGAGAGAACACGAACAGATGATGATGAATAAAGAATTAGAGGATTCGATCTCCTTTCTCGAAATGGAAAAATCGTCCTTTTTTCTGAGATTTCAAAATGTGGCAGAAACTAAAGAAGAGAACCCAAGGCAAATAATGACAGAAATTTTGGCAGAAGCGACAAAAAAATCGAAAGAAGAAATAAGTATAGAATTGGACGAAGTATATAGGGTCTTCACAAATTATGCTCGGAGGCATAAGCTCCCCAGAGAGATCCATGTTCGCTTTGCGAGAAAAACAATCAAAGAAGAAGTATATAAGATAATGAGGGAAACACCACCAACATACAAAGAAAGAGAAATAATAGTTCTTAAACAGATACCTAGAAGAATAAGGGAAATTAGAAAAAGTTATAACTTTTTAACAATAGAATTGAATAAACATAGAGCAATGTTTAGATGGCTAATGCCCGAAGGAATCATGGTAACATGGAATGATAGGAGATATAAATTGGACACAATACAGAAAGCACAGGAATTTTTTGAAACAAATTTCTATGTGGAAGAAGATAGACAACGACCAACTCAAAGAGAAATGGGAAAACAAGAGGAGCAAAGAGAACCGAGAACTAGGGGAGAAAAGGAAAGAATGGAAAGAGAGGGAGCTAGGGAAAAGACGAAACCAACTGGAGACAACACCAAAACACAGAAAACCAACTAAAGACAAACTGGAAAAATGGGAGAAGTCAAATTAATATCATTAAACATCAATGGACTCAACTCACCTACAAAAAGAACAAGAACATTTAAAAAATTACAGAAGATGAAAATGGACATTATAATATTGCAGGAGGTACATATAAAGAAACAACACCGTAAATTAATAGAATTTAACAGATTAGGAGAATTATATACATCTTTAGCAGAAAAGAAAAAAAAAGGCATCGCCATGTATGCGCACAAGCACTTACAGCCAAAGCAAGTATATCAAGATGACGAAGGCAGAATACTAATGGTAGAGATAGTAATAGGAGGGAAAAAAACATTATTGATAACAGTCTACGCACCAAATACTGCCCAAATGAGTTATTTTCAAAAAATCCATCAGAAGATTAAGGAATTGGACTATGAGAATATTTGCCTCATTGGAGATTTTAATGCAATTGACAATATAGAAAAAGATTATGGGGCTAACAAACAGAAAAAAACTAAGAAAAAATTATTGCCACAAACTTTCTACGATTTGGTGCAGGAATATCAGCTTAAAGATGCATGGCGAGAAGTGAATAAAGAGAGAAAGCAATTTACATATTATTCGAACCCGCATAACTCGTGGTCTAGGATAGATATGGCATGGATGACGGCGCAACTAAGAACAACTTTAAAAAGCATTGAAATAGCTGCTAATATCTGGGCTGACCATAATCCAATTGAGATATGTTGGAAAGGAGTTCAAGAGCGTAAAAGATGGATGTTAGATACAGAACTGTTGAAAGATAAGCAATATATAGAATGGATGCAGAAGGAATTGAAGATTTTCTTACAAATTAACTCCATAGAGCATACTAGTATACAAAATCTTTGGGACACGACTAAGGCCTATATTAGAGGCTTAACAATAGCATTCAATGCAAAAAAGAAAAGGGAAGAACAGCGACTAAAAGAAACACTAATAACCAAAATTCAGCAACTAGAAAAGGAATTACAACAGAATCCAGATAGACAGAAGATAAAAGAAGAACTAAAACTTACTAAGCATCAAATCAACCTGATGACAACTTCCGAAATTACAAAGAAAATGAAATTTGCAAAACAAAGATATTTTGAATTTGCTAATAAGACGGGAAGATGGTTAGCACATAAGCTAAAATCAGAGAGGGAAAAAAGGACGATAATACAATTAAAGGATAAAGATGGAACTATGTACTATAACCAAGAAGACAAAAAACGAATAGCGACTGAATTCTACCGAGAACTGTATGCAGAAGAAGCAATAGATGAGGAGGATGTGAGGGAGTACATAGCCAAAATTAACTTGAAAAAGTTAAAGGACCAGCATGTAGAGTGTTTGAACAGACCAATAATGCTGATAGAAGTAGAGGAAATAAGGAAGAAACAAAAAAACAATAAGACACCGGGAACAGATGGCTTACCGATAGAACTATACAAAGCTTTGAACCAGACCCTGGATGAAGTACTAACTCAACTTTTCAATGCGGCATTATTGAAAGCTAACACTCCCCAATCATGGAATGACACATTAATTACCCTGATACCAAAACAAGATGCAGACAGAGAAAATATTAAAAATTATAGGCCAATTTCGCTGTTGAATGCAGATTATAAACTCTTTACATCAATCATGGCACACAGATTAAAAACATTCATAGCAGAATACATACACGAAGACCAGAATGGATTCATACCCGGTAGACAAATCCAAACAAATACGAGAATAATAATGGACACATTAGAATTTTATGAATATCACCCGGACAAACAATTGGCACTAATATTCTTGGACGCACAGAAAGCATTTGACAACCTGAATTGGACATTTCTAATAACACAATTACAACAAATGGAAGCAGGAAACAAATTCATCCCGATGATACAGAATATATATAAAAACCAAAAAGCAAGAGTATTGATTAACGGCCAGACATCGGATTGCTTTGAAATTAAGAGAGGAGTAAGGCAGGGATGCCCACTGTCCCCCTTATTGTTTATACTAACCTTAGAAATATTATTGGAAGAGATTAGGAGGGACAAGGAGCTGTCCGGACTTAAGATAAAAAACCAACAATACAAGTTGATGGCCTTTGCAGACGATGTGGTACTGATAGTAGACAACCCCCTAGAGGCCGGCACTAAGGTGTTGAATAAAATACGACAATTTGGGAAAGTAGCAGGACTGAAAATAAATATGCAAAAAACTAAAATTATAACAAAAAATATTACAAAGGCCCAACAAGGAAAATTGGAAGAGTTAATGGGGATACAAATAACGAAGAAAATTAAATATTTAGGGATACAAATGACTAATAAAGTATCATCTTTGAAGGAAGATAATTATTCAGAACTCAAAAAACAAATTGATAAAGACTTGCAGAAATGGAATAAACTACAGTTATCAATGATTGGGCGTATATCGACAATAAAAATGAATGTACTTCCACGAATTTTATACCTGTTTAGAGTAATACCAATTAATCCCGGCAAAGCATTCTTTAAAGATTTGGATAAGATGACTGCTAAATTTATATGGCAAGGAAGAAAGGCCAGAATAAAATTAAAATATTTACAGGATGCCCAAGAGAGAGGAGGGATGGGCTTACCTAATTGGCAACTTTACTACAAAGCGACAGTATTAACTTGGATACGGGAATGGATTAATTTACGAAATAGAAGAATATTAACAATAGAAGGGCCAGACTTAACCAAAGGATGGCACGCATATTTATGGGACGAAAAATACATAAAACAGGGACAATTCTGCAGACATATGGTTAGAGCACCTTTGATTAAAATTTGGCACGAGATTAAAAAGTTGCAATACATGGAAATGCCAAGATGGGTCTCCACGATGGAGGCTCAGATTTACCCTAACACTCTAGACCCAAGTAAGATGAAAACATATCATGAGCTCCTGACAGAAGAAGGAAATCTAAAAACAAGAGAACAATTAAAAGAACAAGAAATAGAATTGGATTGGCTACCCTACTTTCAATTAAAAACCAAATACAACTCAGACAAGGAGAGATATGGAATACAACGAGAACCAAGTCAATTAGATAAAATATTTTTAGGCCCCATTGAAAAATCGATAACAAAATTTTATAACTATTTACTAGCACAGGCATTACAAGAAGAAATTGTTAAAGAAAATATGATTGCGTGGGCGAAAAATTTTGGTTACTCGTTACAGTTAGATGAATGGGAGAAAATTTGGAAATATAACAAGAAGGTAACCCTATCAACAGCATATAAAGAAAATGCATTAAAAATGTTTTACAGATGGCATTTCCCGCCGGCGAGAATCGCTAAGATGTACCTTAATGTATCACCGGGCTGTTGGAAATGTAGGGAAAAAAAGGGAACCTATTATCATATGTGGTGGCTCTGTCCCAAGGCCAAACAATTCTGGAACAATATTAGGATAAAATTAGAACAAATAACATCCCAGCATATATCGTTGAAACCACAGACTTTTTTATTAGGAATATTTACAGAACATTATGACAAGGACATAAGATATTTAATCACACACATCTTGACAGCCGCAAGGATTTCGTATGCACAACATTGGAAATCAGATACAATCCCAACCGACAGTCAAATAATAACTAAAATCATGGAATGCGCAGAAATGGACAGATTGACAAAAAAAATACAAGATAAAGAAGATTCGATGTACTACCAGGTGTGGCAAAAATGGTACCAATGGCTATCTAAAGTGAATAATTGACCCTGCATATAGTAAAATGAATTTATACAATATACATACAGATACACATATAGTTAGGAACATATTAGGAAGATATCATACAAGAAGTAACATGGTGAATGTAAAATCAAAGGTATTAATAGTAAATTAAAGATGGATTTAACCTATTATGTATATAGAAAGAAAACTACAGAAATATGACTAAGGATGTCTAAAATTAGGAATTTAGCTACCTAGGTGAAGGTAGTTTGTTGTTTGTTTGTTTGTTCAACGTTATTGTGTTTTTCTTTTGTGTTATGTACGTCTTTCAATAAAAAATGTTAAAAAAAAAAAAAAAGATGGTTCGTTGTTCTGATTCAGTGCCTCATAAAAATGCCCCTTTGTCCTCCCTGGTCTATGTGCCTGGCTCACCTGAATGGGAGAGTCAGTCGTAGCCAGCTTCTCCCATTCTCCTGGTGCTTTTCAGCAGGGGTCTCCAAACCTGGCCACTTTAAGACTTGGAGACTGGCTGGCTAGGGAATTCTGAGAGTTGGTCCCCAAGTCTTAAAGTGGCCAAGTTTGGAGACCTCTGCTTTTGAGAACTTTTGGGAGGCATCAGCAATTCATAAGATTGAAACCTGCTCATCCTTTTGCCTTCAAAAATATTTTTATGCTGCTGTTCTTACTGTGAAAGGAACAACCAAAGGCCTTAAGAGAGGCAAACAAGATTATTTTTTCTCCCTGAACATTCCAAAGAGATCGCATCCTTGAAGAGTTATGGAATTTTCTCCATAGCTATTCTCTGGGGACCCTCAACCTCAAAGGAAGTGGTTAGTTGGGGCCAATTCCTTCAGGGCTTCCTAATCACAGTTGTTACAAGCCCATCTGTGTAAATACCCATGAAATAAATAACCCTTGACTTACAACAATTAATTTACTGACTGTTCAAAGTTACAACAGCACTGAAAAAAGTGACTTATGTCCATTTTTCACAATTACTAGTTGCAACATGCCCATGGTCACGTGATCAAGATTCAGATACTTGGCAACTGGCTTATGATGGTCAATATGACAGGATCATGTGATCACTTTTTGTAAGCTTCTGACAAACAAAATCAAAGGGCAAGCCAGATTCATTTAAAAACCATGTTACTGCAGTGATTCATTTAATACTCGCCAATTGTGGCAAGGAAAGTTGTAAAATTGGGCAAAACTCACTTAAGAACTGTTTCATGGCCACATAAATATTGGGCTCAATTGTGGTAATAAGTCAAGGACTATCTTGCACAACCTCATTCTTCCACATTCATTTTTACACCTACAAAGTATCATTTGAAGTGCTAGTTCATTTTTACTTTGGTCAAAGACCAGCAGACAAAACAATGCAGCCAGTTGGCTTATGGGCACGTACTGGGCCTACCGCAGGGTTCCACTTTAGTTCCATGTGTGGGTGATGGTCACTAATCCACCCATATCCAATACCTTGCTCTCTCTTCCAGAATACCTGGATATCACCATTGTGTACTTACTCATTGGGCTGCTCTTGGCCATGATAATTGGCATGGTCATCTGCTTTCAGAAGAGCAAAAGGTACGTGAAGGAGCAAGCCAGAAGCTGTATAGCATCACTTTGTCACCTGAGTTTAGACTCCCATGGACAAGCGCAGGAGATAGCAGAGAGACCCAGCCAGAGACAGTGGGGTGGGGGCCGGAGGCAAAGCAGAAAAAAAATTCTATGGCAACAAAAGGAGGAGGAAGGGCAAAGACCATAGCTGCACACTTTGTGGCAGGCAGAGAGTATTGGACAAGTTCTTTGAAAGAGAGTGAGGTGGCATGCATGAACTTCACTCCCACATCCTCTCTAGGGGTTTTTGTCAATCCATGCCAGAACATTTCCCTGTTTGATGGGGTACTTAGGGTTAGCCAAGTCCAGGAAGGAAAGGCTAGCTGCATGGGGGAAGGGAACATGATGATGTTTCCTTCGAACTGAGTTCAGCTCCTCTTGACATCCAATAATGAAACAAGGCAAGGAGTAATAGTTTAGGAGAGGCTCCAACAATGAGCAGCAACTGGTGCCATGATTTGGGGAGAGCACTAAATGCCATTAAATATTTTCAAGAATTTACTTATCTAAAAACTAAAAAAAACCCAAAAGATGCTAGTATGAAACAAAAGAATACTTGCCAAATCAGAGGTCATATGTAGGACCCAGAATGTGTAAAGACCCCAAACTCACTCAGTCACATAGATGCACAGATCCTACTTTTATTACTGTATAAGGCAGCAAACATACTGAATAGCTCTTCCTCCTCCTGTTTTCCCACAACAAAAACTGTAAGAGCTGGGTTGGGCTGAGAGAAGTGACTGTGAGAGAAAGTGGCTACAGAGAGATATATATAAATGACAGTATAGATGATGATATACCTGACTGGCTCAGGAATTCTGGGAGTTGAAGTCCACAAGTCATAAAATGGCCATAGTCCCCCACACCTGATCTAGCTTAAGATATAGAGATAGTGTATATGTGTGTGTGTGTGTTGCAGATTGTGTGTGAAGACAAGATCCCAAACTCATATATGTCTGAGTTTTTATGTATGTATGACAGAATTTCCCTCCTAAGGAGCTATTTCTCCTGAGAGAAAATTCCCTGACCCATGTTCCAGTTATCTGTGTTGATGTGTTGTGTTGACAGGTTATGTTGATTCACATATTAGACAGGAGCACAACAGGGAGTGGCCAATATCAGGGTTTAGAGCTTCGCTCTTGGCATGAGAGTCCAGACTAACCGGGTGCTTCTCTCTTCCTCTGTTCTCCCCAACTCACCCTCAGGATGAAGACGCAGTTCTGGCCCAGTGTCCCTGACCCAGCCAACAGCAGTCTGGGCAAATGGGCCCCCGCTGTTCTACAGGAGGTAAATCTGGAAGCTGCTGAGACAAACGGCTGCTCTTCCTTCTGCAGCAGCAGCTGCTGCTTTATGAACCTTCCATCCAGCCAGATGTATTGGCACCACTGCATGAGCGACCCTGCCCATTTTCATTTGCTGGATTTGAAAAATATGTGTGTTCTGATTGACAGCTCAATTAACCTCATTTTCTAGGTTCATACAACATGCTGAGCCACAAACTAATTACTTGAGTGGAGTTCATACAAAATACTGGGCCAAAATGCCTTATCATTCAGTGCTAATGAGTTTTGCATACAGAGATAATAAGGTTTATCTACAGGTAAAATACAGCCCAGATCAGTTGCAAAGCAGAGTTTGCATAGGCTAAAGGAGCTTTATTTCAGTTTATGTATGTATTCAATCTTTTCTTAGGAGGTTAAGTGGAGTGTTTTCCTTTTACTCGTATAATGACCACATGAAGCAGGCTGGGCTGAGAGAGTAAGGCCTTGCCTCTCCTCTCCACTCAAGAAAGTAGAACTCTTGAAACAATTGGCATTTCAAAGGGAAACTTTTATTGAAAGGAAAGTCATAGCAAGACAAAGAATGCAGGAATTGAGGATTCATATGCAAATTCTATTAGATTAAAACAGTTAGAGACCCCTCCCCTCAGTCCAGTGTTGAATAAGACAATCCGCAGGTGTGGAGATGTTTTGAGAATCTCAGGCTGAGGTGATAAGATGCTATTCTCAGGCATAGCTTGCTGGAGGCTCCGGAGCTGAGACAAAACAGATGTCCCTCCCCCCTTTGTTCCAGGAAGATAAATCAAAGCACAGGCTAAACATGCACCAAGAAGGTTATAAACTGAAGAATGCCTCCAGGCCACCTTCCCACCAGAATGTCAGCATCCCAATACGGATCTATGGAACCTGACATGCTGCCTCCCAGGAGAAGAAGTCCACCTGGAAAGGAAACAGAAGGGGAGATACAGAGCAATAGTTTAGTTAGGTTTATCAAGATATTGGGCATTAAATTGTCTCAGTAACTTGGAGGCTCTGACATGTTTCTTAGCTACCCATTCATTTTGGGACGGAGACAAGTACTTCTAGGATACTAAGTATTGCATGGCACCATGGTGTGTGTGTGAGTCAGGGATTTCCTTGATCTCAAAGTGTTGTTCTCCTTCAACCATAATAGGAGGTGATGCTTTCTCAGGTTGCCTGAGTGGGGAGATTTCTGCAGTGAAATACATGGTGCACTTACCTGAGGGTTTTTGGTAGTAGTAATTTAACTGTCACCGGATTTATAATCCAGGTAATGGGGAAAGGTCCTATGTATTTCAGTTCTAATTTCTTGGAGGGTTGTATGGATTGTAGAAATTTGGATAGGCCATCAGCTAGGAAGTTCTTCCCCCCAGGGAGGTATTTGAGAGTGAAGTCGATGCACTTGAAATACTGGGCCCAGCATTCTTGCTTTGGGGACAGTTTCCATGTGGTTTTAAAGCCTCCAGATTTTTGTGGTCAGTCCAGACCCGGAAGGGAATTTTATTCTCTTCCAAAAAATATCTCCATGTAAGGAGATCCCACTGAACAGCATATGCCTCTTTCTCTCAAACAGTCCATCTGTGTCTCTTGGTTTTTTGGAGGTGTATGCTGTAGTTGGCCTTGTTCATTCTCTTGGAGGAGGATGGCCCCGACTGCTACATCTGCATCTGCTTGGATGACAAAAGGTTCTGGGTGCTTCAGCACTGGTTCTGCTGACAACAACCACTTTAAATTTTCAAATGCTGCTTGACATTTCATGGTCCAATTCAGCGGCTGCCTTGATTTGGATTTAATCCCTCCCCCCTTTTAGTTTTTAGTAAATTGGTGATTGGAAGTGCAATTTGTGCGAAAGCCTGGATGAATTGCCAGTAGAAGTTGGCAAACCCCAAAAAACTGCAGCTGTTTACATGTGCAGAGAGGGGCCCATTCCACCACTGCCCGCAATTTTCCAGGGTCCATTTCTACACCTTTGTGGGAGATTCTGTATCCTAGGTAGCATATCTTCTCTTTGTGAAACTCACATTTTGAAAATTTTGCATAAAGCTTTCATCCTCTTCCCTAATTCTCTGTAATAGCCTCACTCATCCAGCTTCAAGAAACTCTTTCCCTTGAAGAGATTAGCCAACATGTCCTTCATTAGGGGAAGGGGGTAAACATTTTCCATGCTTACTCCTATATACTTACTATATAGCTTTGGCTTTGTAGTTTTGTCCAAAACTCAGCAGGTGAGGTCTCGGAACTCTTCAATGTATTCAGTCACTGGCCAGCGACCCTGCTTCACAATTCTGATCTGGTCATGGGCCTTCCGATCTGCTAGGTGACAATGGAGTGCCATCATGAAACAGTTGAAGTTCCACAACTCTGGGGCATCAGCATTGTGATGAGTCACCATCCATCTGGCTGCCGCTCCTTCCGGGGCCAGGGTGGCAACTCTGACTTGGGCACCCTGCGTTTAGAAATCCCACCGGTATTTCTGCATGTATGTCAACTGCTGTGGGTCGCAGTTGTATTTCATACTCAGTCTTCCATTCTAGCTGTGGGGCTCTTGCCAGCCCGGGGCATTTGCATGGACTGGTGCTGCATGTGGTGGGTTCGCCAGGGTGACTGCTGGCCCCACTGCCCCATCTGCCGGGTCCATGGCCACTAGACCTGCTTCACCTCCCCCCTCTTGGCAGTCCAATTCCCCCTGAGCTCTTAGGTTCTCAGAAGCCTCCATCACAAACAGTATGACGTGTCTTTTAAGTCACTCATCTCTGACCGGTTCCTTGGCCAGGTCCTCCCCTTCCCACAGGGCGTCCAGCTCACATTTCCAGCCTGGTTGCCAGCCACCTCGGGTGAGGGTGATACTTTTAGTTCTTCCATCCCAATTGTCTTTCTTCCCCACTCCAATCAACCATCTTGGTTTTGTGGGATGTTTCAGAGCAACCTCATCTTCGATAGGGCATTCAGAGATTGCATCCATCTGGGCGCTGCTAGAGGTTTCACCCCAGCACTCTCACTCTCGGTGCTCGCCACTTTGCTCAGACATGGTTTGCAGGGTCCCCTTGATAGAGCAAGTGCTTCTCAGGGTTGACCATTTTTGCAGATCCTACTTTTTCTAAGTACTTGCCTCTCCTCTCAGCTCAAGAAAGTAGAACTCTTGAAGCACTTGGCATTTCAAAAGAAAGGAAAGTGATAGCAAGACAAAGAATGCAGGATCTGAGGATTCTGGTGCAATTCCATTAGATTAAAACAGTTAGAGACCCCTCCCCTCAGTCCTGTATTGAGATGTGGTTGTTTTGAGAATCACAGGCTGAGAAGGTGATAAGAAGCTGTTCTGAGGAGCTGACACAAAACAGATGCCCCCCACCTTTCTTTCCCAGAAAGGTAAATCAAAGCACAGGATAGACAGGCACCAGGAAGAAGGTTATAAACTAAAGAATGCATCCAGGCCCCCTCCCCACCAGAATGGTAGCGTCCTGATAGGAATCTATGGGACCTGACAGACTCTCAGCTTCAATAAGAACTGGAGTCTCCCCAGTTTCCCCAGAGCCATTCCAGGGAACCTGTCTCTTGAAGAATGCTTGCTGGTATAACCAGAGGGTAAGGTAGTGGCTGCAATTGAGACCAATCCTGCAATTGCTAAGTGAAAAATCATGTGCATGACAGACTTATGACCTGATTTCTTGTTTTGTCACTGTGGAACATTACATGACCACAATTTATGATTTTATTTGTTTGTTTCTATTCCACCTTTATTATTTTTACAAATAATTCAAGGTTGGGAGCATACCTAAGACTCCTTTCTCCTCTGATTTTCCCCACAACAACCAATCTGTGAGGTAAGGTGAGAGAGAGTGACCAAGTTACCTGTTTCCATGCCTAAGGCAGGACTAGAACTCACTATCTCCTGCTGATTGGCCCAAAGTCACCCAGCTGGCTGGCTTTCCTACCCTTCCTTAGTTGGCTGGCTAAGGAAGGACTTGAACTCACGGTCTCCAGCTTTCTAGCCTGCTACATTCATCACTGGATCAAACTGGCTTTTATTTCTGCATTCTGTGTTAACTTTGCTTGTGGCAAGCTAGTTGCAAAGCACACAAATAGCCACCATGTGAGTATTATACGAGGACAGATCACAAAACTATTTTGCCTACTGTTGTAACCTCAGTCACTAAATAAAGCAGTCAGTAAACAAGGACTGCCTGTAAAGCCTTCCTGCCCCATGATAGTCTACCTCTAAATGAAGATGCTGGAAATGAACATCCCCAACAGAACGTGCTTAAGGACAGAACCCACTCACCCCTTTGGACTCAGCCAGTACTAGATTTCCTTAGTGGCCACCCTGCCATAATTAATCGTCCCTTCTCCTGCCTTTTTCCACAGGAGACCCTGCAGGCCCCCAAGGCATGCGAACTCAGCCCCGTCATTGTTTCTGCCATCCTGGTAATTGAAACTGATGAGAAGAAGTGCCTTTCCTGTGGGAAGAGTGAGCCCAGCCCAGCCACGGAGGACAGCACAGTAGCCCTCTCTGACTCTGGTGCCCATGAAGCCAAAGGAGCCATGCCAACTGGGGGCTCGGGGCCAACCTCCTACATGAATAACCCAGAGCCTGTTCAGTATGCCAAAGTGCTGGGGGGCAGCTGTCGCACTCAGCAAGAAGCCTCACCCACCATCTATATACGCTCCAGCTCCAGGCAGCCTCTGCTCCACAGCCTGAATCCAAGCCCAAAGTCCTACAAGAACATGTGGTTCCACAGTGACCAGCCCGAGCAAGCCACTCCTTCCAGCTTCCAAGAGGAGACAGTTTTCTTGGATGGGGCCTTGCTGGATTTCCCATTGCTGCAGGGACTCAAAATTGATGGCGACGAAGACCTCTGTGACTTCCGACGGCTTTAAGGACCCAGCTGGAGTCACAGGGCTGCAAGAGGGAGCAGCCTACTCTTTTTTGACTTCTTCCCTTCTTCCTTCTCCTCCCTGAGAGCCATTATTTTGTGTTTGAGACTATAATGAGGCCAGGAAGGTGGGAAAGATAGGCAGTGTTCCCAGGGAAGAGTCACGTTTCTTCAAGCTCAGAAACAGCCATGCTGTTTAGAGCAGGGGTATCCAAACTTGGAACTTTACGACTTGTGGACTTCAACTCCCAGAATTCCTCAGCCAGCCATGAAGTTGACGTCAACAACTCTTAAAGTTGCCAAGTTTGGAGACTTCAAGTTTGGAGATGAGTAAAAGGCAACCTCAGGGAGGTGTGAGTGTTGGATTTTCATTTCTGCTTCTGCTTCAGAAGCTGCCAGAGGCACTGAGATAACCTGAGGGCATCTCCAGAGATGGGAACCAGCCTATTTGGAAGTGCTAGAATGAAGTTTGAGATTAGATAAAAATTAGGTGTCTTAACATTTAACATTTTTACAGCTTCAAAACACAAACGCTGCACCACTCCCAATCTGCAGAACTCATGTGCTACCCAATGTCTGTAAATTCTCCACCCCCACTTTTTCGTCATCTTTTTGCAACTGTTAGAAACTCAGTCTTGCTGAGTATCCTCTGTTCTCATGACTTCTGCTTCCAATCTAAATAGATGAGCCACAGCCCTTGTTTCAAGCCGCTCCTGTAGAATGGACCGCTCCTTCCCAGTGGCTTTTTTTGTCACTGGGTATACAAAGTGTGTTGGTCACAACAGTTGCCGGCCTGATGATGCTACCTAGTTGGGTAATGTCTGAGGCAAATAAGCCAAGAGTACTAAGGACTCCACAGTTCAACCTTGAGCTATATATTCTATTGACGGTTCCAATATTTACTGAACTCCCCAATCTGGAATCCCAAAAGAGAGCAGAGTTCAGCAATCTTGGCAGGAAGGCCCATGTCTCCATTACACAGGACTTCAGTACTATTTTGGTTACTGGTTAAGTCAGTGAAGGTCTTCTGCCACCCAGGACCATGCAGACCATCCCTGAAACTGCCAAATGTCCACAGAAGAATTCTCTCAGTGATTGAAATGATGTAGATGCTTGTGGAGAAGTGCCAGCCAAGAAAAAGCCACAGCTCAACATGCCCACATTAGCATGGATATAAAGGAAGGAGTAGAAGGAAGCAATGGGCATGAAGAAGGGTAAGAAAGAAGTAGCTGTTTCCTGGTCAGTCTATGTCTGTTATGATTGTCTCTGACTGACTTGCAATGAGGACTCAGTCAAAGACACGGGATGGCTACAAGAAGATGCCAAAGAATGGTAAAGAGAAGGCTCATTTGGAGAACTCCCTCATCCCTTCGAAATGCTTTTTCCACAACTGCTGCTATTATTTATCATGTATATAAAACACTGTACATTAAAGGTTCTCTTGTATTGTCCCTGTCTGAACTCCGAGGAAAACTCCTTATTCTTTTCTTCCTGTCAGATAGCCAGAAATTAACTGACACATCACTTGTTTACATAGATTTGCACGGCTGCTCATATCACCATAGTGACTTTGGGCAATAAAACATATAAAATATCAACCACAAGAACCAATCAATATATCAAGCCTAAAACAGTGTCCCCCAACCTTTCCAGCTTTGTGGGGGGGGAGGTGAGGGAGAGGAAATGGCTCCACGCAAGCAGCAGGCGTGTGCATTCTATTTGTGTGAGCGGTGGGCACGCACGTGTGCACATGAAGCTCCATTTGTCTGCCATAAGTTTGCACAAATGGACCTTCACACACGTGTGAGTGCCCGCCACTTGTGGAAATGGAGCTGCATGCACAAGGACACACCTGCCGCTTGCAGGGCCCAATTCCAAGTGGGACCCCTGGCCTAAAAAGTCCACAAAGGTAAAAACAAATCCAATGAATTAAAAGTGCCCTGAAGGCTCCTTCCACTGTAGCCATTCCCATCCTTGAGAGCAGAATCAGATCTTTAAAGCTTGTCCGAAGACTCAGCAGACCAAGGCTCCACTTTAGTGGAGGTCAGAGTATGGTGTGCCATGGGCTTGTTTTCTGGTCCCTCTGGGTGACATTCTTTAACCTTACACTACATCAAAGGGGATACAACTGAACGTTTTGGGTGATACCACAGCATTTACCAACACCCAACAACTATCCAAGGAAGATGGATGATTAAGAAATATAAATAAATCCATTCTCAACGTGCCAATAAACGTGTGAAGGAGGTTTATATATTTTTTAACTATGCTGTCCAGGGTAGAAGTTTCATTTTACAAAAATTCCCATCAGAATTCAGTTTACTTCTATTTACTCCTCCAGCGACTGATACTTAGCTACTGTATGGTCAAAGCTACTACTATATTAGCCAGGCAAACTTATTTTACTGTATAATTCCTAACACTTACAATTTGGAGCACAAGTACCTTTATGCTTTCAATTTGGTCTGCAGTCAGTTAAAATTGCACTTTATCGGTGCTGGATTTAATCCAGTGGTGGGATTCAATTTTTTTAACAACTGGTTCTGCAGATGTGGCTTAGTTGGGGGTGTGGCTAGCTGGTCATGTGACCGGATGGGTGTGGCTATGTGCATAGGGACTACTCAGAGGGCTGAAAAAAAGTCATTTTTGACTGTCCTCACACTTATGACCATCCTCACATTTATGTCTGTTGCGGCATTCTTAACAACTGTATCACTCATTTCACAACTGCTTCTCTTCATCATGGTGACAAGATAGGGCAAAAACGTAAAATGTGAGGACAGTCATAAATTCGAGGACTGGTCAAAAGTGCGAGGACCAGTCAAAAATAACTTTTTCAGTCCTCTGAGTAGTGCATATGCACAAAAGGACTACCCAGAGGACTGAAAAAAGTGATTTCTGACAGGTCCTCGCACTTTTGACCTGGTACCGGTTTGAAGCCAAACCCAAACCCAAACCCTAACTCTAACCCCTAACCAAGAAACTAAGAAACTATATAAATCATGTCTGATGCTTAATAAAATACTGTTGATTCTGCCGGTTCTTTTCTTCTATTACCGGTTCTCCAAACTATTAAATTTTTTTACAACCGGTTCTTGCAATCCGGTGCGAACCGGGAGCAACCCGCCTCTGACACACACACATTGTCGTTGGGAGTGCCCCTCCCTGTGCGGTCCCTGCCCTCCCTGTCTCTCCCGGAATCTCCTGCCTTTTGCTCCCTTCCAGGCAAAGGGGCTGCCGGTCACTTGTACCCTCAGCGCTGTGAGGTTTTCAGACCTACCACAAATAAGAGCTTGGTTTTGAGTTCAAGAATCGCTGTTGTGGATGTCAATAGTGGGGGGATAAGAAGGGGGGAAGCGGAAATCCCTGGCTGAGACTTGTGAAGAGAGCAAAGGAAGTGGAGAGTCCCACCTAGGGGTTCCATGAACCTCCTTGAGCTCCATCCCCCACAATACCCAACAGATTCTCCCCCCCCCCCCCAATTTCTCTGCTTCTCTCTCTCTGCTATGAACTCCCTCCTCCTTCAGGTGAAGCCACAAAGGACTCTGCCCGGAGACCGATGATATTCAAAGGAGGGAGAATTCCCATTGGTGCATCCTCTGGTTCTGGTCCTTCCCACCTCCAAAGTCTGAGGTCAACGCTTCCTCCCCCCAATTCAGAACCGCCGATTTCTTCTCTGAGGCTGAAAGCAGCTGACTAGGACACACACACACACACAAAAAAAAAAACATTTCATTTCATAGATGAGGATTTCTGCCCTAGGAAGATGTTGGGGTTAGGGTGGCACTGGATGAGTAGAGGGGAGCCGCCCCCCCCCCCATAGCCAAGGAAGACTTGGGGGTCATTTTGTTGGGTCTTTTTTTAAAATGAAAAAGTTTTACAAATACAAATTTTTCCCTCTTCCCCCACTTCCCCTCCCTAAACCTCCCTGACGCATCCCTCCCCACCCTTGACTTCCCTTATAACCTTAAAATTAAAATTCATTTTTAACTCCCCAAATATTAAAAGGTGAAATCCAAATCATATCATGTCAGACAATTCCCTCCAGCTATTCTACCCCGTCAGTACTAAAAATTTCTACATAACATTCAAGTAAAAGCTATCTAATACTTCCTTGATTGATATTTATTCTGCACATAGTCTATCCCAAACATTTAAAAAATTCAAAAAATTCTAAATCATATCATAATTCCCCCAACTACACCCTGCATATACTATAGTTTAGTTTATTTCAGATTTATATACCGCCCTATCTCCCAAGAGGGACTCAGGGCAGTGAACAGCCAATTTCTACATAGCATTCAGCTAAACGCGATACTTCTTTGTTTGATATTTATTCTGCACATAGTCTATCCATTTCTTCCATTCCCACACAAAAGTTTCTTGAGTCCGGTCTTTTAAATATGCTGATATCTTTGCCATTTCAGCAAAACTGGCCACCTTCAAAATCCATTCTTCAATAGTAGGTAAAACATCTTTTTTGTTTCATTCACTGAGAAATCCTTAACTATACCCAGTAAGAACAATTGAGGAGAAAATTGGAGTTTTTTCTCAAGACATTTTGCATTACCCACCAAATTTTGATCCAAAAAGCCTTCACTTTCTTGCAAGTCCACCATATATGGTAATATGTAGCATCTAAGCAATCACATCTCCAACATTTTGGCTGAACATTAGGATACATGCATGACAATTTCTTAGGATCTAAATGCCACCTATAAAACATTTTATAAAAATTTTCCCTCAAATTCTGTGACTGTGTAAAATTTAACATTCTGGACCCATATTTTTTCCCATGTTTCCATCATAACTGGTTCTCCAAAGTTTTGCGCCCATTTTATCGTACAGTATTTAACCAGTTCATTTTCAGAGTCTAACAAAATATTATAAATCCTCTCAATATGCATTGGACCTTTCTCTTTTATCTGTCTTACCAATTCATACAACATCAAACCAGTTTTTTGATCTTCCCTCCAATTGAAGTTGATTATATTGTAGCCAAGTTAGATTAATACCTTCTTCCAACAGAGTGTTTAATGTCTTTAATTGCCATCTACCCCATCATTAAAAAGTACCTCTTTATATAAAAGCCCCCAAGTGACTTAATACTTATATTCCGTGTAATATGACCAAGATCCAACCACAAATTTTGTAATCCAATTTAAACTGGTGCTTCTTCCATACTCTCATCAAAGAGTTTCTGAGTATGTGACTCTTGAATACTTTATCAACTTTATTTTCATAGAATAAATATGCATGCCAACCAAATTCCAAATCGTGGCCTTCTATATTCAATATTTCAGACCTTGTCATGCCAAACCAATAACTCGCTTGTGTAACGCTGCTGCTTCGTAATACAATCGTAGATTTGGAAATTTAAGGCCACCCCTTTCACGAACATCTTGCATAATTTTCAGTTTGACTCTTGGCTTTTTATCATTCCAAACAAAATTATTCAATCCTTTTTGCCATTCTATAAGATGTTTATCACTTTTAAGCACGGAACCATTTGAAACAAAAATAAAAATCTAGGTAGAACATTCATCTTAACTGCTGCTATTCTTCCAAGTAAAGATAGCTGCAGCTTTTTCCAGGTTTCCATATCTTTTTGCACCTTTTGCCACAACACTTCATAGTTATTTTGAAAAAGTTTTATATTTGAAGCTGCAACTTGAACTCCTAGATATTTCACCTTTGGTACTATTTCAAATCCTGCCATCCTTTCAAGTTCCTTCTTTTGACCTTCTGACATGTTTTTGACTATCATCTTGGTTTTTTTCTGATTCAGTCTAAATCCTGATACCATACCGTATTCTTCTATAATGTCTTTCATCTGAATTATTGATTCCATCGACCGTGTTAGGGTGACAACCAGATCATCTGCAAATGCCCTTGTTCTGTAGTTATCTTGCCTTATAGCTATTCCATTTAAGGTACTCGAATCCCGTATTGTATTCAACAAGACTTCTAAAGTTAAAATAAACAACAATCGGGATAACGGACAACCTTGTCTTGTTCCTTTTTCAATACAAAAGTTTGTAGTTAAACTTCCATTAATAATGTGCTGTTTGCTCTTGATAAATTGCTGAAACCGCCTGAAGAAACTGGTCCCCAAAGTCCATTTTAGTTAAAGTCTTTAATAGAAAATTCCAATTGACTCGATCAAAGGCCTTTTCCGCGTCCAAAAACACCAGCACTGCAGGGATCTGTTTACTCTTCTCCAGATGTTCTAATAAGTCTATGATTTGCCTGACATTATCCTTCATATATCTGCCTTCTATAAATCCAGCTTGATCATGATGAATCATCTCTTGCATAACTGGTATTAATCTGTTGGCTAAAACTTTTGCAAAAATTTTATAATCCGTATTCAGGAGAGATATTGGTCTGAAATTTTCCAGTTTTGTAGAACCTTCCTCTTTTGGTATCAATGAAACAAAGGCTGTCTTCCCTGAAGGGGGTACTTTACCCCTTTTTGTATGCTACAAAATCAGTCTTTAAGATGTTCAATCATTTCTGCTTGTAAAGTTTTATAATACACCACTGTTAAACCATCTGTCTCTGGAGCTTTAGCTGTTTCCAATTGTTAGATTGCAAAAATAATCTCCTCAACTGTTATTAATTGATTCATTCTTTCCTTTTGTTCTCTAGAAACTTTCATGACTTTACTTTCTTCTAAGTATTTATCTATAAGTTCATTTTGTATATGATCTTTGGCATATAGTTTAGTATAATGACAGATTTGAAAAAGGAAGACATATTCATATTCCTCACAGTTTGAAAAGGAGAAAAACACAGTCAATTTTCAAGTACGACTTTCCCTGAGGAGAAAACGAATCTGTATCTCCCAATTGGCAATAGGACTCAAATAAGCAGGAAAATGTAACTTTAGACAAAATTTGCACGATTGCACAATTTGACACGATTTGCAAAAGAAACACATATTAATATTACCTATAGTCTGAAAAGATCAAAACACATTCAATTTTCAAACGCGAACTTTCCCTAAACAGTTAGACCAAAGCTGTTTTTCATAACCGGTTTCAATTCAGGCAGAAAATGTAACTTTTGACGCACTGCTCAGATTTGCAACCGAAAGACATATTCATGTTCTTCACAGTCTGAAAAGCACAAAAACAGTCAATTTTCAACTACGAACTTTCCCTAAGGAGATAAACCAATCTGTATCTCACAATTGGCAATAGGACTCAAATAAGCAGGAAAATGTAACTTTAGACACAGTGATCCGATTTGCAAAAGAAACACATATTCATGTTCCCACGGTATGAAAAGGTCAAAACACATTCAATTTTCAAACGCGAACGTTCCGTAAAAAGTTAGACCAAAGGTGGTTTTCAGAACTGGTCTCATTTTAGTCGGAAAATGTAACTTTTGGCAAACTTCTCAGATTTGGAAAAGAAACACATTCATGTTCCTCACAGACTGAAAAGCACAAAAACACATTCAATTTTCAAGTACGAACTTTCCCTGAGGAGAAAACGACTCAATTCAGACAGAATACAATTTTGACACACTGCTCAGATTTGAAAAAGGAAGACATATTCATATTCCTCACAGTTTGAAAAGGAGAAAAACACAGTCAATTTTCAAGTACAAATTTCCCTGAGGAGAAAACGAATCTGTATCTCACAATTGGCAATAGGACTCAAATAAGCAGGAAAATGTAACTTTAGACACGTGATCCGATTTGCAAAAGAAAAACATATTAATGTTCCCGATGGTCTGAAAAGTCAAAACACATTCAATTTTCAAACGCGAACTTTCCCTAAAAAGTAAGACCAAAGCTGCTTTTCAGAACTGGACTCAATTCAGTCGGAAAACGTAACTTTTGACACAGTGCTCAGATTTGCCAAAGAAACACATATTCAGGTTCCTCATAGTCTGAAAAGCACAAAAGCACATTCAATTTTCAAGTACGAACATTCCCTGAGGAGATAAACCAATCGGTATCTCACAATTGGCAATAGGACTCAAATAAGCAAGAAAATGTAACTTTAGACACAGTGACCCAATTTGCAAAAGAAACACATATTCATGTTCCCCACGGTCTGAAAAGGTCAAAACACATTCAATTTTCAAACGGGAACATTCCCTAAAAAGTTAGACCAAAGCTGGTTTGCATAACTGGTCTCATTTTAGTCCGAAGATATAACTTTTGGCAAACTTCTTAGATTTGGAAAAGAACATATTTATGTTCCTCACAGGTTGAAAAGCACAAAAAAAATTCAAGTTTCAAGTATCAACTTTCCCTTAGCAGATAGACCAATCTGTATCACACAATTGGCAATAGCCCTCAAATAAGCCAGAAATTGTAACTTTAGACACAATGATCCAATTTGCAAAAGAAACACATATTCTTTTTCAAATTGGATCACTGTGTCTAAAGTTACATTTTCCTGCTTATTTGAGTCCTATTGCCAATTGTGAGAAACAGATTGGTTTATCTCCTCAGGGAAAGTTCGGACTTCAAAATTGACTGTGTTTTTCTGCTTTTCAGACCGTGGGGAACATAAATATGTGTTTCGTATCCAAATCTGAGAAGTTTGTCAAAAGTTACATTTTCTGTCTGAATTGAGTCCAGTTATGAAAAACAGCTTTGGTTATCTTTTTAGGGAATGTTCGCGTTTGAAAATTGTGTTTTGACCTTTTCCGACCATGGGGAACATGAATATGCAAATCAGATCACTGTTCCTAAAGTTACATTTTCTGCCTTATTTGAGTGCTAAAGCCAATTGTGTGATACAGATAGGTTTATCTCCTCAGGGAAAGTTCATACTTGAAAATTGACTATTTTTGTGCTTTCAGACTGTGAGGAACATGAATATGTCTTTCTTATCCAAATCTGAGGTTTACAGTTACATTTAAGTTACATTTTCTGTCTGAATTGAGACCGGTTATGAAAACCAGCTTTGGTCTAACTTTTTAGGGAAAGTCGCGTTTGAAGGTTGAATGTGTTTTGAATTTTTCAGACCGTGCGGAACATGAATGTGTGTTTCTTTTTCAAATTGGATCATTCTGTCTAAAGTTACATTTTCTGGCTTCTTTGAGGGCTATTGCCAATTGTGGGATACAGATTGGTTTATCTGCTAAGGGAAAGTTCATACTTGAAAATTGAATTTTTTTTGTGCTTTTCAGCCTGTGAGGAAGATGAATATGTGTTTCTTTTCCAAATCTAAGAAGTTTGCCAAAAGTTACATTTTGCCACTAAAATGAGACCAGTTATGAAAACCGTGGGGAACATGAACTTTCCCTAAAAAGAAAGACCAAGGCTGGTTTTCAAAAAGGGACTCAATTCAGTCGGAAAATGTACCTTTTGGCAAACTTCTCAGATTTGGAAAAGAAACACATATTCATATTCCTCACAGTCTGAAAAGCACAAAAGCACATTCAATTTTCAAGTACGAACATTCCCTGAGGAGATAAACCAATCGGTATCTCACAATTGGCAATAGGACTCAAATAAGCAAGAAAATGGAACTTTAGACACAGTGATCCAATTTGCAAAGGAAACACATATTCGTGTTCCCCACGGTGTGAAAGGTCAAAAGACATTCAATTTTCAAACGGGAACATTCCCTAAAAAGTTAGACCAAAGCTGGTTTTCATAACTGGTCTCATTTTAGTCCTAAAATATAACTTTTGGCAAACTTCTTAGATTTGGAAAAGAAACACATATTCATGTTCCTCACAGGTTGAAAAGCACAAAAAAAATTCAATTTTCAAGAATGAACTTTCCCTTAGCATATCAACCAATCTGTATCACAAAAAGGGTCAAATCACGTTCAAATTTCAAACGCGACTTTCCCTAAAAAGTTAGACCAAAGTTGATTTCATAACCGGTCTCAATTCAGGCAGAAAATGTAACTTTTGACGCACTGCTCAGATTTGAAACAGAAACAGAAAATGTAACTTTAGACACAATGATCCAATTTGCAAAAGAAACACATATTCTTTTTCAAATCGGATCACTGTGTCTAAAGTTACATTTTCTGGCTTAATTGAGGGCTATTGCCAATTGTGGGATACAGATTGGTTTATCTCCTCAGGGAAAGTTCATACTTGAAAATTGACTGTTTTTGTGCTTTCAGACTGTGAGGAACATGAATATGTCTTTCTTATCCAAATCTGAGGTTTACAGTTACATTTAAGTTACATTTTCTGTCTGAATTGAGACCGGTTATGAAAACCAGCTTTGGTCTAACTTTTTAGGGAAAGTCGCGTTTGAAGGTTGAATGTGTTTTGAATTTTTCAGACCGTGCGGAACATGAATGTGTGTTTCTTTTTCAAATTGGATCATTCTGTCTAAAGTTACATTTTCTGGCTTCTTTGAGGGCTATTGCCAATTGTGGGATACAGATTGGTTTATCTGCTAAGGGAAAGTTCATACTTGAAAATTGAATTTTTTTTGTGCTTTTCAGTCTGTGAGGAACATGAATATGTCTTTCTTATCCAAATCTGAGAAGTTTACAGTTACATTTAAGTTACATTTTCTGTCTGAATTGAGACCGGTTATGAAAACCAGCTTTGGTCTAACTTTTTAGGGAAAGTCGCGTTTGAAGGTTGAATCTGTTTTGAACTTTTCAGAACGTGGGGAACATTAATATGTCTTTCTTTTGCAAATTGCATCACTGTCCCCAAGGTTACATTTTCTAGCATATTTGAGGGCTATATCCAATTGTGTGATACAGATAGGTTTATCTCCTAAGGGAAAGTTCGGACTTCAAAATTGACTGTGTTTTTTTGCTTTTCAGACTGTGGGGAACATAAATATGTGTTTCTTATCCAAATCTGAGAAGTTTGTCAAAATTATATTTTCTGTCTGAATTGAGTCCAGTTATGAAAAACAGCTTTGGTTATCTTTTTAGGGAATGTTCGCGTTTGAAAATTGAGTGTTTTGACCTTTTCAGACCGTGGGGAATATGAATAAGCAAATCAGATCACTGTGTCTAAAGTTACATTTTCTGCCTTATTTGAGTGCTAAAGCCAATTGTGTGATACAGATATGTTTATCTCCTCAGGGAAAGTTCATACTTGAAAATTGACTGTTTTTGTGCTTTCAGACTGTGAGGAACATGAATATGTCTTTCTTATCCAAATCTGAGGTTTACAGTTACATTTAAGTTACATTTTCTGTCTGAATTGAGACCGGTTATGAAAACCAGCTTTGGTCTAACTTTTTAGGGAAAGTCGCGTTTGAAGGTTGAATGTGTTTTGAATTTTTCAGACCGTGCGGAACATGAATGTGTGTTTCTTTTTCAAATTGGATCATTGTGTCTAAAGTTACATTTTCTGGCTTCTTTGAGGGGTATTGCCAATTGTGGGATACAGATTGGTTTATCTGCTAAGGGAAAGTTCATACTTGAAAATTGAAATTTTTTTGTGCTTTTCAGTCTGTGAGGAACATGAATATGTCTTTCTTATCCAAATCTGAGAAGTTTACAGTTACATTTAAGTTACATTTTCTGTCTGAATTGAGACCGGTTATGAAAACCAGCTTTGGTCTAACTTTTTAGGGAAAGTCGCGTTTGAAGGTTGAATCTGTTTTGAACTTTTCAGAACGTGGGGAACATTAATATGTCTTTCTTTTGCAAATTGCATCACTGTCCCCAAGGTTACATTTTCTAGCATATTTGCGGGCTATATCCAATTGTGTGATACAGATAGGTTTATCTCCTAAGGGAAAGTTCGGACTTCAAAATTGACTGTGTTTTTTTGCTTTTCAGACCGTGGGGAACATAAATATGTGTTTCTTATCCAAATCTGAGAAGTTTGTCAAAATTATATTTTCTGTCTGAATTGAGTCCAGTTATGAAAAACAGCTTTGGTTATCTTTTTAGGGAATGTTCGCGTTTGAAAATTGAGTGTTTTGACCTTTTCAGACCGTGGGGAATATGAATAAGCAAATCAGATCACTGTGTCTAAAGTTACATTTTCTGCCTTATTTGAGTGCTAAAGCCAATTGTGTGATACAGATATGTTTATCTCCTCAGGGAAAGTTCATACTTGAAAATTGACTGTTTTTGTGCTTTCAGACTGTGAGGAACATGAATATGTCTTTCTTATCCAAATCTGAGGTTTACAGTTACATTTAAGTTACATTTTCTGTCTGAATTGAGACCGGTTATGAAAACCAGCTTTGGTCTAACTTTTTAGGGAAAGTCGCGTTTGAAGGTTGAATGTGTTTTGAATTTTTCAGACCGTGCAGAACATGAATGTGTGTTTCTTTTTCAAATTGGATCACTGTGTCTAAAGTTACATTTTCTGGCTTCTTTGAGGGGTATTGCCAATTGTGGGATACAGATTGGTTTATCTGCTAAGGGAAAGTTCATACTTGAAAATTGAACTTTTTTTGTGCTTTTCAGCCTGTGAGGAAGATGAATATGTGTTTCTTTTCCAAATCTAAGAAGTTTGCGAAAAGTTACATTTTGCGACTAAAATGAGACCAGCTATGAAAACCGTGGGGAACATGAACTTTCCCTAAAAAGTAAGACCAAAACTGGTTTTCAAAAGCGGACTCAATTCAGTCGGAAAATGTAACTTTTGGCAAACTTCTCAGATTTGGAAAAGAAACACATATTCCTCACAGTCTGAAAAGCACAAAAGCACATTCAATTTTTAAGTACGAACATTCCCTGAGGAGATAAACCAATCGGTATCTCACAATTGGCAATAGGACTCAAATAAGCAGGAAAATGTAACTTTAGACACAGTGATCCACTTTGCAAAAGAAACACATATTCATGTTCCCACGGTGTGAAAAGGTCAAAACACATTCAATTTTCAAACGGGAACATTCCCTAAAAAGTTAGACCAAAGCTGGTTTTCATAACTGGTCTCATTTTAGTCGGAAAATAAATATAACTTTTGGCAAACTTCTTAGATTTGGAAAAGAAACACATATTCATATTCCTCACAGTCTGAAAAGCACAAAAGCACATTCAATTTTCAAGTACGAACATTCCCTTAGCATATAAACCAATCTGTATCACACAAAGGTCAAATCACGTTCAAATTTCAAACGTGACTTTCCCTAAAAAGTTAGACCAAAGTTGTTTTCATAACCGTTCTCAATTCAGCCAGAAAATGTAACTTTTGATGAACTGCTCAGATTTGAAACAGAATCACATATTCATGTTCCTCACAGTCTGAGAAGCACAAAAACAATCAATTTTCAAGTACGAACTATCCCTGAGGAGATAAACCGATCTGTTTCTCACAATTGGCAATAACCCTCAAATAAGCCAGAAAATGTAACTTTAGACACAATGATCTGATTTGCAAAAGAAACACATATTCTTTTTCAGATCGGATCACTGTGTCTAAAGTTACATTTTCTGGCTTAATTGAGGGCTATTGCCAATTGTGGGATACAGATTGGTTTATCTCCTCAGGGAACGTTCGTACTTGAAAAATGACTGCCTTTGTGCTTCTCAGACTGTGAGGAACATGAATATGTGTTTCTGTTTCAAATCTGAGCAGTGCGTCAAAAGTTACATTTTCTGGCTGAATTGAGTCCAGTTATGAAAAACAGCTTTGGTTATCTTTTTAGGGAAAGTCGCGTTTGAAAATTGAGTGTTTTGACCTTTTCAGACCGTGGGGAACATGAATATGCAAATCAGATCACTGTGTCTAAAGTTACATTTTCTGCCTTATTTGAGTGCTACAGCCAATTGTGTGATACAGATAGGTTTATCTCCTCAGGGAATGTTTGTACTTGAAAATTGAATGTGTTCTGGCTTTTTTAGACCGTGGGGAACATGAACATGTGTTTCTTTTGCAAATCAGAGCCCTGTGTCTATAATTACATTTTCTGGCTTAATTGAGTCCTATTGCCAATTGTGAGGTACAGATTCAAATTTTTTTTGTGCTTTTCAGTCTGTGAGGAACATGAATATGTCTTTCTTATCCAAATCTGAGAAGTTTACAGTTACATTTAAGTTACATTTTCTGTCTGAATTGAGACCGTTTATGAAAACCAGCTTTGGTCTAACTTTTTAGGGAATGTTCCCGTTTGAAAATTGAATGTGTTTTGACCTTTCACACCGTGGGGAACATGAATATGTGTTTCTTTTGCAAAGTGGATCACTGTGTCTAAAGTTCCATTTTCTTGCTTATTTGAGTCCTATTGCCAATTGTGAAATACCGATTGGTTTATCTCCTCAGGGAATGTAAGTACTTGAAAATTGAAAGTTCTTTTGTGCTTTTCAGACTGTGAGGAATATGAATGTGTTTTTTTTTTCCAAATCTGAGAAGTTTGCCAAAAGTTACATTTTCCGACTGAATTGAGTCCGTTTTTGAAAACCAGCTTTGGTCTTACTTTTTAGGGAAAGTTCATCTTCCCCACGGTTTTCATAACTGGTTTCATTTTAGTCGCAAAATGTGACTTTTGGCAAACAGATTTGGAAAAGAAACACATATTCATATTCCTCACAGTCTGAAAAGCAAAAAAGCACATTCAATTTTCAAGTAAGAACTTGAGGAGAAAACCAATCTGTATCTCACATTTGGACTCAAAAAGGTAGATAACGGAACTTTACACACAGTGATCCAATGTGAAAAAGAAAGACATTAATGTTCCCAAACATTAATATGTCTCAAAAGCAGATTCAACCTTCAAACGCGACTTTCCCTAAAAAGTTAGACCAAAGCTGGTTTTCATAACTGGTCTCATTTTAATCCGAAAATATAACTTTTGGCAAACTTCTTAGATTTGGAAAAGAAACACATATTCATGTTCCTCACAGGTTGAAAAGCACAAAAAAATTCAATTTTCAAGAATGAACTTTCCCTTACCATATAGACCAATCTGTATCACACAATTGGCAATAGCCCTCAAATAAGCCAGAAAATGTAACTTTACACACAATGATCCAATTTGCAAAAGAAACACATATTCTTTTTCAAATTGGATCACTGTGTCTAAAGTTACATTTTCCTGCTTATTTGAGTCCTATTGCCAATTGTGAGAAACAGATTGGTTTATCTCCTCAGGGAAAGTTCGTACTTGAAAATTGACTGCTTTTGTGCTCCTCAGACTGTGAGGAACATGAATATGTGTTTCTGTTTCAAATCTGAGCAGTGCGTCAAAAGTTACATTTTCTGGCTGAATTGAGACCGGTTATGAAATTAACTTTGGTCTAACTTTTTAGGGAAAGTCGCGTTTGAAGGTTGAATGTGTTTTGAACTTTTCAGACCGTCGGGAACATTAATATGTCTTTCCTTTGAAGATCGGATCACTGTGTCTAAAGTTACATTTTCTGGCTTATTTGAGGGCTATTGCCAATTGTGGGATACAGATTGGTTTATCTGCTAAGGGAATGTTCGTACTTGAAAATTGAATTTTTTTTGTGCTTTTCAGACTGTGAGGAACATGAATATGTCTTTCCTATCCAAATCTGAGGTTTACAGTTACATTTAAGTTACATTTTCTGTCTGAATTGAGACCGGTTATGAAAACCAGCGTTGGTCTAACTTTTTAGGGAAAGTCGCGTTTGAAGGTTGAATGTGTTTTGAATTTTTCAGACCGTGGGGAACATGAATGTGTGTTTCTTTTTCAAATTGGATCACTGTGTCTAAAGTTACATTTTCTGGCTTAATTGAGGGCTATTGCCAATTGTGGGATACAGATTGGTTTATCTGCTAAGGGAAAGTTCGTACTTGAAAATTGACTGTTTTTGTGCTTCTCAGACTGTGAGGAACATGAATATATGTTTCTTTTCCAAATCTAAGAAGTTTGCCAAAAGTTACATTTTGTGACTAAAATGAGACCAGTTATGAAAACCGTGGTGAACATGAACTTTCCCTAAAAAGTAAGACCAAAGCTGGTTTTCAAAAACGGACTCAATTCAGTCGGAAAATGTAACTTTTGGCAAATTTCTCAGATTTGGAAAAGAAACACATATTCATATTCCTCACAGTCTGAAAAGTACAAAAGCACATTCAATTTTTAAGTACGAACATTCCCTGAGGAGATAAACCAATCGGTATCTCACAATTGGCAATAGGACTCAAATAAGCAAGAAAATGTAACTTTAGACACAGTGATCCACTTTGCAAAAGAAACACATATTCATGTTCCCCACGGTCTGAAAAGGTCAAAACACATTCAATTTTCAAACGGGAACATTCCCTAAAAAGTTAGACCAAAGCTGGTTTTCATAACTGGTCTCATTTCAGTCGGAAAATATAACTTTTGGCAAACTTTTTAGATTTGGAAAAGAAACACATATTCATGTTCCTCACAGGTTGAAAAGCAGAAAAAAAATTCAATTTTCAAGAATGAACTTTCCCTTAGCATATAAACCAATCTGTATCACACAATTGGCAATAGCCCTCAAATAAGCCAGAAAATGTAACTTTAGATACAATGATCCGATTTGCAAAAGAAACACATATTCTTTTTCAAATTGGGTCACTGTGTCTAAAGTTACATTTTCCTGCTTATTTGAGTCCTATTGCCGATTGTGAGAAACAGATTGGTTTATCTCCTCAGGGAACATTCGTGCTTGAAAATTGACAGTTTTTGTGCTTCTCAGACTGTGAGGAAGATCAATATGTGTTTCTGTTTCAAATCTGAGCAGTGCGTCAAAAGTTACATTTTCTGCCTGAATTGAGACCGGTTATGAAAACAACTTTGGTCTAACTTTTTAGGGAAAGTCGCGTTTGAAAATTGAATGTGATTTGACCTTTTCAGACCATCGGGAACATTAATATGTCTTTCTTTTGCAAATTGGATCACTGTGTCTCAAGTTACATTTTCTGGCTTAATTGAGGGCTATTGCCAATTGTGGGATACAGATTGGTTTATCTGCTAAGGGAAAGTTCGTACTTGAAAATTGAATTTTTTTTGTGCTTTTCAGTTTGTGAGGAACATGAATATGTGTTTCTTTTCCAAATCTAAGAAGTTTGCCAAAAGTTACATTTTGCGACTGAATTGAGTCCAGTTTTGAAAACCAACTTTGGTCTTACTTTTTAGGGAAAGTTCGCGTTTGAAAATTGAAAGTGTTTTGACCTTTTCAGACCATCGGGAACATTAATATGTCTTTCTTTTGCAAATTGGATCACTGTGTCTCAAGTTACATTTTCTGGCTTAATTGAGGGCTATTGTCAATTGTGGGATACAGATTGGTTTATCTGCTAAGGGAAAGTTCGTACTTGAAAATTGAATTTTTTTTGTGCTTTTCAGTTTGTGAGGAACATGAATATGTGTTTCTTATCCAAATCTGAGAAGTTTGCCAAAAGTTACATTTTCTGTCTGAATTGAGACCGGTTATGAAAACCAGCTTTAGTCTAACTTTTTAGGGAAAGTTCATCTTCCCCACGGTTTTCATAACTGGTCTCATTTTAGTCGGAAAATGTAACTTTTGGCAAACATCTCAGATTTGGAAAAGAAATATATATTCATATTCCTCACACTCTGAAAAGCACAAAAACACATTCTATTTTCAAGTACGAACTTTCCCTGAGGAGAAAACAAAGTCAAATAAGCAGACAATTAGACACACTGATCCAAATAATTAGACACAGTGATCTGATCTGAAAATAAACACATATTCAAGTTTCCCATGGTATGAAAAGGTCAAAACACATTCAACTTTCAAAGCCGACTTTCCTAAAAACAGACCAAATTTTTTTTTCAAAACCTTTCTCAAGTCAGACAGAAAATGAAATTTTGACACACTGCTCATATTTCCAACAGACATATTCATGTTCCTCAGTCTGAAAAGCACAAAAACACAGTCAATTTTCAAGTCCGACCTTTCAATGCGGAGATAAACCTATCTGTATTATACAATTGGAGTTAGCACTCAAATAAGCAGGAAAATGTAACTTTAGACACAGTGATCCAATTTGAAAAAGAAACATATTCATCTTCCCCACGGTCTGAAACAGTCAAAACAAATTAAACTTTCAAACGCGACTTTCCCTAAAAAGTTTGAGCAAAGCTGATTTTCATAACCGGTTTCAATTCAGACAGAAAACGCAACTTTAGACACAGTGATCCAATTTGAAAAAGAAAGACATATTCGTATTCCACACGTTCTGAAACGGTCAAAACAAATTCAATTTTCAAAAGCGAACTTTTCCTAAAAAGTTAAACCAAAGCTGTTTTTCATAACTGGACTGAATTCAGACAGATAATAGAACTTTTGACACACTGCTCTGATTTGCAAAAGAGACATTCATATTCCTCACAGTTTGAAGAGGACAAAAACACATTCAACTTTCATGTACAAATTTCCCTGAGGAGAAAACAATCTGACTATTGGCAATAGGACTCAAATAAGCAGGAAAATGTAACTTTAGACACAGGGATCCGATTGAAAAAGAAACACATCTTCATGTTCCTCACAGTCTGAAAAGGCCAAAACAGTCAATTTTCAAACACGAACTTTCCCTGAGGAGATTAATCAATCTGTATCACACAATTGGATATAGCACCCAAATAAGCCAGAAAATGTAACTTTTGACACAGTGATCCGATTTGCATGTTCATGTTCCCCAGGGTCTGAAAAGGTCAAAACACATTCAATTTTCAAACTCAAATATTCCATAAAAAGTTAGACGAAAGCTGTGTTTCATGTTTACTCAATTGAGACAGAAAATGTAACTTTTGACACCCTGCTCAGATTTGCCAAAGGAAGACATATTCATATTCCTCACAGTTTGAAGAGGACAAAAACACATTCAATTTTCAAGTACGAATTTCCCTGAGGACAAAACGAATGTATCTCACAATTGGCAATAGGACTCAAATAAGCAGGAAAATGTAACTTTAGACACAGTGATCCGATTTGAAAAAGAAACACATATTCATATTCCCCACGGTCTGAAAAGGTCAAAACACATTCAATTTTCAAACGCGAAGTTTCCCTAAAAAGTAAGACCAAAGCTGCTTTTCATAACTGGACTCAATTCAGTCGGAAAATGTAACTCTTGGCAAACTTCTCAGATTTGGAAAAGAAACAAATATTCCTATTCCTCACAGTCTGAAAAGCACAAAAACACATTCAATTTTCAAGTACAAATTTCCCTGAGGAGAAAACAATCTTTATCTCACAATTGGATATAGCACTCAAATAAGCAGGATAATGTAACTTTAGACACAGTGATCCAATTTGAAAAAGAAAGACATATTCGTATTCCACACGTTCTGAAACGGTAAAAACATATTCAATTTTCAAACGCGACTTTCCCTAAAAAGTTAGACCAAAGCTGTTTTTCATAACCGGTCTCAATTCAGACAGAAAATGTAACTTGACAAACTTCTCAAATTTGGATAAGAAACACATATTCATGTTCCTCACAGTCTGAAAGCACAAAAACAGTCAATTTTCAAGTCCGAACTTTCCCTGAGGAGATAAACCTATCTGTATCACACAATTCTGTGCATGTCCAAGATGGCGGCGCCCGCTGGATGCGCACCCTTCTGCGCATGTCCAAGATGCGCATGTCCTTCTGCGCACCCTTCTGCGCATGTCCAAGATGGCGGCGCCCGCTGGGATGACGATCTAGGCGGGGGGTGCCGACCTATCTTTTGGGTCCTTGGGGGTCAGTTTTTTAAAGCTATGACCCCAGGACCAGTTGGGGGAACACCCTGCCAGCAAGGAGAGGGTTTTCTCCCCTCCTTGACTGAGCAGGGGGCGAAACGGCGGCGCTGAGAGCAGTCGGGCTGCTCAGCTGGTCGGCGGTGGGGCCTTCGGCGGCAGCGGCGGCGGCGGCGGCGGTAGCGGCTCTTTCCTCATGGCGGAGACTCCCAGGACAGCGGAGCAGCGGAGCAGCGCTGCGCCTGAGGACAGCCCATGGTGGGTGAAGATTGAAACCCAGGGGGTGCCCAAAGGGTTGTAGAAGGTGTTGGGCACCCCCCCTGAGGACCCTGGGGGCACCCCCATCCTCCCCCCGGCAATACTCCTCCCCCTTCGTGGGGTTGGAATTGGGGGTAATTGGATGGCAGCTGCTAGGCAGCTGGAAGATGCTGGCGACCCCCCGCTTTTCGAGTGAAAGTTGGGGGGGGCAAATAGAATACAAACCGTCGCTGGAACTTGGCTGGCCCCTGGTATGATATCCTGGCCTGGGCCTTGGGGGGCTTTAATCTGAGCCCTATGGAGTCTGGGGGTGCTGGAGATAACTGCCCCATTCCGCTCCCCTCTTCCCCAGCGCTTCCCTTTTTGAGATCTATGCCCACCTGACCAGAAATTAGCCTGTGAGACTCACGCATCGCCATGTATTTGTCATCTGCATTCCCCTGACTGTGGAGAGAACTATTTCCATCTGAAGACTGGAGGCCGGGATATGGCTTCATCCCGTCGGCCGAGGGGGCTGGACATCAGTTAATCACCGTGAGAGGGTGGCCTGGTGTCGAGGTCCCTGGAGGCCGAACCGAGATGACTTCATGTTGTACCTTGTCAACGGAAGGGCGTGGACCAGCCGCGGTGAGAGGGCGGCTTTTTTGGACCTTGACCCCTGGACACTATGGTTGGCACCGGTTCATTGCTGCCATTCACCACAAGAAGGGGTTGATCAGCTAACCAATGACCGTGAGAGGGTAGTTGGACTTTATTTTTCTTGCTCCCCCGGATTGTGGTCGTCTTGGAATTTGGACTTTGTCCCCTGTGGTGAGAGGACAGTGGATTTGGCCCCGTGAACAGATCTTTGGGACCCCACCATGTCTTCTTATTTCTTCTCTCCCTTGGACCTTAATGGACCCTCAGACTATGGTCGGGTTAACCCGCTGAAATCAAGATGTACTCAGCAGCGGAGCTTCTTGGTCTGCGAGATTCCCCCCTCTCGCAGGCTTGGCCCTCCACTCTATCGAGGGCCTACCTCGATGACGGGTTTTGGAGCCCCGAGAGGTGGCATGCCGCAAAGAGGGGGTTGCAGGGTTTTTTAAAATTGTCTTTGTCTAACCTTTTAGGGGGATGGGGGAGGGGGGAGGGGAGGGAGGGCTATAGGCCGGGCTCGTCACAGGGGCCTGAAACGGGAGGCGGGGAACGGGGTGAGGAGGAGCTCGCTGCAGAAGGTAAGGAGGGTAATTTCATCAGAGCCATGGTTGGGAGGGGCAGATATGGCGGGAGCAGGGGGCCGTATCATGTATTGGGGGCACGTAGCCGCTGTCTCCAAGCGGTGGCGTGCCTCGGCCCTCAAGACTCTTCTCGCTCCCCGAGTTGTTCAGAGTTACAGCGTCCGGGCCTGAGGTTGATGTTGTGTAATGCCAGGTCCATGGTTAATAAGGCCCCCCTCATCTGTGATCTTATTCAGGAGGGGGGTGCGGACCTGGCAGATATTACGGAGACCTGGTTGGGCCAAGAGGGGGGGTCCCCCTCGTAGAGTTGTGCCCGCCAGGTTTCCGAGCATTTCATCGACCAAGGGCCCAGGGCAGGGGTGGGGGGGTGGCGGTCATTATAAGGGAAAGTCTGGATCCAAGGGAGACCACTGTACCTCAGATAGCCGGATGTGAGTTGCTCCTGGTGAAGTGGGGCCATGGTGTGCGGGTGGGCTTGCTGATCGCGTACCTGGCTCCCTGCCACGTGACAGCGGCCCTGCCCGAGCTTCTCAACGTTATTGCCGAGGTGGCGGTTGATACCCCCAGGCTTCTGGTCATGGGGGATTTCAACCTGCCGTCTGTCGGTGAGGCGTCTGGGTTGGCTCGGGAGTTTGTGGCTTCCATGACAGCCATGGACCTGACACAATTAATTCTTGGCCCCACTCACACAGGAGGACACACTCTGGATTTGGTTTTTGTCTCTGATCAGTGGTTGAATGGCCTAGATGTATGGGATATAGTTATTGAACCCCTGTCATGGTCAGACCATTCTCTCCTGAGGCTAGACTTTCTGACCGCCGAACCCCACCACAGGGAGGCGGAACCGATTAGGTGGTTCCGCCCCAGGCGCCTGATGGACCCTGATGGGTTTCAGAGGGAGCTTGGGCCAATGCCCGAAACTCTGGCTCACGACTCGGCCGAGGACCTGGTGGCCGCCTGGGATAGGGCGGCCGCCAGTGCCCTGGACCGAGTTGTGCCTTTGCGGCCTCTGACCCGGCACCGAACCTGCCCGGCTCCTTGGTTCTCTGAGGAGTTGAGGGAGATGAAGCGCTGGAAAAGACGCCTAGAGAGTGGTTGGAGGGTGAGTCGATCTGAATCCGACCGAACACTAGCTAGGTCCCATCTTAGGACCTATTTGGTGGCGATAAAAGCGGCAAAGCGTAATTACTTTTCCGCTCTTATTGCATCGGCAGATAACCGCCCAGCCGCCTTGTTTAGAGTGACCCGCTCCCTCCTACATCAGAGAGCGCGGGAGGACCTCTTGCAAGGGCGGGCTGAGGATTTTGCACAGTATCTGCACGATAAAATCGCTCAGATTCGGGAAGGCTTGGACTCTGACTGGGTAGACTCCAGCGAGGTGACTGAGGCTGGTCTTGAGAACGTTATCTGGGATGAGTTCGATCCTGTAACTCCCGAGGACGTGGACAGGACTTTGAGGAGTCTAAACGCAACCACATGTTTATTGGACCCGTGTCCTTCCTGGCTGGTACTGGCCACTCGGGAAGTTACACGAGGCTGGCTCCAGGGGATTATAAATGCTTCTTTGAGTGAGGGTTTCTTGCCTACCGCCTTGAAAGAGGCGGTGGTGAGGCCCCTCCTCAAGAAGCCTTCTCTGGACCCGGCTGTTTTGGCAAATTTTCGTCCTGTCTCCAACCTTCGCTTTGTTGCGAAGGTTGTTGAGAGTGTGGTTGCGCGCCAGCTCCCACAGTACCTGGAGGAAACTGTCTATCTAGATCCGTGCCAGTCCGGTTTCAGACCTGGGTACAGCACGGAGACGGCATTGGTCGCGTTGGTGGATGATCTCTGGAGGGCTCGGGACAGGGGATGCTCCTCTGTCCTGGTCCTGTTAGATCTCTCAGCGGCTTTTGATACCATCGACCATGGTATCATGCTGCGTCGGTTGGGGGGTCTGGGGGTGGGAGGCACCGTGCTACGGTGGTTCTCCTCCTATCTCTCCAACCGATCGCAGTCTGTGTTGGCAGGGGGGCAGAGGTCGACCTCGAGGCTCCTCGTTTGCGGGGTGCCACAAGGGTCGGTCCTCTCGCCGCTCCTGTTCAACATTTATGTGAAGCCGCTGGGTGAGATCATCCGTGGTTTTGGGGTGAGTTGCCAACTGTACGCTGATGACACTCAGCTGTACGTCTCCACCCCTGACCACCCCAATGATGCCCTCGAAGTGATGTCCCAGTGCCTTGAGGCCGTGCGGGTCTGGATGGGGAGGAACAGGCTTCGTCTCAACCCTTCCAAGACCGAGTGGCTGTGGATGCCGGCGTCCCGGTATAGCCAGCTAGTGCCATCGCTGGCTATTGGGGGTGAGTTATTGGCCCCCACAGAGGGGGCGCGCAACTTGGGTGTCCTCCTGGATTCACGGCTGTCCTTGGAAGGGCATGTGGCGGCCGTGGCCAGGAGGGCCTTTTATCAGGTTCGCCTGATGCGCCAGTTGCACCCCTTTCTGGATCGGGACTCCATGTGCACGGTCACTCATGCACTCGTCACGTCTCGCTTGGACTACTGTAACGCTCTCTACATGGGGCTCCCCTTGGGGTGCACCCGGAGGCTCCAACTGGTCCAGAATGCGGCCACGCGGGTGATTATGGGAGCGACAGGGCGCTCCCATGTGACACCTCTCCTGCGCGAGCTGCACTGGCTTCCGGTGGTCTTTCGGGTGCGCTTCAAGGTGTTAGTTTTGACCTTTAAAGCGCTCCATGGCATGGGACCGGGGTACCTGCGGGACCGCCTGCTGCTACCGATAACCTCCCACCGGCCAGTACGCTCACACAGAGAGGGCCTTCTCAGGGTGCCATCAGCCAAGCAATGTTGGCTGGTGGCCCCCAGGGGGAGAGCCTTCTCTGTGGGGGCACCCACCCTATGGAACGAGCTGCCTCCAGAAGTTCGTTTGATCCCGGACCTCCGCACTTTCCGAAAGGCCCTTAAGACCTATTTATTTCAACAAGCCGGCCTTGCTTGATTGTTTTTAAATGGGGGTTTTAACAAAATTTTTCTTATTGATTTCTGGGGTTTTAAATTGGGTATTTTAATGGGGTTAGAATTTTATTTGGAACGCCAATGAATTTAATTTAATTTTATCATTCTTTTAATGTTTGTATTATATGTGTTTTAAATTTGGTTGTTCACCGCCCTGAGTCCCCCTCCCGGGGAGAAGGGCGGTATATAAATTGAAATAAATAAATAAATAAATAAATAAATTGGCTATAGCATTCAAATAAGCCAGAAAATGTAACTTTAGATACAGTGATCTGATTTTCATATTCATGTTCCCCACGATCTGAAAAGGTCAAACCATTCAATTTTCAAACGCGAACATTCCATAAAAAGTTAGATCAAAGCTGTTTTTCATAACTGGACTCAATTCAGTCAGAAAATGGAACTTTTGGCAAACTTCTCAGATTTGGAAAAGAAACACATATTCATATTCCTCACAGTCTGAAAAGCACAAGGACAAAAACAGAAGGACAAAAACACATTCAATTTTCAAGTACGAATTTCCCTGAGGAGAAAACTGTATCTCACAATTGGCAATAGGACTCAAATAAGCAGGAAAATGTAACTAGACACAGCGATCCAACTTGAGAAAGAAACACATATTCGTATTCCACACGATCTGAAAAGGTCAAAACACATTCCATTTTCAAACGCTAACTTTTCCTAAAAAGTTAAACCAAAGCTGTTTTTTCTGACTCGACTCAATTCAGACAGATAATAGAACTTTTGACACACTGCTCTGATTTGGAAAAGAAACAGATATTCATGTTCCTCACAGACTGAATCAAGCATCTTCACAACTATCTCCACGGCCGCCACTTTGAGCTCATCACCGATCACAAGCCACTCTGGAGGCCGCTAGCTGGAAACAGCCACAGATGCTTTCCCCACGCATGATCCGATGGACTGCGTTTCTGGCAGCCTACGACTACACGCCGACCCACCACCCGGGAAAGCACCTACGTTGTGACCAAGGCCCAAGTAGCGATCCCCAGACACAATTCAGTCCCGAGCAAACTTATTTTATTAGAACAGCTGAAAATTAATTCATTCAAGTGAGAAATCAAATCGAAATAGACTTGGAAAAATGGAAAAATTACAACTATTGTAGATGCGGCTCATAACCTTAAAATCCCATTTAAAAAGTTTCTTTGTTTTTGAGGCAGCAATACCCGCTTTGGACACAGGACGGCAGAGTTTTCCATCCCAGAGCATTAACATTGAGGCCATCCTAGTTAAGGGACAGAAAAGGGAGTGCCACCCGGCGGTCAAAGCAGGCATCGCAGCCACAAAAAAAGAAAGAAACGTCTTAGATTTATTTTAAGACTATTATTCAGTATCTATTGAAGCCTTTGAATTTGGTTTAAGGCTTTTGAAACAGGATTGTTTCCTCCGTGCCTGTTCTGCAGCCCGAGAAACAGAAAATTGCGCCATCCAGCGGTCCGAGTAGGAATAGCAGCCACAAGAGGCAACGCTGCCGAATTCTGTGCCAGCGCTTCTGTGAGCGACCTTCCTAGTATAGCCGACTCCTTTCTGCCCTTTCCAATTTCTTTGGAAATTGCTGCTGCCTTCCTAGCAAGGCCGAGTTCCCATCTGTTCTCCGCGGCCATCCCACAATGCCTTTGGAAGACGATCTTTCCATCACGGCTGACTTCCCGTCCAAGCTTCTAACTCATTTCCCCAACTTCGTTTTGCAACAACCTTCTCTAAACAGGTAAGTTCCCGTCCGATACCGCGGCGGTCCCCCATTTCATTTGAACAAGGACCTTTCCATCACGGCCACCTTCCCATCCATTCTTCTTAGTCATCCCCCCAACTTCCTCGCGCAGCGACCTTCTCGGCACGGTGGGATTTTAATGGAATTTTAAGTTTATTATTGTGCATTTTTATTATTAAACGTCTTACTAATATTAATAGGGCAACAGGAGGCCCAGGGTCCGCAACACAGAAATAGAAGGAGTCCTGCTTCAAAGACTTAAACCGATTAAAAATGGGCTAGGATAGATTCAACGCTATTACTAAGGAACAGCGCCATCCTGTGATCCACTTAGGTATAGCAGCCGCAAAAAAAAAAGAAAAAACCAGAAAACCCCACCACGCCTTATTATGGCATTAATATTAATTGCGCAGCAGAAGGCCCAGGAGCCGTACAACAGGTACAGAAGAAAGGGCTCCGATAGCCTCAACGCTAACGCTAAGGGAGAGAAAGCAGTGCTCATATCAAGTATACCAGTCACCAAAGGAAATAAACTTTTGTTGTTGTGGTTAGTTCCAAAGTCGTGTCCATCGCGACTCCACGGGCAACGTTCCTCCAGGCCTTCCTGCCCTTTCCCATCCTCTGGAGTCTATTGAAACTCACGCCTACCGCTTCAGGGATTCCATCCAGCCACCTCATCCTCCGTCATCCCATTCTTCTTTTGCCCTCCATCTTTCCCAGCATTAGGCTCTTCTCCAGGGAGTTCTTCTCATTAGGCGGCCAAAGCATTTGAGTTTCATCTTCAGGGCCTGACCTAAAGAGCACTCAGGGTTGATCTCCTCTAGGACCGACCGGTTTGATCGCCTCACCGTTCAAGGGACTCGCAGGAGTCTTCTCCAGCACCAGAGTTCAAAGACCTCCATTCTTTGGCGCTCAGCCTTCCTTACGGTCCAAATTTCACAGCCGTACATGGCAACTGGGAACACCATAGCCTTGACTATATGCACTTTTGTTGGTAGGGTGACGTCTCTGCTTTTTTTGCACACTGCCTAGATATGTCCTAGCTTTGCTCCCTGGAGCAAGCGTTATGGTTTATGGGTTGGGGTTTGGGGTTTGGGGTTAGGAGTTCAGAGGCTTGTAGCTTGTGGCTTGGGTCAGGGTCAGGGATCAGGGGCCAAGGGTCAAGGGCAGAGCCAGAGATCAGGGCAGGGATCAAGGGCCGGGGTCAAGGGCCAAAGGTCAGGTCAAAGGTCAAGGGTTAAAGGTCAGGGGGTCAAATGTTAAAGGTCAGGGGGTTCAAATGTTAAAGGTCAGGTGGTCGAAGGTCAGGGGGTCAAAAGGTCAAAGGTCAAAAGGGCGGGTCAAAGGTCAGGGGTCGGGTCAAAGGCCAGGTCAAAGGTTGGGTCAAAGGTCGAGTCAAAGGTCGAGTCAAAGGTCAAAGGTCAGGTCAAAGGACAAAGGTTAGGGGTCGAGGTCAAGGTTGGGGTCAGAGGTTAGGGGGTTAGCATTAGGGGCTTAGGGTTAGGGTCAGGGTTAGGGTGTTTAATAAGGAAATTGGCCGATAGTTTTTATCTGTGTTTTGTCTGTTCCCTCTTTTGGGATTAATGAGATGTATGGTTCCCTCCAAGGGTCTGGTAGTTTTGCCTCTTTCAGTGCCTCATTATAAACCTCCAATGACATCCAATTTAACAATTCCCCTAATCCTTTAAAACCAAGTTTAAAAGGGCTACGATGGCCTCAACGTTAATGGGCAGAAAACAGTGCAATTGCATGGTCTAAGCAGGTATAACAGACAGCAAGAGTAACTTTTTTCATGGCATTTTAAGGTTATTTATTATTAAATCCTTTTTAATATTAATAGGTCTTCATAGGCCTTGGTAACTCGTTTTAAGGCTTTTGAAGCAAAGGCTTTCCTTTTCCCATTCATGTGTCACAGGAAACGGCCCTCCGATTGCCCTATTAATAATGAGGCTGCGTAATAAAGACACAGGATAACCTTAAAATCCCATTAAAGTTATTCCTTTTTGCGGCCGCAATACCTGCTTTGACCACACGGCGGCAGATTTTTCCATTCCAAAGCATTAACATCTCGAGGCCATCAGTAGCCTCAATACGATCGCTGAGGGGCAGAATAACATGCCATCCTGTGGTGAAAACCAGGTACTGCAGGCAGAAAAGAAAAAGGATCTTTTTGATGGCATTTTTGAAACAGGATTCTTTCTTGGAACAGCAGACAGAAAAATAAATCCTTGTAATAGGTTTTTAAGGTTATTATCTGGTACATTTAATATTAACACTTTGTTATTATTGGGGTTGGGGTGTGGGTTGGGGATGGGGTTGGGGTTAGGGGTTAGGGGTTTGCCTCTTTCAGTGCTTCATTATAAACCTGCAATGACATCCAATTAACAATTCCCCTAATCCTTTATACAGTTCTATTGGTAACCCATCTATTCCCGGAGTTTTATTGTTTTTTTGTTTCCTAATTTTTTCCTGTAATTCCTCTGTGGTAATCTCTCTATTCAATATCCCTTCTTCTTCTTCAGTTATTCCTGGCATTCCCTCCTCTTTTAGATATCGGTCTGTTTCCTCTGTTGCCACTTAACCTTGTGTACGTAAGTCTCGGACGACTCGAATTACTATTTCTTTTTTCTTTTCTAATTTGTGTTGTAGCTTACCTTCCTTGTCCTAACGGTGCGATTATAAGTTTATTACTCGGTATCATTATTCTTAAACACCTCATTATTAACAATACGGGTTCACAGGAAACGTCCCTCCCATTGCCCTATTAATAGTAAGGCGTGAATAGTAAAGACACAGGATAAGGTTAAAATTCCATTAAAGTTATTCCTTTTTGCAGCTGCAATACCTGCTTTGACCACACGGTGGCAGTTTTTCCATTCCAAAACATTAACTTTGAGGCCATCAATAGCCTCAATACTATCCCCGGGGGGGGGGGGGGGGGGGGCAGAATAACGTGCCATCCTGTGGTGAAAACCAGGTACTGCAGGCAGAAAAGAAAACGGATCGAAAGTAAGTCTTGAAAAAATTGAGTTACTATTTCTTTTTTCTTTTCTAATTTGTGTTGTAGCTTACCTTCCTTGTCCCAATGGTGTGATAAGTTTATTACTCTGTATCATTATTATTAAACACCTCATTATTCACAATACGGCAACAGGAGGCCAGGGGCCGCACAACAGGTACAAAAGAAAGAATCCCGGTTCAGAAACCTTAAACCAAATTTAAAAGGGCTACGATGGCCTCAATGTTAATGGGCAGAAAACAGTGCCATTGCATGGTCTAAGCAGGTATAACAGACAGCAAGAGTAACTTTTTTCATGGCATTTTAAGGTTATTTATTATTAAATCCTTTTTAATATTAATAGGTCTTCATAGGCCTTGGTAACTCGCTTTAAGGCTTTTGAAGCAAAGGCTTTTCTTTTCCCGTTCATGTGTCACAGGAAACGGCTCTCCGATTGCCCGATTAATAATGAGGCTGCATAATAAAGACACAGAATAACCTTAAAATCCCATTAAAGTTATTCCTTTTTGCGGCCGCAATACCTGCTTTGACCACACGGCGGCAGATTTTTCCATTCCAAACCATTAACATCGAGGCCATCAATAGCCTCAATACTATCGCTGAGGGGCAGAATAACGTGCCATCCTGTGGTGAAAAGCAGGTACTGCAGGCAGAAAAGAAAAAGGATCTTTTTGATGGTATTTTTGAAACAGGATTCTTTCTTGGAACAGCAGACAGAAAAATAAACCCTTGTAATAGGTTTTTAAGGTTATTATCTGGTACATTTAATATTAACACTTTATTATTATTGGGGTTGGGGCATGGACTGGGGTTGGTGTTGGTGTTAGGGGTTAGGGGTGAGGGTTTAGGGTTTAGGAGTTGGGTTTGGGGTTAGGGGTTAGGGGTTAGGGGTTGGGGTTGGGGTTGGGTTTTGGGTTTTGGTTAGGGTTAGGGGTTAGGGGTTAGGGGTTAGATTTTAGGGGTTAGGGGTTAGGGTAGAGGTTAGGGGTTAGGGTTAGGGTTAGGGTGTTTAATAAGGAAATCGGCCGATAGTTTTTATCTGTGTTTTGTCTGTTCCGTCTTTCGGGATTAATGAGATGTACGGTTCCCTCCAAGTGTCTGGTAGTTTTGCCTCTTTCAGTGCCCTATTATAAACCTCCAATTTAACGATTCCCCTAATTCTTTATATAGTTCTATTGGTAACCCATCTATTCCCGGAGTTTTATTGTTTTTTTGTTTCCTAATTTTTTCCTGTAATTCCTCTACGGTAATCTCTCTATTCAATATCTCTTCTTCTTCTTCAGTTATTCCTGGCGTTCCCTCCTCTTTTAGATATTGGTCTATTTCCTCTGTTGCCACTTAATCTTGTGTATTTAAGTCTTCGACGAATTGAGTTACTATTTCTTTTTTCTTTTCTAATTTCTGTTGTAGCTTATCTTCCTTGTCCTAATGGTGCGATGATAACTTTATTACTCTGTATCATTATTATGAAACACCTCATTATTCACAATACGGCAACAGGAGCCCAGGGGCTGAACAACAGGTACAAAAGAAAGAATCCCGGTTCAAAAACCTTAAACCAAGTTTAAAAGGGCTACGATGGCCTCAACGTTAATGGGCAGAAAACAGTGCCATTGCATGGTCTAAGCAGGTATAACAGCCAACAAGAGTAACTTTTTCATGGCATTTTAAGGTTATTTATTATTAAATCCTTTTTAATATTAATAGGTCATCATAGGCCTTGGTAACTCGCTTTAAGGCTTTTGAAGCAAAGGCTTTTCTTTTCCCGTTCATGTGTCCCGTTCATGTGTCCCGTTCATGTGTCACAGGAAACGGCCCTCCGATTGCCCAATGTGTCCGTTTCCTGTGACACATGAATAATGAGGCTGCGTAATAAAGACACAGGATAACCTTAAAATCCCATTAAAGTTATTCCTTTTTGCGGCCGCAATACCTGCTTTGACCACACGGCGGCAGATTTTTCCATTCCAAAGCATTAACATCGAGGCCATCAATAGCCTCCATACTATCGCTGAGGGGCAGAATAACGTGCCATCCTGTGATGAAAACCAGGTACTGCAGGCAGAAAAGAAAAAGGATCGTTTTGATGGCATTTTTGAAACAGGATTCTTTCTCTAGAGTTTGTTCTGCAGCACCTGGGCAACAGGACCAAGTTGGAACAGCAGACAGAAAAATAAACCCTTGTAATAGGTTTTTAAGGTTATTATCTGGTACATTTAATATTAACACTTCATTAATATTGGGGTTGGAGTTGGGGTTGGGGTTGGGGTTGGAGTTGGGGTTAGGGGTTAGGGGTTAGGGGTTAGGGGTTTGGGGTCGGGGTCAGGAGTCAAGGTTCGGGGTCAGGGTCAAGAGTCAGGGTCCTAATCTTGTGTATGTTAGTCTTGGAAGAATTGAGTTACTATTTCTTTTTTCTTTTGTAATTTGTGTTGTAGCTTACCTTCCTTGTCCTAACGGTGTGATGATAAGTTTATTACTCTGTATCATTATTATTAAACACCTCATTATTAACAATACGGCAACAGGAGGCCAGGGGCTGCACAACAGGTGCAAAAGAAAGAATTCCGGTTCAAAAACCTTAAACCAAGTTTCAAAGGGCTACGATGGCCTCAACGCTAATGGGCAGGAAACAGTGCCATTGCATGGTCTAAGCAGGTATAACAGCAGCAAGAGTAACTTTTTTCATGGCATTTTAAGGTTATTTATTGTTAAATCCTTTTTAATATTAATCGGTCTTCATAGGCCTTGGTAACTCGCTTTAAGGCTTTTGAAGCAGGATTTCTTTTCCCGTTCATGTGTCACAGGAAACGGCCCTCCCATCGCCCTATAAATAATAAGGCGTGAATAATAAAGACACAGGATAACCTTAAAATCCCATTAAAGTTATTCCTTTTTGTGGCCGCAATACCTGCTTTGACCACACGGCGGCAGATTTTTCCATTCCAAACCATTAACATCGAGGCCATCAATAGCCTCAATACGATCGCTGAGGGGCAGAATAACGTGCCATCCTGTGGTGAAAAGCAGGTACTGCAGGCAGAAAAGAAAAAGGATCTTTTTGATGGTATTTTTGAAACAGGATTCTTTCTTGGAACAGCAGACAGAAAAATAAACCCTTGTAATAGGTTTTTAAGGTTATTATCTGGTACATTTAATATTAACACTTTATTATTATTGGGGTTGGGGCATGGGTTGGGGTTGGTGTTGGTGTTAGGGGTTAGGGTTGAGAGTTTAGGGTTTAGGGTTTAGGAGTTGGGTTTGGGGTTAGGGGTTGGGGTTAGGGGTTAAGGGCTAGGGGTTGGGGTTGGGGTTGGGTTTTGGGTTTTGGTTAGGGTTAGGGTTAGGGGTTAGGGGTTAGGGGTTAGATGTTAGGGGTTAGGGGTTAGGGTAGAGGTTAGGGGTTAGGGTTAGGGTTAGGGTGTTTAATAAGGAAATCGGCCGATAGTTTTTATCTGTGTTTTGTCTGTTCCCTCTTTCGGGATTAATGAGATGTATGGTTCCCTCCAAGGGTCTGGTAGTTTTGCCTCTTTCAGTGCCCTATTATAAACCTCCAATTTAACGATTCCCCTAATTCTTTATATAGTTCTATTGGTAACCCATCTATTCCTGGAGTTTTATTGTTTTTTTGTTTCCTAATTGTTTCCTGTAATTCCTCTATGGTAATCTCTCTATTCAATATCTCTTCTTCTTCTTCAGTTATTCCTGGCATTCCCTCCTCTTTTAGATATTGGTCTATTTCCTCTGTTGCCACTTAATCTTGTGTATTTAAGTCTTCGACGAATTGAGTTACTATTTCTTTTTTCTTTTCTAATTTCTGTTGTAGCTTATCTTCCTTGTCCTAATGGTGCGATGATAACTTTATTACTCTGTATCATTATTATGAAACACCTCATTATTCACAATACGGCAACAGGAGCCCAGGGGCTGCACAACAGGTACAAAAGAAAGAATCCCGGTTCAAAAACCTTAAACCAAGTTTAAAAGGGCTACGATAGCCTCAACGTTAATGGGCAGAAAACAGTGCCATTGCATGGTCTAAGCAGGTATAACAGCCAACAAGAGTAACTTTTTCATGGCATTTTAAGGTTATTTATTATTAAATCCTTTTTAATATTAATAGGTCATCATAGGCCTTGGTAACTCGCTTTAAGGCTTTTGAAGGAAAGGCTTTTCTTTTCCCGTTCATGTGTCACAGGAAACGGCCCTCCGATTGCACGATTAATAATGAGGCTGCGTAATAAAGACACAGGATAACCTTAAAATCCCATTAAAGTTATTCCTTTTTGCGGCCGCAATACCTGCTTTGACCACACGGCGGCAGATTTTTCCATTCCAAAGCATTAACATCGAGGCCATCAATAGCCTCCATACTATCGCTGAGGGGCAGAATAACGTGCCATCCTGTGATGAAAACCAGGTACTGCAGGCAGAAAAGAAAAAGGATCGTTTTGATGGCATTTTTGAAACAGGATTCTTTCTCTAGAGTTTGTTCTGCAGCACCTGGGCAACAGGACCAAGTTGGAACAGCAGACAGAAAAATAAACCCTTGTAATAGGTTTTTAAGGTTATTATCTGGTACATTTAATATTAACACTTCATTAATATTGGGGTTGGAGTTGGGGTTGGGGTTGGAGTTGGGGTTAGGGGTTAGGGGTTAGGGGTTTGGGGTCGGGGTCAGGAGTCAAGGTTCGGGGTCAGGGTCAAGAGTCAGGGTCCTAATCTTGTGTATGTTAGTCTTGGAAGAATTGAGTTACTATTTCTTTTTTCTTTTGTAATTTGTGTTGTAGCTTACCTTCCTTGTCCTAACGGTGTGATGATAAGTTTATTACTCTGTATCATTATTATTAAACACCTCATTATTAACAATACGGCAACAGGAGGCCAGGGGCTGCACAACAGGTGCAAAAGAAAGAATTCCGGTTCAAAAACCTTAAACCAAGTTTCAAAGGGCTACGATGGCCTCAACGCTAATGGGCAGGAAACAGTGCCATTGCATGGTCTAAGCAGGTATAACAGCAGCAAGAGTAACTTTTTTCATGGCATTTTAAGGTTATTTATTGTTAAATCCTTTTTAATATTAATCGGTCTTCATAGGCCTTGGTAACTCGCTTTAAGGCTTTTGAAGCAGGATTTCTTTTCCCGTTCATGTGTCACAGGAAACGGCCCTCCCATCGCCCTATAAATAATAAGGCGTGAATAATAAAGACACAGGATAACCTTAAAATCCCATTAAAGTTATTCCTTTTTGTGGCCGCAATACCTGCTTTGACCACACGGCGGCAGATTTTTCCATTCCAAACCATTAACATCGAGGCCATCAATAGCCTCAATACTATCGCTGAGGGGCAGAATAACGTGCCATCCTGTGGTGAAAAGCAGGTACTGCAGGCAGAAAAGAAAAAGGATCTTTTTGATGGTATTTTTGAAACAGGATTCTTTCTTGGAACAGCAGACAGAAAAATAAACCCTTGTAATAGGTTTTTAAGGTTATTATCTGGTACATTTAATATTAACACTTTATTATTATTGGGGTTGGGGCATGGGTTGGGGTTGGGGTTGGTGTTAGGGGTTAGGGTTGAGAGTTTAGGGTTTAGGGTTTAGGAGTTGGGTTTGGGGTTAGGGGTTGGGGTTAGGGGTTAAGGGCTAGGGGTTGGGATTGGGGTTGGGTTTTGGGTTTTGGTTAGGGTTAGGGTTAGGGGTTAGGGGTTAGGGGTTAGATGTTAGGGGTTAGGGGTTAGGGTAGAGGTTAGGGGTTAGGGTTAGGGTTAGGGTGTTTAATAAGGAAATCGGTCGATAGTTTTTATCTGTGTTTTGTCTGTTCCCTCTTTCGGGATTAATGAGATGTATGGTTCCCTCCAAGTGTCTGGTAGTTTTGCCTCTTTCAGTGCCCTATTATAAACCTCCAATTTAACGATTCCCCTAATTCTTTATATAGTTCTATTGGTAACCCATCTATTCCCGGAGTTTTATTGTTTTTTTGTTTCCTAATTGTTTCCTGTAATTCCTCTATGGTAATCTCTCTATTCAATATCTCTTCTTCTTCTTCAGTTATTCCTGGCGTTCCCTCCTCTTTTAGATATTGGTCTATTTCCTCTGTTGCCACTTAATCTTGTGTATTTAAGTCTTCGACGAATTGAGTTACTATTTCTTTTTTCTTTTCTAATTTCTGTTGTAGCTTATCTTCCTTGTCCTAATGGTGCGATGATAACTTTATTACTCTGTATCATTATTATGAAACACCTCATTATTCACAATACGGCAACAGGAGCCCAGGGGCTGCACAACAGGTACAAAAGAAAGAATCCCGGTTCAAAAACCTTAAACCAAGTTTAAAAGGGCTACGATGGCCTCAACGTTAATGGGCAGAAAACAGTGCCATTGCATGGTCTAAGCAGGTATAACAGCCAGCAAGAGTAACTTTTTCATGGCATTTTAAGGTTATTTATTATTAAATCCTTTTTAATATTAATAGGTCCTCATAGGCCTTGGTAACTCGCTTTAAGGCTTTTGAAGCAAAGACTTTTCTTTTCCCGTTCATGTGTCACAGGAAACGGCCCTCCGATTGCCCGATTAATAATGAGGCTGCGTAATAAAGACACAGGATAACCTTAAAATCCCATTAAAGTTATTCCTTTTTGCGGTCGCAATACCTGCTTTGACCACACGGAGGCAGATTTTTCCATTCCAAAGCATTAACATCGAGGCCATCAATAGCCTCCATACTATCGCTGAGGGGCAGAATAACGTGCCATCCTGTGGTGAAAACCAGGTACTGCAGGCAGAAAAGAAAAAGGATCGTTTTGATGGCATTTTTGAAACAGGATTCTTTCTCTAGAGTTTGTTCTGCAGCACCTGGGCAACAGGACCAAGTTGGAACAGCAGACAGAAAAATAAACCCTTGTAATAGGTTTTTAAGGTTATTATCTGGTACATTTAATATTAACACTTCATTAATATTGGGGTTGGAGTTGGGGTTGGGGTTGGAGTTGGGGTTAGGGGTTAGGGGTTAGGGGTTAGGGGGTCGGGGTCGGGGTCAGGAGTCAAGGTTCGGGGTCAGGGTCAAGAGTCAGGGTCCTAATCTTGTGTATGTTAGTCTTGGAAGAATTGAGTTACTATTTCTTTTTTCTTTTGTAATTTGTGTTGTAGCTTACCTTCCTTGTCCTAACGGTGTGATGATAAGTTTATTACTCTGTATCATTATTATTAAACACCTCATTATTAACAATACGGCAACAGGAGGCCAGGGGCTGCACAACAGGTGCAAAAGAAAGAATTCCGGTTCAAAAACCTTAAACCAAGTTTCAAAGGGCTACGATAGCCTCAACGCTAACGGGCAGGAAACAGTGCCATTGCATGGTCTAAGCAGGTATAACAGCAGCAAGAGTAACTTTTTTCATGGCATTTTAAGGTTATTTATTGTTAAATCCTTTTTAATATTAATCGGTCTTCATAGGCCATGGTAACTCGCTTTAAGGCTTTTGAAGCAGGATTTCTTTTCCCGTTCATGTGTCACAGGAAACGGCCCTCCCATCGCCCTATAAATAATAAGGCGTGAATAATAAAGACACAGGATAACCTTAAAATCCCATTAAAGTTATTCCTTTTTGTGGCCGCAATACCTGCTTTGACCACATGGCGGCAGATTTTTCCATTCCAAACCATTAACATCGAGGCCATCAATAGCCTCAATACTATCGCTGAGGGGCAGAATAACGTGCCATCCTGTGGTGAAAAGCAGGTACTGCAGGCAGAAAAGAAAAAGGATCTTTTTGATGGTATTTTTGAAACAGGATTCTTTCTTGGAACAGCAGACAGAAAAATAAACCCTTGTAATAGGTTTTTAAGGTTATTATCTGGTACATTTAATATTAACACTTTATTATTATTGGGGTTGGGGCATGGGTTGTGGTTGGGGTTGGTGTTAGGGGTTAGGGGTGAGAGTTTAGGGTTTAGGGTTTAGGAGTTGGGTTTGGGGTTAGGGGTTAGGGGTTAGGGTTTGGGGTTGGGGTTGGGTTTTGGGTTTTGGTTAGGGTTAGGGTTAGGGTTAGGGGTTAGGGGTTAGATGTTAGGGGTTAGGGATTAGGGTAGAGGTTAGGGGTTAGGGTTAGGGTTAGGGTGTTTAATAAGGAAATCGGCCGATAGTTTTTATCTGTGTTTTGTCTGTTCCCTCTTTCGGGATTAATGAAATGTATGGTTCCCTCCAAGTGTCTGGTAGTTTTGCCTCTTTCAGTGCCCTATTATAAACCTCCAATTTAACGATTCCCCTAATTCTTTATATAGTTCTATTGGTAACCCATCTATTCCCGGAGTTTTATTGTTTTTTTGTTTCCTAATTGTTTCCTGTAATTCCTCTATGGTAATCTCTCTGTTCAATAGCTCTTCTTCTTCTTCAGTTATTCCTGGCGTTCCCTCCTCTTTTAGATATTGGTCTATTTCCTCTGTTGCCACTTAATCTTGTGTATTTAAGTCTTCGACGAATTGAGTTACTATTTCTTTTTTCTTTTCTAATTTCTGTTGTAGCTTATCTTCCTTGTCCTAATGGTGCGATGATAACTTTATTACTCTGTATCATTATTATGAAACACCTCATTATTCATAATACGGCAACAGGAGCCCAGGGGCTGCACAACAGGTACAAAAGAAAGAATCCCGGTTCAAAAACCTTAAACCAAGTTTAAAAGGGCTACGATGGCCTCAACGTTAATGGGCAGAAAACAGTGCCATTGCATGGTCTCAGCAGGTATAACAGCCAACAAGAGTAACTTTTTCATGGCATTTTAAGGTTATTTATTATTAAATCCTTTTTAATATTAATAGGTCATCATAGGCCTTGGTAACTCGCTTTAAGGCTTTTGAAGCAAAGACTTTTCTTTTCCCGTTCATGTGTCACAGGAAACGGCCCTCCGATTGCCCGATTAATAATAAGGCGTGAATAATAAAGACACAGGATAACCTTAAAATCCCATTAAAGTTATTCCTTTTTGCGGCCGCAATACCTGCTTTGACCACACGGCGGCAGATTTTTCCATTCCAAGCATTAACATCGAGGCCATCAATAGCCTCCATACGATCGCTGAGGGGCAGAATAACGTGCCATCCTGTGGTGAAAACCAGGTACTGCAGGCAGAAAAGAAAAAGGATCGTTTTGATGGCATTTTTGAAACAGGATTCTTTCTCTAGAGTTTGTTCTGCAGCACCTGGGCAACAGGACCAAGTTGGAACAGCAGACAGAAAAATAAACCCTTGTAATAGGTTTTTAAGGTTATTATCTGGTACATTTAATATTAACACTTTATTATTATTGGGGTTGGGTTGGGGTTGGTGTTGGTGTTAGGGGTTAGGGGTGAGGGTTTAGGGTTTAGGGTTTAGGAGTTGGGTTTGGGGTTAGGGGTTGGGGTTAGGGGTTGGGGTTGGGGTTGGGGTTGGGTTTTGGGTTTTGGTTAGGGTTAGGGTTAGAGGTTAGGGGTTAGGGGTTAGATGTTAGGGGTTAGGGTAGAGGTTAGGGGTTAGGGTTAGGGTTAGGGTGTTTAATAAGGAAATCGGCCGATAGTTTTTATCTGTGTTTTGTCTGTTCCCTCTTTCGGGATTAATGAGATGTATGGTTCCCTCCAAGTGTCTGGTAGTTTTGCCTCTTTCAGTGCCCTATTATAAACCTCCAATTTAACAATTCCCCTAATCCTTTATATAGTTCTATTGGTAACCCATCTATTCCCGGAGATTTATTGTTTTTTTTTGTTTCCTAATTGTTTCCTGTAATTCCTCTATGGTAATCTCTCTATTCAATATCCCTTCTTCTTCTTCAGTTATTCCTGGCATTCCCTCCTCTTTTAGATATTGGTCTATTTCCTCTGTTGCCACTTAATCTTACGTATGTAAGTCTCGGACGAGTCGAATTACTATTTCTTTTTTCTTTTCTAATTTGTGTTGTAGCTTACCTTCCTTGTCCTAACGGTGTGATGATAAGTTTATTACTCTGTATCATTATTATTAAACACCTCATTATTAACAATACGGCAACAGGAGCCCAGAGGCTGCACAACAGGTACAAAAGAAAGAATCCTGGTTCAAAAACCTTAAACCAAGTTTAAAAGGGCTACGATGGCCTCAACATTAATGGGCAGAAAACAGTGCCATTGAATGGTCTAAGCAGGTATAACAGCCAGCAACAGTAACTTTTTTCATGTTACTCTTGTAACATGAAAAAACTTTATTGTTTTTCAAAACAATATTACCCTTCATCCTCATCTCTAATCTTAATCAAATTCAATGTTTCCCTTCTATTCTATATTATACCCCTTCCCATTGTCATCTATTTTATATCCATCTTCACATTGGTTAATTATGTAATATTACAGTTGTTTAATACAAATTCAACATTTTAATATAAATCAATTAGTTAAATAACTATCTTTTTTGTATATTAATCAATATGAACAGAGCCTGGTAGCTCAGCAGACTAATGCAGCCTAAAGCATTAATTAACATTCAGCTGTCTGCAATTACTGTAAGTTCAAATCTCACCAGGCTCAAGGTTGACTCAGCCTTACATCCTTTCTAAGGTAGGTAAATTGAGGAGCCAGTTTGTGGGGGCAATAAGCTGACTTTGTATAAATATACAAAAGTATGAAGGCTATTGCTTAATACATTGTAAGCCACCCCGAGTCTCCGGAGAAGGGAGGCATATAAATCAAATTTTTTAAAAAAAAAATCCGATTATTTCCATGCAATCCAATTTCTTAGAAATCAATTAATTATATTTACCAATAATAATAAACCAAATAATTTCCCCCATATATTCCTCCACAACTTAACCATTTCTGCTTTCAACACAATATACAAATAATAGTATCTCAATTATTACAATTCCCTAGTTAAATAGAGCTTTTTTTCTTTTGTGTTTTAAAATCTTGAACTCTCCTCTTTTGCCCTAAATTTCCCATTGTTTGCACCTACCTTTTTTTGGTGAGGAAAAAGAAAAGAAATCTGCCTGCCTAATTTTTCAAAACAGCCAACACCCTGCTTTACTTTCAATTTCATTTTCAGCTTGATTTGCATAAGGAGAAAAAAAAATCTGCTCCAGCAATTTAGCTCTTTGCAGCAAGCAGCTGAGCCCTGCGCAAAACAGCTGAGAGGAAATCAGCTGAGGGGAGGCTGATCTAATTTGATAAATTTGATAAATAAATAATCAACAGGCTAATTAGTCTATGCTGAAGTTGAAAGGAGTTGTTTTTTCTTGCTATTTGCTTGCAAGGAGGTAACTGCTTTGAGGCACAGGCCAAAGGGCCACCCTCCTTGCCACTTAGCGCTCCCGCCACCCCCTTTTGCCTCTAGCGCCCCCTTGCCACCCTCCTTGACTCTTACCACCCCCCAAGGCATGGTACCGACCACTTTGGGACCCACTGGCTTAACTACTTAACTACGGTTCTACCGAAGTAGAATCCCACAGCTGGCATTTGCCATGCCAACACGATGATCCACCAGTTAGAGGTAGAGAACAAATCTTTGGTAAAACACATTGAAGAACTCCAGAAAGAAATGTCTGAGGTTACTAGCCAAGTCGCTTTCCTCAGACTTGAGAAGGCTGCCTTAGAACTTCTGGGAAACTGCTCAAAGAGGTCTGGAACCTTCTTAAGAACTTAAGAAGCACCTCTAGAGTCTGCAGCATGAACTGGCTGAGAGGGACCAAAGTTTCACTTTGTGGAGAAAAGCTACTCCATCCAACTGAAGCAGAAAATCACCCCTCTTCAGAATGTGAGGGGAAATGAGAAGAAGCACCTCAACAATCGGCATCAGCAGCAGACCTGTGTTTATGAGGCCACAATGGAAGACCAGAAGAAAACTCTGGAGGACAGCAGAGAAGGAGTGAACCAGGTCAGAATGGCCATCCAAGAATTAGAGCTGCAGAACAGGCATTTGGAGAAAGACAGCGAAGATCTTCACAGAGAGGTCACCAGCCAAGTGGGCTTCTTCAGAAATGATGTTGGCACTCCTGAGTGACCAGCACATGGAAGAACTTTGCTCGAATGGAAGAATGGGGGCCTTTTACTCATTTGAGAAAGAAAAGAGACTCTTCCCCTCCCTTCCCTTGACTTGCCACCTAGTGTGCCAGGGGAGTCATGGGAGCCCCACCCTTACCAGGGGAAGCCCCTCCCTTACATTCACTTTGCCAGTCACTGCAGGACTGTCAGCTGAGCTGAAAACCTCCCAGCCACCCAGCATCAAGGCCTGAGAGCAATGAGGAATCCCAGGGCTCCAAGCCAAGGAGGAGGATGGAGGTGAGGTGAAGTTGGTAACGGTGAGTCTCCATGCTCAGCTCCAACCTTCGGAGTGCCATATGAGGCTGAGGGGCAGCAGTGATGAGGGTGAGGGCTCTGCTGTGGGAAGAGCAGAGTCTGGCCACAGCTGGATCTGGGAGCCAGAACTGAGCACCCGAACGAGCCGAGCAGCTGGGAGCAGGGCAGCCGCAGGAGAGGAGGAGAGAGGAGAACAGCTAGAAGCTGAAGTGGGAGCTGAGGGGTCTGCAGGAGTTGCCTTGAGGCAGTAGAGACCCCCGGAGGCCGCAAGGCTGATGGAGCTGGTGGCAGAGCTGGAAGACAGGGCTGGGTTGAGGGTCTCGGGGGCAGGCAGAAACTCCTGCTGCTCCAGAGACTGCAAGAGAGGAGCAACAGGAGGGGGAAGCCGGGGGCCACCAAGGCCAACTAGAGCTGGTCAATGGCCGGTGGGTGGAGAAGTCGTCTTAGGGATGGAAGAACATAGGAGATAGATTTTTTTAAAAAATTTGATTTATATGCCGTCCTTCTCCGGAGACTCAGGCCAGCTTACAATGCAATAGCCTTCATACTTCTGTATATTTATATTTATACAAAGTCAGCTTATTGCCCCCAACAAACTGGATCCTCAATTTACCCACCTTATAAAGGATGGAAGGCTGAGTTGACCTTGAGCCTGCCTGGGATTGAACTCACAAGTAATTGCAGCAGCTGGATCTTAAATGCTGCCTTTGTAGGAGGCATTACTCCTACAATTTGATAGGGCTGGAAGGGACTTTGGAGGTCTTCTAGTCCAACCCTCTGCTCAAGGCAGGAACTTTATACCATCCGGTTCTCTTGTCCACTTTGGAAACTTCCAGAGATGGAGCCCTCACTACTTTGGGAGGCCACCTATTCCATTGCTTGATTGTTTCTACTGTATGAAAAATTTCTCCTGATTTCTAGATCGGGTCTCCCTTTAACAAACTCCCCCCATTTCCTCTTGTCCTTCCCTCCAGAGCTCTGAAGATGAAGCCCCTCCCCTCTTCTCTCTCAGAGCCCCTAAAAGTGCCGGAAGATTCTATCATGGCTGCCCAATCCTTCCCACCTTGTCTCAGCTACAAATAGCAAACTCCCTCAACCAAAATCATCAAGTGATTTAGACTCCAGACCTTAAATCATCTTTGCTCCTCTTTTCTTCACATTGTCCAGAATCTCCACAACTTTTTCTTTTTGGGGGTGACCAGAGTTGGACAAAGTATTTTGAGGGTGGTCTGACCAGTGAGAAATAAAGCAGTACCAGAACTTCTCGCCATCTTGGATCTACCCCTCTTTTATTGCTGCCTAAGGCTGCCTCGGCCTCTTTTGTCAGCTGCAACAGAGTTCTGGCAGATCCTTAAGTGCTTTGCCAGGAGATCCTTCCACAGGAACACTGCTGAGCCAGGTGCCGCCCCTTCTGTAGCTAGGCATTGGGCTTTCCTGCTAAGGATCCTGCAGATCCTGGCTTTTCTCACCAGTGAATGCATCTTGCTAGGGAGGGTCCAACGTTCACGTCTGTCAAGATCCTTCTGGATAATTGAGCTCATGTTCTAATAATTCCCACAAGCTTGGTGCCATCTGCAAACCTGATGAGTTCCCTTTCTGTCCCCTCACCTAGATCATTGAGGAAGAGGTGGAAGAGTACTGGGTCCAAGGCAGAACCTTGAGGAACCCCACCGAATGCTTCCCCCCATTAGATGTAGCTCCATGAAGGACCACTCACTGGGTCCGGTTGGTCAGCCACTTTAGGAATTTTGTGCCTATTTGGGATTGTATCCCGATTCTATCTCTCTTGGTGTTCTTTTCATATTTTGGGTTTTTTTTTCTTTTTGCCTAAAAAGAGATTCAAAGAAGGAATTAAGCATTTCTGCATTCACCGTTTAGGTCATTCACACTTGGAATCCTTCCCAGTCTCTCTAGAAACTAGAAACAGATTAATAGAGTTGGAAGGGATCTTGTAGGTCATTTGGTCCAACCCCCTTCCCCCCAAGTACCATTTCTGGCAGATGGCAGTCCAGTCTCTCCTTGAAAGCTTCCAGGGACGAAGCTCCCACAACTTCTGAAGGCAACTTTTGTTCCATCGGTTGATTGCTCTCACTGTCAGAAAATTTCTCCTTATTTCCAGGTTGAATCTCTCCTTGTTCAGTTTCCATCCATTATTCCTTGTCTGGCATTCAGGTGCCTTGGAAAACAGCCTGACCCCCTCCTCTCTGTGGCAGCCCCTCAAATATTAGAAGACTTCTATCATGTCTCCCCTGGTCCTTTTCTTCACTAGACTAGCCATGCCCAGTTCCTGCAACCATTCATTGTATGTTTTAGCCCACAATCCATCATCCTTGTTGCTCTTCTCTGCACTTTTTTGGAGTCTCAATATCTTTTTTATAGTGTGGTGACCAAAACTGGATGCAGGATTCTAGGTGTGGTCTTACTAAGGATTTCTAGTGTGGTATTAGTATCTCTCTTGACCTTGATTGTATCCCTCTGTTAATGCAATTTAGGATTGCATTGGCTTTTTTATATATATATATATACTTGCTCATATTTAACTGGTTATCTGCTAAGACTCCAAGATCCTCTCACAGTCACTGCTATTAAGCCTGGTTTTACCCAGTCTGTATGTGTACTTTCAGTTTTTCTTTCCCAAGTGTAAGACTTCATTTTTCTCTACTTTGAATTTCATTGTGTTAGATCTCTCTTAGCTTGTTGAAGTCAGCTCTCTTAAAGACTCAACTCTTAGCCTGCTGGAGCAGTGCTTGGCCTAGAAGACCCCCAAGGTCCCTTCCAACTCTCTTGGACTCTTCCTCTTGGTCAGGTTCCCTGTGCTTGATTCAGTCTGTTTGGGGGGCTCCCCAGAGGCTGAGAGCCAGAGGGGCTGAATGGGATGTTTGCCAGTTTCTTGATGGGCTGAGAGTTGGGTCTGGTGTGGTATGAATGTCCTTGTCTCACCGGTGGGAGAGGCCATCTATGGGATGGTATGGGATGTATGCATGAGGTGTGGGGAGCAAAAGTGCAGGTAGATGTTAGGCATGGCCTCCTCCTTCTCTTGCTTCCCCCTGAGAGGCTCTGGAGCAGCAGGACCTTCTGCCTGCCTCCGAGACCTTCCACCCTGCCTCATCCTCCCGTTCTGCCCCCCTGCTCCCTCAGCCTTGGGGCCTCTGGGGGTCTCTGCTCCCCCAAGACCTCTCCTGGGGACCCCTGGGCTCCCCTTCAGCTTCTGGCTGCTCTCGTTCTCCTCTTCTCCTGCGGGCTGTTTGGCCCCCAACTGCTCAGCCTATTCGGCTGCTCGTTTCTGGCTCCCAGATCCGGCTCTGTCCAGACTCACCTGGCACACAAGGTAGCAAGTCCCCCATCCCCCCTCCCTCCCTCCCTCCCTCTTCCAATCCTCCATCCTCTCCTGGACAGACAGTTGGACATGTACTCCTTCTATGCTCTTTCTATGGAGATATTTTAAACCCAATAACCAATAGGCATCCTGGCCATTCCGACACTGCTTAGTTCCAGTGGCTGCTTAAGGAGGAATAGACTGTGGTTACAAAAAAGGTGGCTAGATTCTCCGCAGCAGCGCTGGGGAATCATGGGAAGCACGTGAATAATCCACCATAGCTATTTCACACAACTAAAGTAGCAAATCCTTTTACATTACAACTCCTTTGCATTTAATAACTTTGGGCCTCACAGTTTAAGGAGTGATATTATAATATTGTTAAGCCATGTATAACTGACATTGGATGCCAAATTGTGATTTTAATATAGAGTTTATCTGTTTATTATTTCATTCTAGAATTTTTAACTGGATATTCCTTGAGTATTTTTATTTTTTCTGGTCTCTGGTCTTTGATTGTAATAAACTTTTGTAATAAATTGTAATAAATTCAATTTGATGCAATTCAATTTAATAAGAAGGGTACTTAAAAAGGCATATGATAGAGTTGACTGTTCCCCATGTAGTGAATACTTTCCTCAGATAAAGGAACAATTCTTGTGTCTTAAAGAAATGCATCATCACTTTGAGGTTGCAGTTATCATATTTAAAAATAGGACAGAACCGACCATTAATTGCTGGACTGGGGCCTGTTCATTCATTGCTTTTCAGTCTTTGTTAGTTGCTGATAATGAATTAGAACAGCCTGCCCAAATCTAATAGCCTCCAGATGTGAATTAATGCCATCTCCTGATTCATGCTTGGCCTGAAGTCCACCTTCCTCTGAGAAGGGGGACCCAGATATGTTTGCCAACATTGGTGCTGCTCCCTTTGTAGACTGGAGACCGAACCTTTGATGTTGTGTCTGCTGTTGCAACCCCAGGAGATCTAAAATAACAGCAGAGCTCAACATTGTGAGCAGATCCTTGGACTTTCACTTGGACCGGTAGCTCCCAGGAATTGCCCAGGCCCTTCTCCTCTTGAAGGTTTAGGGTTAGATCAGCTCTCTGGATCTTGATGGAGAGAGCACAGAAATGGCCTCTCTGCCTTTTGATCTCCAACCTTGGAAAGAGAAATTTGTGGGCCTGATTCCTCAAGGAAATCTTGCTCTTACTTGCAGCTTCTGAAGAGTTACTTAAAGATGTCAACTGGGCTTTGGCTGTTATAACTATGGGTATCCTTTCCTCAAACTCTTGCGTAAACCTTTACGTCTTGCATATATGAAGGATTTGTGAATTCTTCTCCTCCTCCCTGCTTCCTCTTCCTTTCTCCTTCTCCTCCTCTCTTCCTCCCTCTCTTACCCTCACTCCTACTCTAATTTCCCTTCCTTTCCTTCATCGCTCTCTATTGCTGTATCCTTTTATGCATATGGACTACTCAGAGGGCTGAAAAAGTTATTTTTGATGGGTCCTCACACTTTTGACCAGTCCGCGAATTTACGACTATCCTCACATTTTAGGTTTTTGCCCTATCTTGTCTCCATGGTGAAGAGAAGCAGTTGTGAAATGAGTGACATGGTTGTTAAGAATGCTACAATGGACATAAATGATGACCAGTCATAAGTGCGAAGACCGGTCAAAAGTGTGAGGACATGCCAGAAATCACTTTTTTCAGCCCTCTGGGTAGTCCTTTTGTGCATATGGACTACTCAGAGGGCTGAAAAAGATATTTTTGACTGGTCCTCGAATTTTTGACCAGTCTTCAAACTTACGACTGTCCTCACATTTTACGTTTTTTGCCCTATCTTATCACCATGGTGAAGAGAAGTAGTTGCGAAATAAGTGACATGGTTGTTAAGAATGCTGCACGGGCATAAATGTGTGGATGGTCATAAGTGTGAGGACCAGTCAAAAGTGCGAGGACCTGTCAGAAAAGACTTTTTTTAGCCCTCTGAGTAGTCCCTATACACATAGCCCTGGCCATCTGGTCACATGACCAGCTAGCCACAGCTACCTAGTCACATGACCTCCAAGCCACACCCACACAATGAGCCACGCCCACAGTACCGGTAGTAAAAAAAATTAGAACCCACCCCTGCTCTGTGTGTGTGTGTGTTTGAAACTCTTGCCTAAACCTTTACATCTTGGAGCCTTGGTGGCACAGTGGACTAAAGTGCTGTTAAATTAGCACTTAAGCTGCCAGCTGCCTGCAATTACTGTAAATTCAAATCTCAGCAGGCTCAAAGTTGACTCAGCCTTCCATCCTTTCAAGGTAGGTAAAATGAGGACCCGGGTTGTGGGGGCAATAAGCTGACTTTGTATAAAAAAAGAACACCACTTAGGGGGTGCTGAAAGCCCTACTAAGCAGGTATATACAAAAGTATAAAGGCTATTGCTTAATGCATTGTAAGCCGCCCTGAGTCTCCGGAGAAGGGTGGCATATAAATCAATCAATCAAACAAACAAACAAATAAACAAACAAATAAATATCCTGCATATATGAAGGATTTGTGAACTCTGTGTGTGTGTGTGTGTGTGTGTGTGTGTGTGTGTGTGTTATGGCACAATGGTCTTTTTTCTATACTTTTCTTCTTTCTACTCCAGCTTAATTCAAAAAATTTAAAACTAATAATTAATACATTTCAGTTGCCAGAGTTGACAAACACTGGATTAAACAGCATAGGAAGCCCACAATTTGGTTCCTTTGGGTTTACTTCCTCATATCTTGCCTGAATCCAGTCCTCAAATCGCACATGAGTGGATGGCCTCCAGGAGCCTCTTCTCCCTTCCATCATCCGGCAGGTGCATCGACTACAACTCCAAGAAGGCCCAGGGCTGGGTGGCCCAAGGTCAGAAGCATCCACGATGATGCAATCAAAGCTCTGCTGGGAATTCTGGGAGTTGTAGTTGAACCTATCTGAAATTGCCAAGCTGAGGAAAGCCATCCCATCTCTTTCTGTCCTTCTTCTCTCCTTTCCTTTCCTTTCCTTTCCTTTCCTTTCCTTTCCTTTCCTTTCCTTTCCTTTCCTTTCCTTTCTCCTTCTCTTCCTTTCCTTTCCTTTCCTCTTCTCCTCTCCTCTCCTCTCCTCTCCTTTCTGTCCTTCTTCTATCTTCCTTTCCTCTCCTTCTCTTTCTTTCCTTCCCTTCCCTTCCCTTCCTTCCCCTCTCCCTTTCTTTCCTTTTCTTTTTCCTTTTCCCCTTTATTCCACTCTTCTCCTTCCCCTTTCTTTCCCCTCCCATTTCTTTACTACCTTTATTTTCTAGTTTAGGCCATGATAATCTGAATAGAAAATAAGAAAAAGGAGCCTTTTGTTTTAAGAGCGTTTCTTGTTCCACAGATGGATTATGCAAATTTCCCTGTGGGGAAACGGGCAAAATGTCTTCCTCACCCACAGAAAAAAAAAAGGGGGGGGGGGTCCCTTCACATTTGAGGTTGGAGGGGCAGAGAATCGGAAGGAGCCGGTTTAAAGGTTTTTTCTCCCGTAAAGTGAAGCTGCGCCTTTCCCGAGAGAGCCAAACGGAAGATTCCCCAGAGAAGTGGGGGAGGCTGAAAGGGGGGAGGATCCGGCTAGGCTAGGAGATCCCTGCAGATCCTCTCGGCCTCTTCCTGATTTAGCTTCCCTTCGGATTGGGGGGTGGCTATGGCCCCGCACGTCCTCGCTGGCTGAGGGGCTTCCCTCCTCCCCTTTGTCACCCAGTGCAGAAACTCTTCCTTTAGCAGAATCTTCATCTGTGAAATGAAACACACGTGTGTATGTGTCTGTGTGTCTGTGTGCGAGCGTGCGGGGGCGGACATTTGAGATGGGTGGGGCCAGAACGAGGGGACGCACCAATGGGAATTCTCCCTGCTTGAGCGTCATCGGTCTCCGGGCAGAGTCCTTTGGGGCTTCAGCTGACGGAGGAGAGAGGGGAGCGGAGAAAGGGGGAGGGGGGATCTTGGCCTGAAGAACCAACTGGGGCTTCTTCTCTGCGCGGAACTCTCCTCCAGTGGCGAAATCAGGTGAGACTCTGCCCGGAGACGGATGATGCTGCAGAAGGCAGAATTCCCATTGGTCCTCCTTCTTTCTGACCCCTCCCAATTCTAGGCTCGGCGGCCTTTTTGCGCTTCCTTCGCTGGACGGAGAGAGGGAACCCGCGGGGAATCCCACTGCCTGAGCCAAAGGGTCCTTGAGACGGGCTGGTTTCTCGGAGCGGGGGGGGGGGGGGGACCCTCGGGAGGGGAGGGGAGGGGCCAGGCAAGGGAGGCCAGGATTGTGCAGAAGAAATCAAAATCTCTCCTTCAACCCCCTGAACTAAGGATGGTCTTGCACAATTGTTACTTCAGGGGTCAATCGGGGTTCCTGGGGGGAGGAAATTCCAAAGGGACACAGAGGATGTTGGGGTCTATTGGAGGGAATGGGGAGCTCTGCAGGGGCCACAGAGACCCCCCAAAGAATGGGGCTCCAACCCTGGCCTTTTTTCCTCCTTCCTTCCTTCCTTCCTTCTCCCCATTGGTTGGGCACTTTGTGGGCCCTTTTTGGACCAAAAAGCTTTTGGAATCCGATCTTCCATACAATCTGTACCAAACAGTCTCTCTCCTTCCCAGCTGCCCCAAGCATCCCACCTCCTGAAAGAAATCTCCCAGGAAATGAAGGGAAGCTGGTCAGTTTAATGAAAGGAGTGGGCCAGAGGATCCAGGACAGAAAGCAGCAGGAGGGGAGATGATGGACTGAGGGGGACCTGAGTGATCCACTTGATCCCATTAGCCTTGGACAGAGAGAGATTCAAAGGTCATCTCTAGTGCCTGCAAGAAACTCCTGCAGTCTTCACAGTTCAAGGATAGGAAGCCACTGAAGCATCCCTTCCCTCCGTTTTCTCTTCCATCTCTCCTCTCCCTCCTTCCTCCTCCTCCTCCTCTCTCCCTCCCCCCCTCTCTCTTCCCTTCCCCCTTCTTCAATTATTTAGCAGATTAAAGACCTTCTGAGTGCTGAGCTCTCCTGGGAACCTTGGAGGTCCTTCCCTCCATTTTCCACCCCCATTTCCCCCCTTCTTTTATGCTAGAGACTTTCCCTGAGGCCTCTCAGAATCTCCCTTTTAGCTTCTCTTCAAAGGTCCCCAGTTGCTGAGGGGTCTCTGAAGGGGCACCCCCAGCATCTCCCCACCACTGGATCAATGATTAGGACATACCACAAAATGCCACGAAATCTTTCCTGGGCTGACTTTCTCTGGTGCTGCTTCAAGGGGGCTCCCTCTGGGGGTCTGCCCAGCCCTTCAAGGGAAGGAAGGCCTCTCATTGGGAGCCCCCTCCTTGTTGGAGGGGCTGAGGAAGATCCTGGTATTGAAACAGATCTGAAGGGTCACAAGTCATCTACATACACCTAACTTTTAACATTAAGTTTAACATCAGCAGAGATCTCAGTCCATCCTTCCTTGCCCAAAATGTCTTCCCCTTCCCCTTTGGCCCTTTTCCTTTTCTATGGAGGGGGTGGGCAGCAGGAAGCCTAGAGAAAGCCCTGAGATGCCCTCACCCACCCCGGATTTTCTAAAAAAGCTTCTGGAGGCCATAGAAGCCTTCATGGAAACCCCCTTTCATGAAGACTGGCGCTCTGCTTTGCAGCACCCGAACTCTTGACTGCATCTTTGCTTTCGGGGTTTAGTTTTATCATCCAAATCGGACTTACTGTCAAGTGATGAAAATTATATTGTTTTCGTAAAGTTTGGGAAATAAGCTGTGAACCGCCACAGTGAATAGAATAGAATGGAAGAGAAGAGAAGAGAAGAGAAGAGAAGAGAAGAGAAGAGAAGAGAATATTAATGAATTTTATTGGCCAAGTGTCATTGGACACACAAGGAATTTGTCTTGGTGTATACGCTCTCAGAGTACATAAAAGAAAAGATACATTCATCAAGAATCATAAGATACAACACTTAATTATAGTCGTGGGGAAACAATATAAATCTTAAGGATACCAGCAACAAGATGACAGTCATACAATCATAAGTGGGAGGAGATGGGTGAGCGGAACGATGAGAAGATTAATAGAGTTGAGGGAATTATTTGTTTAGTAGAGTGATGGCGTTTGGGAAAAAACTGTCCTTGCGTCTAGTTGTTCTAGTGTGCAGTGCTCTATAGCGTCGTTTTGAGGGTACGAGTTGAAACAGTTTATGTCCAGGATGCGAGGGGTCTATAAATATTTTCACAACCAGCTTCTGTTTGTCTCTTCAGCAGAGTCTTTCCTGAGGATTTCCAGTTTTATCAATTGTGTTGTCTCTCCCTCCTTCCCTCCTTCTCTCCCTCCCAAAGGTCAGGGAGCCCAAGGCTCTGCCTTGACCTCTGAAAGAGCGACTTTTTGGGATACGAGGACGGCCACAGATTGGTGAGAAGAGAGACCATTTCCCCTCTCCTGCCTCTGTCCCTTCCCTTCCCTTCCCTTCCCTTCCCTTCCCTTCCCTTCCCTTCCCTTCCCTTCCCCTTCCCCTTCCCTCCCCTTCCCTTCCCTTCCCTTCCCTTCCCCCTTCCCTTTCCCGTTCCTCTCCCCTCCCCTCCCTTCCCTTCCCTCTCCTCCCCTCCCCTTCCCTCCCCTTCCCTCCCCTTGAAAGAAGAAATATTTAGAGAGCAATCTTGAATTTAAAATTAATTTATTAATTAATAAGAAAAAAGAAACAGAAAAAAGGTATATTACATAGTTATAGTTATATAGATATACATATTTACATAAAGACACAAAGAACTGCTGCGGCCATCCAGAGACAAACCCCCAAAGTTCCTTGGACCCTGGAAAGTGACCTTGTTCCTCTTTGGGGTCCATGCTTGGTTTGGCCTCTGCATTGAAGGGGTTGCAAGTGTCACCAGAAGCACCAGCTGAAGATGAGGAGGCGGCCTCCATCACTGTGGAACCTCCATACCGGAATCCATCCCTTCCCACATCACCATCATTGATGAAAGAAGATGCCAGACGTTCAGCCCTGGTCAACAATGTGATGGTTGTCATCTCAGCTGTGGCCGCTGTTTGTCCTGGAAGCAGAGATTGAATACTTTAATAACAATGAAACAGTAAGCAAGAAACAAAACAATGAAGAAAACTGAGTTAAAGGCTCCTAGTTTTCTTTCCTGTTGGCTTCCATAGTCCAACCACCCCCACCCAAAACCCCAAAGCAAGAAATGCAAAACAAAAGGCATTGAGGATTGGGGCTTCCGGTGGCGTCTCCGTCGTTGCCGGACGGTCTTTTCATGACCGCCGGCCTCGCCACGTGTTGGAGCCGCCCTACAGCTGGCAGGCGGCTCGGAAAACCCGCTCTGTAAACAGCAGAGCGGGTAGAGCTACTGGGGGTTGGTAGAGCCCCCTGAGTTGTCCACAGGACCTTTTTTTGTCCTGGGAAGGGCTCAGGGTGATGGCTCCCTATTCACCCCACAGAAGCTCCCTCTGCTCGCAGCAGCAGAGCCAGATGATGAGAGCAACGCCACTAGAATGATAGAAATCTGCAGCAAGCGAGCAATCTGATGAAACCTGGACTCACTAAAAAGGAAACAGCAAGTATTTGTTCTTTTAATAATTTTTAAGGAAAAGAGAGATTTAAGAAAATGCCTCAGAAAATGGCGACTGACTTTGCTAGAGAAAATGCCTGAGAAAATGGAGAGTGGAAAGTGAAACTGAGAGCTAAGCCAGTTTTGAAGTCCTTAAAAGAGACATTTTAACAAGATTTTTAAAAGAGACATTTTAACAGGATTTTTTTTAAAAAAGAAACAAAATTGATTTAAATTTCCTTTGCTTTTTTAGGAAAAGTTAAGATTTTGTGGAAGTATGACTCCAAAACAAAAATCAAGGGGGGGGGGCTCCCTTACTTATCAGACAAAGGAAAAAGTAGAAAAGACTCAAATGCAGTTGCAGGGAATTGGAAATGAGGATTTAAAAGACTTTATAACTAGGTCTTTGGGAAGTATTGTTGAGAAGATAGAAAGCTCACAGAAGCAACTTGAGGAACTGGTACAGGAAAAATATGATAAATTGAATCAAATTATTACTAAAGTAGTTTCTGATCTTTCAAATGCAGTGTTGGAGATGGGGAAGAAAGTGGCTGAAATCAGTACAGGGCTTGATTCCAAGATGAAAGCCACAGAAGAAAAATTTTTTAAAGCTGATGCCAGAAATCAAAAAATTGAAAATGATGTGATGATGCTTCAATTTAAAGCCATGGAGTCTGCGATAAGATTAAGAGGCATAAGAGAAATAGAGAAAATAGAGAAAATTTAAGAACAGTCTGTGCTAAGGCATTAGCGGCATTACTAAAGTTGGAAGATGATCAAATTCTCAGCTGTATTGAAAAAGTTTATAGGGTGAATTCACGTGTGGCTAGACAAAGGAATCTGCCTAGAGATGTTGTTGTCTATTTCACTGATAGAAGATTGAGAAATGATATTTTGCAAAAGTCCTACTCTGCTATTGTGCAGGTAGAAGGTACACAAATTAGTGTTTATAAAGAGCTACCACCTAAGATTTTAACCAAAAACCAAAAGATTTTGGTTTTTTGGTGAAGGAATTGAAGAGAAGTAAGATTCCATTCAGATGGGATGTACCAGTTGGTGTAACTCTGAGATATCAAGATGTGAGATATTGTTTAAATACTATTGAAAAAGCAGAAGATTTTTATAATAATATTCTTAAGGGAGCCCCCATATCTTCATCCTCATCTACGTTGTTAACCATGGAAGAAGACATTAAAGATAAAGAGTTTGAAAGAGAGACTGAGGAACATTGCAGGCAGACGGAATTAGAAAATCAAAGTGTGTTAGAAGAAAAAGGAGCACTAGGTGGTTTTTCAGATGATTTTATTATGGATTTTCCAGATCTGAAAATAAAGCATTCCAGAGATTCAAGAGATGTGGTACTGGGCCTTGAACTGTTGAAGCAAGAATTGAAAGATAAATATATAACTCGAGATGAGAAGCAAATTTCACTAAAGCAGAAACAGCAGAGGCCCAGTACTCTACAAGAGGAAAAGGGGGATGATGGCAAGCAACAGAAAGCAGAAGTCAAGGGAGGAACTAAACTGAAAACCACTGCTGTGCAACAGAAACTTCTTCAATTGCTTGATTCGCTTCGTGAAACTTAAAGGACATTTATGAATAGATTGAATTCTCTACAGAAAGGATGGCAAATATTTTACTAATTGAAATAGTTTAAAAGATAATCTTGATCATACTTGATTTATATACGAAAATGGATTATAAAATTTTTGTAAAACTCATCCTGAGTTGGATTTAACATTTTGAGAAAGGTAAACAGATTGCTGCAATATATGCAGATTATCTGTGGTTACCCTATTATAGCTTTTTGGAACTAATCATCTAGATGAAGAAAATAAAGATGAAAACATCTTGGAAACCCGAAGGAAGGAAGTGGAAAGGTTGGCAGGATTTGAAAGAGCTTTAAAGGAACATCTGGGAATGCAGCTTGTAGTTCTTATACAAGGCTTGGAAAATTGGGATGAGCTGCATCTGTTCTTCTTTTTAGGTGGTACAGCAGTAGGGATTTTTATATGGAGAGATGTTTTTTTGCTGATGGGGGCAGCTGGAATATGAAGTTTATAAAAACTATGTTGGAAGATAGTATATTCAACTTCAATCAAGATCAAGAGAAGACTAAAATTTGGATTATTGAGACAGAAAATTATTTGACATAATTGTTACATATTATATATTATATTTTATTACTATATAATAAGGGGGATTGACTTAGGTAAATAATTATTAATATTGGATTAGAGAAAGGTGTGACACTTTTTATCTGGGCTTAAATATTATAAGAATGGTATTGATTGATAAATGAGTACTGATGGTTGATAAATGAGATAAATATTACTATTACTAGTTTTTATTATATTATTAGTTTTAGGAAAACTTTATTACTTATAGGTTTATCTGTTATATTATTTTTGTTATATGTACTTTTTCTTTTTTAATTTGTAGCAGAAGCCAAGGGGGGAGTTGGGGGGGAAGGGGGGTTTGGGGGGAAGTGGCGGGGGGGGGGGGAGAAATTATAAAATTTGTATTGTAAAACTTTTTCAATTAAAAAAAAGGCATTGAGGATTAAATAACAACAACAATAACAGAATATCTTTAAAATAGAACAATAAAGAAAAACTGGCAAGCAAATTAGTTCAAACACTTACCAACCATCACATTGTTGAGCAAGGTAGAACGTCTGACATCCTCCTTTGTTCATCAATGATGGTGATGTTGGGGTTAATGTGTTCCGGTATGTACGGTTCCACCGTGATGATGGCGGCCTCCACATCTTCACTTCGTTTCTCTGGTGACACTTTCAGGCAACGTTTTCTGAGGATTGAAGAAGAAAAAAGAAGAAAATATCACTGACTGGTCCATTCTTTTCTTAACAACGATAATCAACCTATTCTTAATGGGGGGCCCATTAGTGGAGATTTTAAAGGAAAGGCAGGGGGTTGGACTAGAAGACCTCCAAGGTCCCTTCCAGCCCTGAGGGACTCTATCCTTTTTCCTCTTACTCCCACATTTTGGGAGGGTTTCAGTGCCCCAGGGCTCCCCAGGTTGTGGTGATGCCCCTGAGCAGGAGCAACTTACCTGCATAAGTGAAAGAAAACGCAGAGGCCAACCAATGCATAGACCCTAAGGACAAGCAAAGTCACTTTCCAGGGGTCTCCAAGGATATTCTGGGGTCTGTCAAGGGATGGCTGCAGCAGTTCATTTGGGTCCATTTCTGGAAGAGAAAAGGGATGGAGGAAAAAGAGTCAATCTCTGGTTTTAATGGTTGGTGGTTCCCCTCCAAGACTAACCATCCCAAGATCAAACTCCCAAGCGAAGGGAAAAAAACCACCTGAGACCAGAAATCAAGTTTTGCTCACCTCTTGGTCTCAGTCTCTCTCTCTCTCTTTCTCTTTTTCTTTCTTCCTCTCTCCTTCTATCGCTCTCTCTCTGTCTCTGTCTCTCTCATGTGAGTCTTTGATTCTTTAGCCTGCATGGCCCCACCCATCAATGGAAAAGAATTCCAACAGAATCCACGTATCCAGGTAACCTAGAGGTCAAACAACACCCCTCCCTCTACTCAACCCTTGACCCCTCCCTCCCTGGGAACCCCCCCCTTTCAGCACAGGAGGGAAGGTTAACAATTTAGTGGCCCTCAGCAGTGGGGAATCCAGGGGGTCCTGCCTAAGCAGGGGTTTGGACTAGAAGACCTCAAGGTCCCTTCCAACTGTTATTTTCTGTGGGGCTTTCCGAGAAGCAACCATCCAAACCTTGGTTCCACCCCACCTGTGCCCATGGACAATGCCATCAAATAACACCCTTCACCCATGCAGAAATTTCCTTCCTACCAAGCAGGCCTGACAGGTTCACCTGGTATTTGCAAAGGGATCCTCATGCACAAGACCTGAGGAGCAGCCTAAAAGAAAGGCTCTTCCACTTCATCCCTTCTCCTCGTTCAGCCATGGAACGGACTCCAAAAGCACCATCCCTCTTTGGGGCATCTTCAGCGCACATCTCAAAGGTGCTTTTCAAAAGACAGCTGGAATTTCTTGGGTTTTTCCCCTTGAAAACATTTCACTTCTCACCCAAGAAGCTTCTTCAGTTCTGACTGAATGGTGGGGAAGGGAAGGATTTGTCCTCTTTGCAGCCGTTTGATGGTTAGCATGGTCTCCCGTGGGCTCTCTGAGAGGCCTTGAGGGCACCTGGGGGTTTATCTGCACCCTCAGGGTCCCCTGAATCAGAGGGCAAATGGGGGGAACCTCCTTGGAACTGGGGAAAGGACCCTGTTGCTGTCTTCGGAGAGAACAAAGTCCACCCTCTGGACAGAGGAGACCCCTGGTTGGAAAGAAGGTCAAAGAGACCATCTAAGTTAAAATGGAACAGCCCCCTCTCAACAGAGGGGGAGGACCCCACCTCTCTCCTGTCTACCTGACCGTCCTGAGGACGTGGGGTTTGAGGTGGCCCAGTCTGTGCGCAAGGAGTCAGCCGAGTCTCTGCAGGTTTCCAGAATTGAGAGGATTTCTCCCAGCCTGACCTGCTTTCTGTCTCCATCCTCCAATGCAGCACGCAGGAAGAGTCCTTGGTGGGAAGGGGGACCCAAGAGACCCCCTGGGCTCCTCTTTCCAGGACAAGCTTAACATTGGGGCCCTTTCACCCAATTCCTGTAATGCACAAGTGGCAGAACTCCTGGCTGACCCACAAGTACGACCATCTGGGATCGGTAAAGAGAGGTTTTACAGGAGTTATTGGGGGAAGTCCAGATGGTTCTTCCTGCAACACTGAGAAAATGCACTGTTTTAACAAGACAAACTTACTGGCATCAATTAAAGACATTAATCACCTTCATTGTGGCCCATGAAGAATTGTTTTCTCTTCCCAGCTTTTTCCCCAAAGTTTGGTCAGAAGAGAGGTCAAGGAGCAACTGAGGTCTCCTTAGTGTTACCTACTTCCATCCTCCAATTCCTCTGCCTTTCAAATGGGGATGGGCAACCAGAGTTTGACAGGTGCCCCCCAAGGTCTCTGCCACCAGATGTGGTTGTAAAGAGGGAAAGTCAAAATGTAACCCAGACTTGGGGTGCTTAAAAGCAGAGTGCCAGTCTCTGTCAAAGCTTATTTCCATGAAGGCTTCTGGGGCTACCGGAGCATTTTTAGAAAACACAGGCAGGGTGAGGGCATCTCAAGGCTTTCTCCAGAAGTGAGGCTTCCTGCTGAAAAAGGCAAAGGGCCAAAGGTGGAGAAGTCATTGTGGGCAAGGAAAGATGAACTGGGATCTCTGTTTTGTTTTTTTTTAAATTTGATTTATATGCCGCCCTTCTCCAGAGACTCAGGGTGGCTTACAATGCGTTAAGCAATAGCCTTCATACTTTTGTATATTTTATATTTATACAAAGTCAGCTTATTGCCCTCAACAAACTGGGTCCTCAATTTACCCACCTTATAAAGGATGGAAGGCTGAGTCGACCTTGAGCCTGCCTGGGATTGAACTCGCAAGTAATTGCAGCAGCTGGATCTTAAATGCTGTCTTTGTAGGAGGCATTACTCCCCTACGCTACTCAGGCTCTGTGATTGTTGAATTTAATTTTAAATGTCTAGTAGGTGACCAGTGACCAGATCTGCTTCCTTCCCAGGATCTTCCTCAACTCCTTCATAAGGTGGGGGCTCCTCCTGTTGTTTCCCCTCAAATGCTGGGCAGACCCTCAGAGGGAGCCCTGATGGATGACCCCATGTAGCCAGTCCACAATCAGCCCAGGAGGGATTTCAGGTCCTTTTGTGTGATGTCACAATCTTGGATCCAGCTGTGGAGAGATGGGGGGGGGGTGTCCCTTCAGAGATCCCCCCAAGCAACTGTGGGTCTTTCAAGAGTCAGAAGCTGGAAGAGACATCCAGAGAGTCCCAGACAAAGTCCGTGGAAGGAAAAGGAAAAATGGGGAGTGAAAGACCTTGGAAAGATGAGCTAAATGACTTGTGGAGGGGGGAAGGGAGGGAGGGAGAGAAGGAGGGAGAAAGAAAGAGAGAGAGAGAGAGGAGGAAGGAGGGAAGAGAAAATACAGGGAAGGGAAGTTTAACTGCCTTTATATCCTTGAACTGGGAAGACCACAGGAGTTTCTTGCAGGCACTGGAGAAAATCTGTCTAAGATCAAAGGAGTCAAGTGGATCATTCAGCTCCCTCACAACCCACCATCTCCCCTCCCCCTCCTCTCTATCCTGGAACCAACTGGCTTCCCTCAATTTCCCTTTGAGATTGATTTTGAGGTAGGAGGTTTGGGGCAGCTGGGAAGGAGAGATGCTGTCCAGTAGAAGAATTGGAGGGAAGATCAGATTTCAAAATCTTTTTGGTCCAGAGCTGGAAATTCTCTTTCCCTGAAAGTGCCCAACAGATGGAAAGAGGTCCAGGGGTGGGGGGCATTCCTTGGGGAGGCATCTGTGGCCCCTGCAGAGCTCCCCATTCTCTCCAATAGACCCCAACACCCTCTGTGGCCCTTTGGAAGTTCCTCCCCCCAGAACCCAGATTGGCCCCTGAAGTAACAATCACACAAGACCATCCTTAGTTCAGGGGGTTTAAAGACAGATTTTGATTCCAGAAGTTTACAGTTCCTTCTGAGCTAACCTGTTTGTCTTTCACTTCTACTTGAAATTGGGATAAGGGAGAAGAGAGAACCCCAAGATTGTGGACATCAGCTCCTCTCCACAGATTCCCAGGCATTTGGGAGGGGGCCTCAACCAGAGGCCCCATGCAGCCAGGCTGGGCTCCCCCAGTTGAGGTGCCCTAGAAACAGGCGGGAGGTCCTGAGTCCAGACTGGGATGGAAGCCCCAAAGTTGCCTTTGACCTGGGAGCCTCTGGATGGACCTTGGCGCTGGGTCCTCTGGAAATTGGCCGCCCTTTGGGTCTCTCGGTAGTCGTCCTTAAGCAGATCCTGGCAGTTTAGGGGAGATTGGGGGTCATCTTGTTTGAGATGGATGCTCTTTAGGCTGTGCCTTTATGGTTTTGTTTAATTCCCTTGAATTAATCTTAAAATCTCTCTTTTCAGTGGTGAGAGTAGAGTAGAGTAGAGTAGAGTAGAGTAGAGTAGAGTAGAGTAGAGTAGAGTAGAGTAGAGTAGAGTAGAGTGGAATAGAATAGAATAGAATAGAATAGAATAGAATAGAGAAGAGAAGAGAAGAGAAGAGAAGAGGAGAGGAGAGGAGAGGAGAGGAGAGGAGAGGAGGAGAAGAGAAGAGAAGAGAAGAGAAGAGAAGAGAAGAGAAGAGAAGAGAAGAGAAGAGAAGAGAAGAGAAGAAGAGAAGAGCTGTGCCCAAGTCCAGATACCCCCCCCCCCCATTTCTCCCTTTGCCTTTGTGGAGAGCGGCTGGGCTAAGTCCTAGGGATTCCAGAACTTTGCCCCCTCCCCCCCTCGCCATATCTCGAGGTGGGGTTTATTGGGAAGTTGCAGGTGGGGGGAGGGGTGATTGAGACAACTCAGCCCTTTTTCACTCCCACAACTGTAGGCAGCAACATCTGAAGAAGGAGGGGCTTCCTCTGCCTTGGGGAAGGATAGAAAAGATGGCAGGTGCTCAGATTCTGGGGGGGGGCATGAAATCCACCTTTTGATCGAGTTCAGGTGGACCCAGTTCCTCCCCATCAGACTTTCTGGCTCTGGAGATCTGCAGAGGCCCCTTCGCCCTCCCTTCCTCGGTCAAACCTCTCAGACTGGCCGTCGCACTGGATCCCTTCCTCTTCAACTGCAGCAGGGATTCGATGTGGCTGAGGATGATTGACAGCTGCTGGGTATTTTGGGTTGGTTTGAGGACTGGCTGCTTGGGCTTTGCTCTGCTATGTAAGAGCTGTGTAATAAGAGAAGGTCACAAGTCTGTTCCAGGCACTTTGTGGCAGCTGATCAGGGAGGAAAATGGACCGAAGAGACTGGAGGGAGGGGGAGAAGGGCTTGGGCGGGGGAGTCTACAAAGGCCTGGAATGGAAGCCCAGAGAGCCGCAGGGGGTCCCTTCTGAAGAGGGCGGCCTTCCGATTGCTTTCATCTGGGGAGTTTTGAGCAGCTCAGGCTGATTCTCCTTCAGTTGTTTGTAGGTTACAGGGTTTCTTTCCTTTCCTCCCCGCTCCCCACTCCCCCCTCCTCTTTCAAACCCCCTTCTCTTCTCCTCCCCTCCCCCTCCTCTTTCCATCCCCCCACTCCCTTCCCCCTCCCCCCTCCTCTTTCAATCCCTTTTCTCTTCCCGTCAGTCCACACAGACTTCATGCAAATCCCTCATTCTCCAGGATGGGCTGGATGAGGCCGTTGGACAGGAGCTTAAATAGAAATCCCACCTTCTCTTTATTGATTTAACGGAGAAAGAGATGGACGCTCAACCTAGTCTCAGACACACCCAGATGGATGGATGGATGGATGGATGGATGGACGGATGGACGGACGGACGGACAGTAAAGCGCCTCCCTGACCGCCTCTCACCTTGCCCAAACATACACCCGTGTCTCCCGCCCCTTGCCTGTCCCCCTCTCTTGCACCTGGGTGAAGTTGGAACGAGGCAGCCCAGCCACCCAGCCCCTCCTCTGACTTTGAAGTCTCCCCAACCCCCTCCCCGCTCTTTGGAGAGGAGCCTGTTATGTCCTTATAAGGACATCCACCGGGGATTGGTTAGAAAATCCTCTGGCGGGAATTTTGAATCCCTGTCTAGTGGGCGGTGCGGCTGCCGGAGCGAATGTAAGGAGAGTTCCGGCAGTGCAGTGCCAGTCTTGTTCCCGTTGAATAAACTTGTTACATGGACTCCGCTGGTCTCATCTTCTTTCCTGCCCCGATCTAACAGAGCCCTTGCCTGCGGCCACCCCTTCAACCTCCCACCCGCAGAGGACACATCACGCTGCGCCATCAATCCACCGACTCCCATCCCCCATAACCCCAGGCTTCCTTTCCATGGCCTCGTCCAAGCAGAAGCTCCTCCGATCAGCGCCTCGGTCTCTGAATAACGGGGGAGGCTCTGCATCTGGAGGGCCGCCGTCTCTCGCATCTCCCGCAGGGCGGAGGAAGCCTCACCTGGCCCAGAGGTTGCCGCCTGGAGTTTGGGGGGCGAAGACAGGCTGAGCTTCCCCATCGCCCCTGCAGCTTCCCCAAGAACAGAGTGGGGGGGCTGGGGCGGAGGGGCCTCAGCGTAGCCCTTGACAGAGGCCGAAAGGGGGCTTTTCAGTCCTGGGGGGGAGGGCCCCTCGGCTGCCCCTCCAGGGCTTCTTGGCAGGCAGCTGCCAGGCAGGAGGAGCGCCGCGATCAGACTGCCGGCTCGCCCGAAGAGCGGAGAAGTGTCTAAGGGGGGCGGGAGGGGCCAGGAAAGGCCCTTCATATGGATGCAGTGAAAAGGGGGGATTTGGACACACGCAGAGCCTGGAAAAGAGCTGCTTCCCTTCCTTCCCAGAGCCTCCAACTCTGCAGCCTCTGCTCCTCCTCGCCCCTCCTGCCTCTGCTGGGAGCCGGCGCCCTTCCTCCCTCCCCGCCCGACGGCTGCACCCTCGGAGGGGGAGAAGCCTTCCAGGGAGCCCGGGGGTGGCCGATCCACCCCTCCCGAGCCCGGCTTCCCCGCCGCCGCCCCCTCCACAGCGCCCGCCTCGCCCGCCTGCCTGGCAGCATCTGGAGACGCAGAGCGGCTTCCCCCCTGCAGCCCCCGGGCTCCCTCGGTGCTCCGCTTGGGAAGAAGCCGATCCAGGCGTTCGCTCGCCCGCTGCTCTCCCACCGGCTCCCTGGCGAGGCTCCCGGCCAGCCCCGAAGAGGCTCCTGCGGGGGTGAGGCGGCGGGAGGGGAGGGCCTCAGGCAGACCCCCCCTCCTGGGGGAAGCCCTGCCTGACCTGGGAGCGAGGGAGCCGGACAGGACGCTTGAGTGACAGCTGTCTGTTCAGGGGAGGGGGGAGGGGAGAAGGGAGGCGCAGCTGCAGGAGGAGCCTTTGTTGCTGATGGCGGGGGGGGAGAAGGGGGGCGAGGAGTACCCGGGGCGGGTGCAGAGAACCAAAGCCATGTTACGTGTAAATCTTCTCCCTGGGCATGGTCAGCACAGTACCTTGGCATGCCAAGGGTTAACCAGTCTGAATGAACCTGACCCTTCCTTCTTCCCCCTCCCATTACCTGTAACTCCACCTCCTGGGTATTTAAGGTCATCCCACGTTGTTGCCACAGTTGTTCCTGATGATACCTGTAACGAAGCAGATGTAAAGACTTGCTCTTGTTAAATGATCCAGTGTGTCTTCGTACATTATTGGGCCCCAAATCGATCCAAGCCAACAAAATGGTAGCAGTCGATGGTTGGGCAACCCAATAATCAGAAGACATGCCAAAAAGACCGCAGACGAGGTCAGAGACCAAAAGGCGGGAAAAACAACAAAACCCAATTGAAGACATGGCAACGCCAATGACTTCGGAAGAAGAAAAAGAAGACAGCCCCGGAGACTATTCATCGGATGATGAACAGGGGCAAAAAGACCTAAACGAAGAAAAAATCCAACAAAAGGAAACCAGCAGACTCAGGAGAGAAATGATGAGCCTGCTGGAAACCCCCGCAACGGATGAAGATCTCCTGGCCGGCATCAGCTACCTCATTCGAAGCCAGAACGAGGCCAGGAAGATCCGAGGAAGATCCGAGGACGACAAGCGAGGCAACCGGACACAAGCCCGGTAAGAAAAACCCCCCAGAACATTGCAAAGGCAGAGGGGGGAATTCCCACGCAAAATCAAGACTGGTGGCCATCTTTGAACACGTGGCCAAAAAAGATGGCCGACCTCCCAAAAACCAAATTTAAATATGCAAATCCGCCAACCAATGAAGCGCCCGGACCCCAAAAACTAAAAAATAATGATGATTCCTCAGAAGAAAGTGAGGAATCACCCCCCGAGGACATCCCTAGCGATCAGGCGGTGGAAGAAGCAATAAAGACACTCACCACCGCCTTCGGAACAAAAATAAAAATTAAAGGGGCTTCCAAAAGGGGCTTCCAAAGGGGCTTCCAAAAAACGCTAAAAAACCCAAAGAAGGAAAGGGAAGACCCCCCAAGTACTCACCAAGGGACACGGACGCCGCTGAGGACCCACCGACGCCGCAGCGCCCCCCAGTCGCGATACGCCACCCCACTCCCAAGCCGTGACTGCCGGAAGGAATCGAATGGAGGGAATACTCACTGCCACCGCCGCCGCCGCAGAGAGAGACCAGAAGCCGCCCAGCGGAGAGGACAGCCTTCCTTGACCGCCGCTGGACACCTGGAGCCGGAGCAGAGACCTTCTCACCTTGGACAGACAGCCAAGCAGGAGCGGAGCCGAAGAGGTCCTTCCCCGACGAAGTCCCAGCCGAAATGGACGCCGCGCATGCGCAGAAGCTCCTGTGGACCAAAAGAGAAAAAAAAAATGCAAGGAGGGATTTTTAAATTACCTACCAGCGTTCCTGAGCCGCTCTGCTATTTCCAGCATGTCAAGTACCATGGACAGCAACACACACCTGTGAGTAATACACAAAATAACACAGGGAACTTACCAAATGGGTTTCCAATTTTAAAAACACAGGGTTCAAACCTAATGGAGTGGTATCAACAACTCCAAGTTTTATTTCTAAAAGAAAATATGAAGTTTTTTATAACTGACCCACCTGATACACCATGGACATTTGAAATGGACTGCATGCATCACAAGGCCTTTTGCCTCCTTATCTCTAGCATATCCCCCACAATTTACTACAGTATTGAGGATGATCTAACTGTACATGATGTTGTTCAGAAAATATTTGGTTATTTCTATAGCGATAGTGTAGCCACAACAACAAAAATTTCCAAGGACTTCTATTCTGCTAGGATTAAACCAGGGGTGTCAATGGGAGAGCATTTAATGGAATTGAATGCAACTAGGGCGGAATTGCAACTAAGGGGGGAAATAGTGTCAGAGCAGACCATGAAGAGTATCATCCTCAACTCACTAGACCCTTCCTGGCGAACATTCCTAACACAACTCAACATACTTAGCCTAGGCCACATGACCATAGACAGCCTATCTAACCTACTCATAGCAGAGGACAATCACAGAAAGGAACACCAGGTGACCCATAGAGAACATAAACAAACACGAAGAGTGGCCTTCACTGACACCACCCGAGACTCCCCCGAGTGCTATAACTGCGGGCGAAGGGGCCACTACAAACGGGACTGCACCAGAGGGTACAGGGACAGATACAAACATGAACCAGGCGAAAGGCACACAGATAGGCGCCACCATGACAGCAGGGCAAGACGAAGGGATTCACCCAGGCCCTGGGAGAAGAAAGAAGGCAGAGACCACTCTAGGGATAGCAGGGACAGATCCCTATGCAGAGTAGGAGGAGCCACACAGAGTAACAAGACTAACGAAAATGGGTCCTGGTGGCTCATTGACTCAGGGGCCACCAATCACACCACATGTGAAAGGGGACTCCTCTCTTCCTTCACAGAGGAGAATTACTTAATCAAAGTGGCTAATCAGAATGACGTGAGAGTGACAGGGAAAGGCAACGTAACCCTCCCCAGATTAGGAAAACTAGAAGGAGTGTTGTTGGTGCCAGAGATACCCCACAACATACTCGCCTCCTTGAAACTCAGCAAGGAGGCAGGGATAGAAATTAGCATTAAGGAGGGGGGAATCACCATGACCAAAGAAAACACAGTCATAGGAAAAATCACAATTAGAGGGGGTCTACCCTTCCTTTACGTAGACAAAACCAACGCCAAAGAAGACACCGAGGGCAACAAGGAACAAGGGGAGGAGGATACCCAAACCCACAAGGGAGGCAAGCAAGACAAGGATAAGGTTAATATAGGGAAGCCGCTCCATGATGAGTGCGCACACCTGCTGCACCGCAGGCTAGGGCACGCTAGCTTCCCTGTTGTTCAAAGAGTTAATGACTGTACTGAGGGCTCAAAAATAAAAAACTGCGAAACTTATTTGGACTGCTCTATATGCAAGCGCTCTAAACTAAAGGTAGCCCCCAAACCCAAAAGGGCCACACGCTCAACGGATCACATATTCAAGATGGTACACATGGACCTCGTAGGCCCACTTAGGCCTTCCATAAAATATGGCAAGAGGTTCTTCTTAACCATAGTGGACGATTACAGCCGCTACGGCTTCGTGTACACCCTAAAACACAAAAGTGAGACCTACCAAAAATTTAAGGAATTCTATAAGCGTGTGGAAACACAACACAACACAAAAATCAAGAAAATTATGACTGACAGGGGATCAGAGTTCTTATCCAATGACTTCTCCCGTTGGCTAAGGTCAAAGGGCGTCCTGCACTTTAAATCATCACCATTTTCGCCATTCCAGAACGGCGTCGCAGAACGCAAAAACTCAGCATTGCAAACAATGATGAGATGCGTCCTCGAAGACGCCGGGCTTGGCCAACACTTCTGGGCCGAAGCCCTAACTTACTCAAATTACACGATCAACAGACTCTGGCCCAGCGTGCTAAACATGACGCCTTACGAGGTGATGTACAATAGAAAGCCAAGGATATCCCATCTCCACATCTTTGGGGTCACAGCAGACGTGCATATACCCAAGCAGCTCCGCAGGAAGGGAGACAAAATATCAAAACGCCTTAGATTCATGGGGATTTCGTGCCTTAGACAGGCACGAAAGGGTACAGGTTCCTAGATAATAACAACAGATTCATCATCTCCAGAACTGCCACTTTCCACGAACAGGCTAATTGGTCAAAAATACACCTCAATGAGTTGCATCACCAAGTAGGGAACAGCCAGGAGAAACCAGACAACATTGATCACCCACAAGACAACTACACACAAAAGTCACTCCAACCCAGACAGAAAATAGATTCACTCACTAACAAAGAAGCAAAGTACATGCACGACGCGGAGACCCTGCGAGGTAGGCCAGTCAGAAGCAATAGGAACCAAAAACCAAAAAGGTTCAATGATTACGTCATGCACTTGCAGACAGAACCCGTTACCCCCGAAACGTATAGCGAAATAACAAAGTTACCATTGGAAGAAAGACAAAAATGGGAAGCAGCAATGGAAAAAGAAATGAACAGCCTTAGGGAGCTAAGCGTATACACACCATCTAAGGTACCGGAGGGTAAGACCGCCATTGGGACAAAATGGGTCTTCAAAGTAAAGACTTTAGAGGGGGGCCAGAATCTATACAAGGCCAGACTCGTAGCACAGGGATTCGCCCAAAGGTTCCCCGATGATTACACAGAAACATACTCACCAACTGTAAGGCCCGAGAGTGTCAAAAGCGCACTGGTCATAGCAGCCACTCTAGGCCTTGAAGTGCAACAATACGATATACAAACAGCCTACCTACACGCCAAATTAGACAAAGAAATTTACGTAAGGGCTCCACCTGGCAAGGACACCACTAAGGGCGACACCTGGTTACTAAATAAGAATCTATACGGGCTTAAACAGTCGGGTAAGCAATGGTATGACTGTCTGGTTAAGGTGTTGGAATCTATGGGATTCAAGGCTACCCTAGCCGATAACTGTCTATTCACCAAGAAAAACAACGGGGGCATGGAGTATGTCCTCATATATGTGGATGATATATTATTCATAAGTAAGAACAAAGAGGATTGCGATGCCTTCGCAAGCGAATTAGGCAAACACTTTTCTCTCAAATCATTGGGGGGTATCAACAAATACCTTGGGGTACACGTTACCAGATCACCCAAGGGCTTCTTTCTAAGTCAAAAAGAAAAAATCAGCAAGCTTCTTGTTAAATGTAATATGTCAGGTGCCAAACCTTGTGAAACTCCCATGTTAGCAGACTTTCAAAAAAACGTGTACAATGACTCACCGCAGTTCCCAGAAAACACCCTGTACAGATCCACAATAGGCTCCTTATTGTACATTGCTAACTGGACACGGCCGGACATCGCCCTGCCCGTGAACCTACTCTCAAGGCACGTAGCCAACCCCACAGTATTTCATTGGGAAGCCATAAAAAGAATACTTAGGTACCTAAAGTACAGCATCAATAGCCGCCTCAAATTAGAACCCAATGCCAGCAAGAAACCTCTCCTCCACTGCTACGCTGATGCTGATTGGGCAGGCGACACCAAAAGTAGGAAAAGTACTTCTGGGTATGTTCTCTTCTTAAATGATTGTCCAGTATATTGGTATACCGGAAAGCAAAACTTAGTAGCCACCTCCACCACTGAGGCAGAGTATATCTGTTTATCCAAGGCCATAAACAATCTCATTTGGTTCGATGAACTGTTGACTAATATCTGGGCCGAACCCATACATCCCATCCAAATTTACGAAGACAACAAGGCAGCAATAGAAATTTCCACTTCAGATGCTGTAGGCCATAGGTCAAGACACATTGACATCAAGAACAAACACGTAAGGCAACTTCACAAATCAGGTTTCGTTACCATTACACACTGTGACACCGAGCATCAAACAGCAGATATACTTACAAAGCCTTTACCAGTTAAGCAGCACTCATACCTTACTTCCAAACTTTGTGTCCAGCCCATGGGCATTAATCAGGTTGAAACTATCAGTCCCAGGGATAAGGATTTATTTTTATTTTTATTTTTTTTATTTTTTTTTATTTGATTTATATGTCCGAGTCCCAGAGGGAAGGACAGAAAAGCCCGGTAGACCGGGGCCAACCGAGCAGGGGAAATCAACAGCAACCCTGCGAGGTCGGCAACCGTCACACCGGTGAGGGAGACCTCCGTGCATCACACCAGAGGGCCCCTCAACAACAACCCGACCAAGAGGAAGACCAACCCTGCGAGGAGGGCCTCCACCACCCCAGCAAGGGAGGCCTGCACCAGCCGGACCGAGATGACCACACGCAACGACACCCCAGCGGCGAAAGTCGGCGACCGCCACAACAAAGCCACCCCAGCAGAGAGGGCCTATGCCACCACTGCGGAGGAGACTGCGAGAATAGTCGACCACCCCAGCAGCGCCAACCCAGCAGAGAGGGCCTACACCACCCCTGCGAAGGAGGCCCGTGCCACCCCAGCGAGGTCGACCCGGCGCCGACCCGCACCAGCTGCCACCCCGGGAGTAGACTGGACTCAACCAGGGACCCACAGGACCTGCCTGACCCAGTCACCGCTGCCAGACCTGCACCCACGACCGGACCCGACTAACCCCAACCCAGTAGGAACCGGAGGGAAACCCAAGGACTTACCAAGGTTGAGGAGTTCCGGACCGGTCGAGAGCGAGGATCCGCGGCGGCGATTCCACGATCGGAGCGGGGAAGGAGAAGACTAGCATCGCCCACAGGCAGAGGTCAACGACCCGGCCAGAGGTACGGGAGCACCGCCCGCGTCCTCAACGGCCAGATCCAGCCCGGCTCCAAGGAGGGAACCAGGAGCCGCAGGAGCACCCTCCGGCCAGGAGGGCTGTCAGCCAACAAATGGACTGCGCAGGTCTAATCGAACGCGTAGACATCCTGCGTACCTAAGTGACTATATAATTGATGGACAGCTTAAGAACTAGGGGGGGGGGAGTGTTATGTCCTTATAAGGACATCCGCCGGGGATTGGTTAGAAAATCCTCCAGCGGGAATTTTGAATCCCTGTCTAGTGGGGGGTGCGGCTGCCGGAGCGAATATAAGGAGAGTTCCGGCAGCGCAGTGCCAGTCTTGTTCCCGTTGAATAAACTTGTTACATGGACTCCGCTGGTCTCATCTTCTTTCCTGCCCCGATCTAACAGAGCCCTTGCCTGCGGCCACCCCTTCAACCTCCCACCCGCGGAGGACACATCACGCTGCGCCACCAATCCACCGACTCCCATCCACCATAACCCCAGGCTTCCTTTCCATGGCCTCGTCCAAGCAGAAGCTCCTCCGATCAGCACCTCGGTCTCTGAATAACGGGGGAGGCTCTGCATCTGGAGGGCCGCCGTCTCTCGCATCTCCCGCTGGTGGCGGGGGGGGGGAGAAGGGGGGCGAGGAGTACCCGGGGCGGGTGCAGAGAACCAAAGCCAGCCGAGGGATTTTTCTCCACTTATTAAAGTTTTCAAACCAGCTTTCAAATAAAAGCCAAATGGGCGACTTTGAGAAAATCATCGGGAGATTGTGAGCTCTAGCTCTGCTTTAGGCATGAAAGCCAGCTGGATGAGTTTGGGCCAATCCCCAGGAGGCTCTTCAGTTCCAGTCCTGCCTTAGTGCTTTTTGATTGCGGGTGTGAAAGTTGGAAATGTTTTCTCAGATTAATGTGGGAGACCAGAATTGGGGATTCCTAGAGTGTGAGATGGCCGAGTGTCCAATATTGTGCGGGGTGATGGAGGAAAGTGAAATTGTAAGAAAAGACCACTTCCATGTTGGGCAAAGCCATAAGTCTCTCTGCCGTCTGCTTGTGGGAGAACCAGAGGGATTTGTGTGGTCCCTGTGGATCTGAGACTGACCTTGGTCTGATCCATCAGAGCTTTTCTTATCTCCTTAAAATGGAATTTGCAAATTATTCGCAATTGGGAGCCATTCTGAGGCCTAAACATTGATTCCCAAATGACCAGCAATCTGTGTGGTTGGAGAGCAGAACAGCTTCCATGGGTGTCTCTCCCTAGAAACCAGGAAGTCCCCCCCCCTCTGTTCACCTCCTTCTTGGACCTGGATTACTATTATGCAGCATTGAAGGTTTGTGACCTGGTCAGTGATGCTGCTGCCTTTAGACAGGACCCCCTCAACCGCCTCCTGGGGAGGGTCTCAAGGTCCCCTTTCTCTGGGCATCTTCACAGACAAGACAAGCTTGGAAGAGGAGCAGAGATAATGCTTTAGGTAGAAATTATAGAGTGGAAAATTGAAGGGCCTGAAAACTGCTATTTTAATTCTACGGTTGATGAAAGAAAAAAAAATACAGTGGCAATTTCTTAATACACTTTAATATTTATTTATTATTTTGGTGTGAAGCACATACAAAAAAACTCCAATCCAATCCCAAACTGAAATCCCAGAAGCTCTTCTACTGAACACTTTCTGCAAAGGATGTTTTTATGAGGAAATCAACAAAGAATTATATAAGAGAGATGAAAATTTCCCTCCCCAGCTGAGAGCCGGTCAAACACGGCATTTCACATCATTCCAGCATTCTCACGGAGAGGATCAGGCAAGCTGGCTGGTGTTTGGTTCCCACAGGTTCCTCCTGGCCTCTTTTCCTGCTCTCTCTCTCTCACACACACTTTTAGCTGTAGGAACAAGTGCCCAAATTATCTTTTATAAGGTGTCACATTCAATAGCTGCTGCTGAACAGCAAATTTCTCTGAATGATTCTTACAGAGTTATCTTTATTGAGCTGAAAGGGAAGAGAGCTAGAAGAATTCCAGTCATTCAAGAATTTCCCATTTTGAAACATATAGAAATGATTTTCTTTGACTCCTGCATAATATCTAAATGGAAAGAATATCTCCTTTCAAAAAACCCCCCCCAACTTTTAACAATATTTCCAATGTCACAATGGTGTTATAGCTCATGTTTTTACATTTGTTCTGGCTGTCAGCTGCTCCTTTGTGTTGAGATCCGGCCTCAGAAGGATAATGTAGCACTTGGGGATGAAGATGCAACCCAGCAGACCAGCACTGGAGGCCAGGATGGAGAAGACCTGCACAGCCACCATGTAATTCCCTTTGGTACTCGGGTAGATGGGCACAAAAGTCACCCAGACACTGCAGAAGACCAGCATGCTGAAGGTGATCAGCTTGGCTTCGTTGAAGGCCCCAGGCAGGTTCCTGGCCAGGAAAGCCACCGTGAAGCAGATGGCAGCCAGGAAGCCCATGTAGCTGAGGGTGACGTAGAACATGACAACGGCCCCTTCGTTGCATTGCAGAATGATCTCTCCAGGCTGGGAGTGGAGGTCAGAGTCAGGGAAGGGGGGAGAAACTCCCAGCCAGATGGAGGAGATGAGAATTTGGACAGTAGAAGAAGGAAGGATGATGGAGTTGGCCAAGCTCTTCTCCAACCATCTCTTCACTCGGTTTCCTGGTTTTGTGGCCAGGAAAGCCAGCACCACCGTGATGGTTTTGGCCAAGAGAGAAGAAACGGCAACTGAGAAGATGATGCTGACAACCGTTTCTTGGAGAAGGCAGGTGGCTTTCCTTGGTTGACCAATGAAGAGAGAAGGAGACAAGAAGCAAAGCAGGAGGGAGACCAGGAGGATGTAGGAGAGGTCCCGGTTGTTGGCTTTGAAAATGGGAGTTTCTCGGTATCTAATAAAGATGATTAAAGCAAAGTCTGTGGTTAGGAACAAGAGTAGAGCAAAAGAGACCAGGATGATGCCCAGAAGTTCTTCATAAGACAGGAAGGTTATAACTTTGGGGATACACTGAACTCGGTCCTTATTTGAGTATTTATCATCTGGGCACTTGGTGCTTTTTTCTGTATCTGAGAAAGCAAAAAAAGCAATATTTCTTTAATATTCTGTCCTTTTATCTTACAAGAAATGTCTTCTTTGGATAACAGCTGATACCACAGGCATTTTCCAAGAAGTATTTCTTAACCATTTCATTCAACAGTCACTCCTTTGAAATGACATAAGCTCTCCTGCTTGATCAGGGGTAGGACTAAAGATCTCGAGGTCCTTTCCAGCTCTTTTCTGATTATTGATTGATCTACATGACTGGCAGACTATTTGTGTAATGAGTTCCCCCCATAACTATCCCCAGCACCAGATTATGTACCAGGGACACCTTCTCAGTGATCCTCAAGGGGAGGATCCAATATACAGATAACAGATTAACAGAGTTGGAGGAGACCTTATAGGTCATTTAGTCCACTCCTCCCTGCCTAAGCAGAGACCCTACACCATTTCTGACAAATGGCAGTCCAGTCTCTTCTCGAAAGCCTCCAGTGATGAAGCTCCCACAACTTCTGAAGGCCTTTCAGAAGGTGGATGCATAACAATTCATCAAGTTTCAAAGATCTCAGATGTTCCTAGAAAGGTGAAATTATCAGCACATATCCAAACTAAAAAGGAGAAGAGATCTTTCCTCTGCTGTTAATACAGCTTCCCCAGTCTGCCACCCCATCTTCCCATCTCTTCCCAGCTCCTCCTTCCATGTCTTTTTGATTTACTTCCGTTTAGATAAGAAATTGTGCAGGTTAAAAATTTAAAAAAAAACCAGGTGAGCTTCAATCTGTTTTTTAATTTGGATCCAGTTCCACAAAGCCTCCCATTTTCCTCAGTGTGACCTACCTTCCTGAGTGGAGAAGGTCCCCTCCGGACAAGGAACGCAGTCGTAGCAGCAAACTGGCTCTTCTTCTTGAGCCCTCTTGACAAATCCAGGATGACAACTTTCCACATATTTGGACTGAGGTGGAGACTGAGCAGAAGAAAAGGAATGCCAAAGAAAAGGTGTTAGGACACTCCGTCCATGGAAAATGTAGGGAGATTTATTTATTTATTTAGCGTATGGCTGGTCACACACAGTATTAAAATACTTCATTTTTACAGATTAAAAACAATAAAAACAGTAAGAAAAGCAGTAAGAAAAGCAGTAAGAAAACCTAAAAGAAAAACAGAAATAACATTTCAAAGTTTAATGTCGAGTTTGGAGATTCAGTCAGTAGCTGCCATTGTTATGCAGAGGAAGTCCCTAGAATCTCCTGGATACCTTCTGTTAGGGCATTCCCTCACTATATGCTGGATAGTCTGTTGAGGGGCCTTGCAATCACATTGTGCTGAGGGTGTCTTTCCCCATTTATAAAGGGAGTCAGCACACACCCCATGAGTTGTTCTAATTCTATTATATGTCACCCATATGTGACGGGGTGGGCTAAATCCTGGACGTATACTACTAGGACTGATATGCTCGGAGACATCTTGGGGGGAACAGCTATTCCACGCCTCCATCAACTTTTGTGTGGTGTTCTGATGATCGGCCATCAACTTATGTGCTGTCAAGATTGGTGGATTTCTTGACTTTGATCAGCATCTTAAGAGATCAGGAATGTATCCATGTATGGATAGAGAGGAATTTAACAGGATCTTACTATACTCCCGAATGAGAGCTTCTTGTCATCGTAAGTGCGGGGGGAGTCTGTGACTAAGAACTGGTAACCAGTAACTAGGTGTAGATTTTACGCACCCAGTAATTAGCCTCATCCTATGGTTAAGTTGAACAGTATGTGAGCTGTTTATCCATACAGGGGCATAGGATTCCGCTGCAGAGTAGCAAAGCCCGAGGGCTGCTACTCTGAGAGTAGCTGCTCCGAGAGTTGGGGCTGAAGCTCCCCAAGTTGTTCTGCATAGTTTTTGTAGGATGTTATTTTTGCAGAATATGGCATCCATATTCTGAATATGTTTTTTAAAGGACAGGGTCCTGTCTAAGGTAACCCCCAGGTATTTTGGTGTTGCCTCGTATGGGAGCAGTTTTTTATTTAGGTATACATTGAGTTCTCTTTTTGCCAATTTGTTGTTGAGGTGAAAACATGATGTAACTGTTTTACTTACACTTGGGATTAACCTCCATTGGTGGAAGTATGTGCTCAAAGTTGTAAGGTCGGCTGTAAGTACACCTTCTGTAGCTTCGATGTCCTTATGGCTATATGCTAATGCCAGGGTATCAGCATAAGAGAACTTTTTTGATAGCGTGGGTGGTATATGGAGGGAGAATTAGATGGAGACAAGTAGCCTCTGGTCTTCATTGGGGTAAATGTGAAACCTCTGACTACATCTAAACACATGCAGGAGGTAAAATTACTGGCAGATTCTTCCTTTAGTTCCTCCCTGTTGCTTTCAGAATTTAAGATTGCAATAAAGTACTTTTCTATTTAATAAAGTCTAGAGAAATAGAATTGATTTTTTAAAGTATGATGATATATTCTTATTAAAACAGAGAACAAAATTTACTGTAAAAAGTTTAGGAAGCTTTTATTCGATTTTTAAATGTAGAGTAAAACTATGATGAAGATAGAAAGCTCTGACCAGTAAGATCTTGAAAGGTTTCCATAAAATGTGGCAAAGCCACTCCACTTAGGTCCCGTCTTTTGAAGAGCTTCCATGAGATGACACCAACTGGCATGGGAGGCCAACCACCCTGGAGACTCCAGGCTTTGCCCCAGTGGTGAAATGTAAAATTTGTTGTTACCGGTTCTGTTGGCATGGCTTGGTGGGGTCATGTGACTGGGTGGGCTTGGTCAGCTTTTTAAAAAACTTTTTTAAAGCATTTTTTAAAATACTGGTTCGGGCGAATAAGTAGTAAAAAAATGCTTTAAAAAGTTTTTTTAAAAAAGGTTCCGATGATCACAGCTGTGCTACGCGATCATTGGAATCTTTTTTAACCTTTTAAAAGTATTTTTTTACTACCGGTTTCCCTTAACCAGAGTGCAGGTAGCATTTCACCCCTGCTTTGCCCACTGTTTTCCTCAAGCTTTGGAAAACAGAGAAAAGACACCAAAGTTTCTCCCACCTTATTCAGCAACTTTAGCTGTGAAAGAGCATCTTGGTCGATAGAAAGTCTCTGTCTTAGAGAATACGCCAGAATCTCTCTCCTGACATCCCCCTTGGGGAGAACCAAGAAGATTCTGATGCCCATATCTGCCATTATCTCTCCATTTTGGTCCAAGTACAGTTCCCTCTCAGAAATATTCCAAAATTCATTCTTCTCCAGAAAGGGATGAAACTGGAATGGGAACATCCAGGAATTTGAAAAACAGAAAACTTTGTTTTTCATCCCACATTGAATCTTTCTTCCACAATTATCTAATCTCCAAATATGCTTACTTAGGATACAAATACTGCCATCATCTTCATAAGTGAATAAGAAAGTTTGAGAAAAAATTATTCATCATATACTGACAAAGCATAGAGAAAATATCATTGACACAATTGATCAATTATAGGGAACTTATAGCAGATGACAAATAAACTGAACAGAGGGAAAAAAAGATGATTCATAAACTTTGCAAACAAGAGGTTGATTCCCAGAAAGCATGGGTTGATCAAGAAGAAAGTTGTCAGGCTAATCTCCTCCCTGATCATCGTGATGGAAAACACCTCCAGATGGAGAGGGGCTGGCTCTTGAGAATTGGATCACTGAAGAGGGAGACGGGTTTAGAGAGGGGAGAGGCACTACCGATCAGTGCTTAGTTCTTCATCAACTGATTGGAAAATACATATCAAATAGACCTGCATCATTCTACGCCTGCTTTAGAGATCTCAAGGCAGCCTTTGATACGGTTCCCAGGACTAAGCTATGGGAGAAGCTGGAAGCTGCCTCCATTGACCCCTGGCCTCTTCATCTATTACCTGCCCTACATACCAAAACATCCCTCAAGGTGAGGTGTGATATGCAGGGGTCCTTCTCGAAGTCGGTTAAAACTCAAAAGGGGGTTAAACGGGGGCATTTTGGCTCCCCTGCTTTTCAACTTTTACACTACTGGCATGGTAAAATGGCTAAACAAACCAAATCACAACCCCCCCCCCCAAAATAGGTGACCGAAGCTTCGCCCTCCTGCTCTATGCAGATTCCCCTGTGATCCTCTCCAGGACACTAGCAGGCCTTAAAAGAGCCTTGCGAGCCCTTCTCCAGGACTGCAGTTACAATCAACTGGGCATCAATGATGAGAAAACAAAGATCAAAAAGGCCAAAACTTGATTCATGGTATCTAAATGGCCACCTTCAAATCCCTGGGGGTGGCCATTCAGGCCAAGGGTTCAAGAAACAGGCAGCTGCCCTGGGCCAAAGATCAGCCAGCACCATTCTTAATTGTTTGTGCACAAAGGGAGGCTACGATGTCCCTGCTGCTCTTAAGCTTTTTTTGCCCAAGTCGCTAGCACAGCTCCTTTATGGGACGTTGCTCGGACCGTCAGCTTCATGTTTTACATCATTAGAAGTAGTTCAATCCAAATTCACCGGATCAATTCTCCAAATGCCACGTTGGGTCTCAAATGCCCTTCTGCGCCTGGAGACAGGAGTGACAGAAGCCGAAGGAAGAATCCGTTTAGCTCTTGTGGCCCACCAGTGACCAGTGGAGCTGGCAGCAGATTCGGACAGGGAGGAGGTTGGGAGGGACATGGGCCAGTTCTGGAGTCGGGGAGGCTCTGATGAGGGCTCTGTGGTAGTATGTATACATTTACGAATCGGCAGGGAAGGTAAGTGAATTTCATCCCTGGATTCTCCCCTCTTCTCTGATCCTTCCCTAGGCAGCCTCTCTTCTCCTCATCCCAAAAGTCACTCTCACACATCATTGCACTTCCTAAATAGATTATGGGAACTCTGGTGATATCACAGGATTTCAGTGCCAGGTGACTGGCAGGAGCGCATCGACACCTTCCTCCTCAACCAACACATAACGCCGCACGCCACCACCAAGAAATGCCTATCCGAGCTGCTGATGGGCAAAAGATTCCGGTCACCCCTGGACAGGCTGCACCCCCAATATGACTCGGAGGTGCCTGCAACAGCCAGCCGCCAACTCCGCTGTTTTGCCGTGGGAGATCCCGTCTTCGCGCTGAATTTCCACGGCTCACCAAAATGGCTAAAAGGCAAGATCCACAGCACAACCGGCCTGAAATCCTATCAGGTAGAGTTGGAAGATGGACAGGTCGCGAGATGTCACATCGACCAGCTCCGCAAAAGGTGGAAGGGATCGGACGGAAACCAACCTGATGAGGTGGACTTACAACACCCCGAAGAGGTACGCCTGCCACACCCCAGCGAGGTAGGCCTACAACACCCCAGGGGAGAGGGCCCGCCGATCCCTGGCCGAGCCAGCAACGAGACAGCGCCAGTAGACCGGGGACAATGTCTGAGGGGAACCTTGGAGCACCCCGGGGTGGACTGCAATCGACACCCCGACACCCAAGACCCAAATGCCAACGACCGCAGCCGAGGAGACCGAAATCCAGAGGGCCACCACACCCAACAACACCCCGGCGAGGTCGGACGGCATCAGTCTGAGTCCCAGAGGGAAGGACAGAAAAGCCCGGTAGACCGGGGCCAACCGAGCAGGGGAAATCAACAGCAACCCTGCGAGGTCGGCAACCGTCACACCAGCGAGGGAGACCTCCGTGCATCACACCAGAGGGCCCCTCAACAACAACCCGACCAAGAGGAAGACCAACCCTGCGAGGAGGGCCTCCACCACCCCAGCAAGGGAGGCCTGCACCAGCCGGACCGAGATGACCACACGCAACGACACCCCAGCGGCGAAAGTCGGCGACCGCCACAACAAAGCCACCCCAGCAGAGAGGGCCTACGCCACCACTGCGGAGGAGGCCCGTGCCACCCCAGCCAGGTCGACACGGCGCCAACCCGCACAAGCTGCCACCCCGGGAGTAGACCGGACTCAACCAGGGACCCACAGGACCTGACCCAGTCACCGCCGCCAGACCTGCACCCACGACCGGACCCGACTAACCCCAACCCAGTCGGAACCGGAGGGAAACCCAAGGACTTACATAGGTTGAGGAGTTCCGGACCGGTCGAGAGCGAGGATCCGTGGCGGCGATTCCACGATCGGAGCGGGGAAGGAGAAGACCAGCATCGCCCACAGGCAGAGGTCAATGACCCAGCCGGAGGTACGGGAGCACCGCCCGCGTCCTCAACGGCCAGATCCAGCCCGGCTCCAAGGAGGGAACCAGGAGCCGCAGGAGCACCCTCCGGCCAGGAGGGCTGTCAGCCAACAAATGGACTGCGCAGGTCTAATCGAACGCGTAGACATCCTGCGTACCTAAGTGACTATATAATTGATGGACAGCTTAAGAACTAGGGGGGAGGAGTGTTATGTCCTTATAAGGACATCCGCCGGGATTGGTTAGAAAATCCTCCGGCGGGAATTTTGAATCCCTGTCTAGTGGGGGGTGCGGCTGCTGGAGCGAATATAAGGAGAGTTCCGGCAGCGCAATGCCAGTCTTGTTCCCGTTGAATAAACTTGTTACATGGACTCCGCTGGTCTTATCTTCTTTCCTGCCCCGATCTAACAGAGCCCTTGCCTGCGGCCACCCCTTCAACCTCCCACCCGCGGAGGACACATCACGCTGCGCCACCAATCCACCGACTCCCACGCCCCATAACCCCAGGCTTCCTTTCCATGGCCTCGTCCAAGCAGAAGCTCCTCCGATCACCGCCTCGGTCTCTGAATAATGGGGGAGGCTGGAGGGCCGCCGTCTCTTGCATCTCCCGCAGGGCGGAGGAAGCCTCACCTGGCCCAGAGGTTGCTGCCTGGAGTTTGGGGGGTGAAGACAGGCTGAGCTTCCCCATCGCCCCCGCAGCTTCCCCACGATCAGCGCAGCCCTTTACAGAGGCTGAAAGGGGGCTTTTCAGTCCTGGGGGGGGAGGGCCCCTCGGCTACCCCTCCAGGGCTTCTGGGCAGGCAGCTGCCAGGCAGGAGGAGCGCCGCGATCAGACTGCCGGCTCGCCCGAAGAGCGGAGAAGTGTCTAAGGGGGGCGGGAGGGGCCAGGAAAGGTCCTTCATATGGATGCGGTGAAAAGAGGGGATTTGGACACACTCAGAGCCCGGAAAAGAGCTGCTTCCCTCCCTCCCCAGAGCCTCCAACTCTGCAGCCGCTGCTCCTCCTCGCCCCTCCTGCCTCTGCTGGGAGCCGGTGCCTGTCCTCGCTCCCCGCCCAACGGCTGCACCCTCAGAGGGGGAGAAGCCTTCCAGGGAGCCCGGGGGTGGCCGATCTGCCCCTCCCGAGCCTGGCTTCCCCGCCGCCGCCCCCTTCTGAGCCTGGAGACAGGAGTGACAGAAGCCGAAGGAAGAATCCGTATAGCTCTTGTGGCCCACCAGTGACCAGTGGAGCTGGCAGCAGATTCGGACAGGGAGGAGGTTGGGAGGTACATGATCCTCTCTTCTCTTCATCCCAAAAGTCACTCTCACACATCATTGCACTTCCTAAATAGATTATGGGAACTCTGGTGATATCACAGGATTTCAGTAACAGACTCACAAACAATTATAGAAGCAGATGATTGAGGAAGATATTTAGCAATTGAATTATATACACAGAATGGCCCACTTCTGGTGATCAGAATTTATGCTCCTAACTAACAACAGAAAACTTTTATAAATTATTATATTCTAAAATACTGCAGTGGGACTATAGGTCTATTTTAATTATGGGAGATTGGAACGGAGTGATAGAAATCAAAAAAGATAAGAGTTTGGCAAAATCATGAGTTAAATTACCACAGACTTTTTTTAATATGAAAGAAGACCTGGAACTGAAAGATGTATGGAGAGTGCAGAACCCAAAAGAAATGGATGTTACATTTTTTTCAGATCGACATAGATCTTTTTCTAGGATTGATTTTATTCTAGTTACAGCTGACCTACTTTTAAAAGACCATATAAAGAATGAACTAATAGATAAATATTTAGAAGAAGGTAGACTTACAAAAAACTCCAGAGAGCAAAAGGAAACATTGAATCAATCAATAACAGTTGAGGAAATTGTTTTTGCAATTAGACAACTGAAATCAGCTAAAGCTCCAGAGACAGATGGTTTGACGGCGGTGTATTATAAAACTTAGCAAGCAGTTGAACATCTTAAAGATTTATTTTGTAGCATACAAAAAGGGGGTAAGATACCCCCTTCATGGAAGACAGCTTTTATTTCACTACCAAAAGAGGGAGGTTCTACAAAACCGGAAAATTTTAGACCAATATCTCTCCTGAATACGGATTATACAATTTTTGCAAAAGTATTAGCCAACAGATTAATGATGTGTCTCTTCCACTGTCAGCCATCCTCGGTCTGCAGTCTGTACAAATGTGGCCCCGTGACATGGGTTTTTTCTCCCGGTATCCATAGGGGGTTTCCGCTGAAGTTCTTTGCGTAAACTTTGTCCCCCACTTGGAATTGCCAGATCTTGCTTGTTGCCCTGGCATGGCACCACAAAATCTATATGTATTCTTGACCAGGGTGTTCCTGGGTTCTCCCAATCATGTGTGGGTGCAGTGTGGGTTGCCGGTCATGATTCCTGGCAGGCTGTGCATGTTGCTACCCACGCCTCAATCTCCTTATCCAATCCAGGCCACAATACATAGCTTCTGGCCAGTGCTTTCATTTTCACAATTCCCGGGTGCCCCTTATTTTTCATAACTGGACCCAAAGTTTTTCATAACTGGACCCAATTCAGACAGAAAATGTAAATTTTGACACGCTTACTCAGATTTGCAAAAGAAATACATATTCATGTTCCTGACACATTTGAGTCATTTCTGCTTTTTTCTTTGTCTGAGTTGTAAGGGAGCCCGTCCTTGATTTATGTTTAGGAGTCATACTTCTAAAAAAAGTTTTAGCTTTTTTTCCCCCCCAGAAAAACAGAGAAATTCTGTTTAATTCAATTTTGTTTCTGCCTACTAGAATTTTTCTTTTAAAGTACTTCGGTGCTGGCTAAGCTCTGACTTTCACTTTCCACTCTCCATTTTCTCAAGCATTCTCCGAGCAAAGCCAGTCGCCATTTTCAAAACACTTTCTCCAATCTCTTTTTCTTCTAAAGAATTAATGAAAACTAAACTTGCATTTTTCCTTTTTTGATTAATCCATGTTTCACCAGCTTGTTTAAATTTCAATCAATCTTGTGGTGTTGCTCACGACGTCTCACGATTTTCAAATACGAAGTTTCTCTGAGGTGATAAACCAATCAGTATCTAACAATTGGAAATAGGAATCAATAAGCCAGAAAATGTAACTTTAGACACAGTGATCCGATTTGCAAAACAAACACATATTCATGTTCCCCACGGTCTGAAAAGGTCAAAACACATTCAATTTCCAAACGAGAACTTTCCCTAAAAAGTTAGACCTATGGTGTTTTTCAGAAAAAAAAGGTAACTTTCGACACACTTTTCAGATTTCCCAAAGAAACACATATTCATTTCATTCAGTCTAAAAAGCACGAAAAGAACATTCCATTTTCAAGAACGAACATTCCCTGATGAGATGAACCCATCTGTATCTCCCAATTGGCTAGGACTCAAGCCAGAAAATATAGCTTTAGACACAGATACCCGATTTGCAAAAGAAACACATATTCATGTTCCCCACGATCTGAAAAGGTGAAACAGGTTCAATTTTCAACTGCGAACTTTCTCTGAGGAGATAAACAACTCTGTATCACAAAATTGGCAATAGGACTCAAATAAGCTAGAAAAGGTAACTTTAGACACAGATATCCGATTTGCAAAAGAAACAGATATTCAGGTTCCCCACGGTCTGAAAAGGTCAAACACGTTCAATTTTCAAATATGAAGTTTCTCTGAGTTGATAAACCAATCAGTACCTAACAATTGGCATTAGGACTCAAATAATCTAGAAAAGGTAATTTTAGACACAGTCATCCAATTTTCAAAAGAAAAACACTTATTCATGTTCCTCACAGTCCGAAAATCACAAAAACACATTCCATTTTCCAGTACGAACTTTCTCTGAGTTGATAAACCAATCAGTACGTAACAATTGGCAATAGGACTCAAATCAGCAAGAAAATGTAATTTTAGACACAGTCATCCGATTTGCAAAAGAAACACATATTCAGGTTCCCCAAATCAGAAAAGGTCAAACATGTTCAATTTTCAACTACGAACTTTCTCTGAGGAGATAAACCAATCTGTATCACTCAATTGGCTAGGACTCAAGCCAGAAAATGTAGCCTTAGACACAGATATCCGATTTGCAAAAGAAACACATATTCATGTTCCCCACGGACTGAAAAGGTCAAACACATTCAATTTTCAACTACGAACTTTCTCTGAGGAGATGAACCCATCAGTATCTCCCAATTGGCAATAGGACTCAAATAAGCTAGAAATCTCACTTTAGACAGAGTGATGCGATTTGCAAAAGAAACACATATTCAGGTTCCCCAAAGTCAGAAAAGGTCAAACGTTCAATTTTCAAGTACACACTTTCTCTGAGGTGATAAACCAATCTGAATCTCAAAATTGGCAATAGGACTGAAGCTAGAAAAGATTTGCAAGAGAAACACATATTCATGTTCCCCACGGTCTGAAAAGGTTAAAACACATTCAATTTTAAACGCGAACTTTACCTAAAAAGTTAACCACAAGGTGATTTTCATAACTGGACTATTAAGAAAGAAAATGTAACTTTCGACACACTGCTCAGATTTGCAAAAGAGACACATATTCATGTTCCCCACAGTCTGAAAAGCACAAACATTCCATTTTCAAGAACGAACTTTCCCTGGTGATAAACCAATCTGAATCTCAAAATTGGAATAGGACTCAAATCAGCAGGAAAGGGAACTTTAGACACAGTCAACAAATCTGCAAAAGGAACACATATTCAGGTTCCCCACGGTCTGAAAAGGTCAAAACACATTCAATTTTCAAACGTGAACTTTCCCTAAAAAGTTAGACAAAGCTGTTTTTCTAACTGGTCTCAATTCAGACAGAAAATGCAAGTTTTGACACACTGCTCACTTTTGCAAAATAAACATATATTCATGTTCCCCACAGTCTGAAAAGGTTAAAACACATTCAATTTTAAACGCGAACTTTACCTAAAAAGTTAACCACAAGGTGATTTTCATAACTGGACTATTAAGAAAGAAAATGTAACTTTCGACACACTGCTCAGATTTGCAAAAGAGACACATATTCATGTTCCCCACAGTCTGAAAAGAACAAACATTCCATTTTCAAGAACGAACTTTCCCTGAGGAGATAAACTAATCTGTATCTCTCAATTGGCTGGGACTCAAGCCAGAAAATGAAGCTTTAGAGACAGATATCCGATTTGCAAAAGAAACACATATTCATGTTCCCCACGGTCTGAAAATGTCAAACGTTCAATTTTCAACCACGAACTTTCTCTGAGGAGATAAACAACTCTGTATCACAAAATTTTGTGATACAGTGCTTTTCAGATTGTGGGGAACATGAATATATGTTTCTTTTGCAAATCTGAGAACTGTTTCGAGAGTTACATTTTCTTTCTGAATAGTCCAGTTATGAAAAGCACTTTTGTGTCTACGTTTTAAGGGAAAGTTCGCGTTTGAAAATTGAATGTGTTTTGACCTTTTTTAATAAGCTAGAAAATAAGCACAATTTTCCCTCCCATTCTGAGGGAAGCTATGTACTGGTTGATAGAGTCCCCTTCAGCTTGGAGAATCTGTCTGAATTTGAACCTGTGAGCGATTCGTGAGGGGGTTGGCGAATAGTGATTTTTAAGCTTCTCCCTCAAGACCTCCCAGGGAACCGTCTGGACAGGAACGGGGCCATCAAAGCCATCGCAGTGGTAAACATTTCTGGGCCGCACGCGTTCAAAAAGTGAGCCCTCTTACTGGACAGCTGGACAGGCCGGTATAGTCGTTTGCGTCAAGGAAGCATTCGAAGCGAGCTTCATACGAATTCCAGGTCTCCGTCAGTGGGTTGAAAGGAGCGAAGGTTGGAGGAGCAATCCTGACAAGAATGGGGTTCTAGTTCACCCAGCTCGTAGTGACTTTAGCTACCTGTCACCCCATCCTCGTCGCCAGTGCTCTGTAGAGCGACGGTGGGCAGTAACTGAGGCGAGACAGGTGTAAGGAACAAGGGTTTATTGCTAACAGCTAGCAAAACAGCTTCAGAACTAGAACAGCAACTCAGGAGTTTGACAGCTATTTATAGAGTCAAACCGCTCAGCCAATCAGGCTGCTGGAATTCTCCCGCCATTTCTGGGTGCATCTTAGCCAATGGGAACGATGTGTTGTATGTCTGAGGACCTGTCGTAAGTCTGAGGACTTAGCACAGAGTACTTTTCATAACTGGACTATTTTCAACTACGAACTTTCTCTGAGATGAACCCATCCGTATCTCCCAATTGGCAATAGGACTCAAATAAGCTAGAAATCTCACTTTAGACAGAGAGATGCGATTTGCAAAAGAAACACATATTCAGGTTCCCCAAAGTCAGAAAAGGTCAAACGTTCAACTTTCAAGTACGCACTTTCTCTGAGGTGATAAACCAATCTGAATCTTAAAATTGGCAATAGGACTCAAGCTAGAAAAGATTTCCAAGAGAAACACATATTCATGTTCCCCACGGTCTGAAAAGGTTAAAACACTTAAACGCGAACCTTACCTAAAAAGTTAGACACAAGGTGATTTTCATAACAGGACTATTAAGAAAGAAAATGTAACTTTCGACACACTGCTCAGATTTGCAAAAGAGACACATATTCATGTTCCCCACAGTCTGAAAAGCACAAAAACACATTCCATTTTCAAGAACGATCTTTCCCTGAGGTGATAAACCCATCTGAATCTCAAAATTGGAATAGGACTCAAATAAGCAGGAAAGGGAACTTTAGACAAAGTCAACAAATCTGCAAAAGGAACACATATTCAGGTCCCCCACGGTCTGAAAAGGTCAAAACACATTCAATTTTCAAAGCGAACGTTCCCTAAAAACTTAGACAAGGCTGTTTTTCCTAAATGGTCTCAATTCAGACAGAAAATGGAACTTTCGACACACTTCTCAGATTTCCCAAAGAAACACATTAATTTCACTCAGTGTAAAAAGCACAAAAAAACCCCCATTACATTTTCAAGAACGATCTTTCCCTGAGGTGATAAACCCATCTGAATCTCAAAATTGGAATAGGACTCAAATAAGCAGGAAAGGGAACTTTAGACACAGTCAACAAATCTGCAAAAGGAACACATATTCAGGTTCCCCACGGTCTGAAAAGGTCAAACACGTTCAATTTTCAAACGCGAACTTTCTCTAAGAAGGTAGACCCAAGGAGTTTTTCATAACTAGTTATTAAGAAAAAAAATGTAGCTTTCGACACACTTCTCAGATTTCCCAAAGAAACACATTAATTTCACTCAGTGTAAAAAGCACAAAAAAAAAACCATTACATTTTCAAGTGCTTTTCATAACTGGACTATTCAGAAAGAAAAAGTAACTTTCGACACAGTTCTCAGATTTGCCAAAGAAAAATATGTTCATGTTCCCCACAGTCTGGAGAGAAAGAAAACACATTCCATTTTCAAGTACGAACTTTGCCTAAGGAGATGAACCCATCAGTATCTCCCAATTGGCAATAGGACTCAAATAAGCTAGAAAAGGTAATTTTAGACAGAGTGATCCGATTTGCAAAAGAAACAAATATTCATGTTCCCGAAGGTCTGTAAAGGTCAAAAAACATTCAATTTTCTAACGAGAATTTTCCCTAAAAAGGTAGACCAACGTGTTTTTCATTACCGGACTATTCTGACAGAAAATAGAACTTTTGACACACTGCTCAGATTTCCAAAAAAAACACATAATCATGTTCCTCACACTCTGAAAAGCACAAAAACTCATTCCATTTTCAAAAACGATCATTCCCTGAGGTAATAAACCAATCTGAATCTCAAAATTGGAATAGGACTCAAATAAGCTAGAAAAGGTAACTTTAGACACAGTTAACCAATCTGCAAAAGAAACACATATTCATGTTCCCCACGGTCTGAAAAGGTCAAACGTTCAATTTTCATGAACGATCATTTCCTGAGGTAATAAATTTTCAATTTTCAAACGCGAACTTTCCCTAAAAAGTTAGACCCAAGGAGTTTTTCATAACTAGACGTTATTAAGGAAAAAAAATCTAGCTTTCGACACACTTCTCAGATTTCCGAAAGAAACACATTAATTTCACTCAGTGTAAAACGCACAAAAAAACCCATTACATTTTCAAGAAGGAACTTTCCCTGAGGTGATAAACCAATCTACATCTCAAAATTGGCAATAGGACAAGCGAGAAAAGGTTACTTTAGACACAGTCATCGAATTTCCAAAATAAAACACATATTCATGTTCCCCACATGAAGGCCTTTTCAGACCTTCAGACATGAAGGTCTGAAAAGGTCAAAGTACATTCAATTTTCTAACGAGAATTTTCCCTAAAAAGTTAGAGCAAGGTGTTTTTCATAACTGGACCATTGACAGAAAATGGAACTTTCGACACACTGCTGAGGTTTCCAAAAAAAACACATAATCATGTTCCTCACAGTCTGAAAAGCACAAAAATTCATTCCATTTTCAATTTTCCCTGAGGTGATAAGCCAATCTGTATCTCACAATTGACAATAGGACTCAAGCGAGAAAATGATACGTTAGACAAAGTGATCCGATTTGGAAAAGAAACACATATTCATGTTCCCCAAGGTCTGAAAAGGTCAAAGTACATTCAATTTTCTAACGAGAATTTTCCCTAAAAAGTTAGAGCAAGGTGTTTTTCATAACTGGACCATTCTGACAGAAAATGTAACTTTCGACACACTGCTGAGATTTCCAAAAAAAACACATAATCATGTTCCTCACAGTCTGAAAAGCACAAAAACCCATTACATTTTCAAGAAGGAACTTTCCCTGAGGTGATAAACCAATCTCAATCTCAAAATTGGCGATAGGACTCAAATAAGCTAGAAAAGGTAACTTTAGACACAGTCATCGAATTTCCAAAAAAAGCACATATTCATGTTCCCCACAGTCTGAATATCACAAAAACACATTCCATTTTCAAGTACGAACTTTCTCTTAGGTGATAAACAAATCAGTATCTAACAATTGGCAATATGACCAATAAGCCAGAAAGGGTAACTTTAGACACAGTTATCCGATATGTAAAAGAAAGACATATTCAGGTTCCCCCCGATCTGAAAAGGTTAAACACGTTCAATTTTCAAGTACAAACTTTCTCTAAGGAGATAAACCAATCTGAATCTCAAAATTGGCAATAGGACCGAAGCGAGGGAAGGATACCTTAGACAAAGTGATCCGATTTGCAAAAGAAACAAATATTCATGTTCCCGAAGGTCTGAAAAGTTCAAAGTACATTCAATTTTCTAACGAGAATTTTCCCTAAAAGGTTAGAGCAAGGTGTTTTTTATAACTGGACCATTCTGACAGAAAATGTAACTTTCGACACACTGCTGAGATTTCCAAAAAAAACACATAACCATGTTCCTCACAGTTTGAAAAGCACAAAAACTCATTCCATTTTCAATAACGAACTTTCCCTGAGGTTATAAGCCAATCTGTATCTCAGAATTGGCAATAGGACTCAAGCGAGAAAAGGATACCTTAGACAAAGTGATCCGATTTGTAAAAGAAACACATATTCATGTTCCCCAAGGTCTGAAAAGGTCAAAGTACATTCAATTTTCTAACGAGAATTTTCCCTAGAAAGTTAGAGCAAGGTGTTTTTCATAACTGGACCATTCTGACAGAAAATGGAACTTTCGACACACTGCTGAGGTTTCCAAAAAAAACACATAATCATGTTCCTCACAGTCTGAAAAGCACAAAAATTCATTCCATTTTCAATAACGAACTTTCCCTGAGGTGATAAGCCAATCTGTATCTCACAATTGACAATAGGACTCAAGCGAGAAAATGATACGTTAGACAAAGTGATCCGATTTGGAAAAGAAACACATATTCATGTTCCCCAAGGTCTGAAAAGGTCAAAGTACATTCAATTTTCTAACGAGAATTTTCCCTAAAAAGTTAGAGCAAGGTGTTTTTCATAACTGGACCATTCTGACAGAAAATGGAACTTTTGACACACTGCTGAGATTTTCAAAAAAAAACACATAATCATGTTCCTCACAGTCTGAAAAGCACAAAAACCCATTACATTTTCAAGAAGGAACTTTCCCTGAGGTGATAAACCAATCTCAATCTCAAAATTGGCGATAGGACTCAAGCGAGAAAAGATTACTTTAGACACAGTCACCCGATTTGCAAAAGAAACACATATTCAGGTTCCCCCGCTCTGAAAAGGTCAAACACGTTCAAGTTTCAAATGCCAACTTTCCCTAAGAAGGTAGACACAAAGTGCTTTTCATAACCGGACTATTCAGAAAGAAAAAGTAACTTTCGATACATTCTCAGATTTGCAAAACAAACATATATTCATGTTCCCCACAGTCTGAAGAGAAAGAAAACACATTCCATTTTCAAGTACGAACTTTGCCTAAGGAGATGAACCCATCAGTATCTCCCAATTGGCAATAGGACTCAAATAAGCTAGAAAAGGTAACTTTAGACAGAGTGATCCGATTTGCAAAAGAAACACATATTCATGTTCCCGAAGGTCTGAAAAGGTCAAAACACATTCAATTTTCTAACGAGAATTTTCCCTAAAAAGTTAGACCAACGTGTTTTTCATTACTGGACTATTCTGACAGAAAATGGATCTTTCGACACACTGCTCAGATTTCCAAAAGAAACACATAATCATGTTCCTCACAGTCTGAAAAGCACAAGAACTCATTCCATTTTCAAGAACGATCATTCCCTGAGGTAATAAACCAATCTGAATCTCAAAATTGGAATAGGACTCAAATAAGCTAGAAAAGGTAACTTTAGACACAGTCATCGAATTTCCAAAAAAAACACATATTCATGTTCCCCACAGTCTGAATATCACAAAAACACATTCCATTTTCAAGTACGAACTTTCTGTGAGGTGATAAACAAATCAGTATCTAACAATTAGCAATATGACAAATAAGCCACAAAGGGTAACTTTATACACAGTCATCCGATATGTAAAAGAAAGACATATTCAGGTTCCCCACGATCTGAAAAGGGTAAACACATTCAATTTTCAAGTACGAACTTTCTCTAAGGAGATAAACCAATCTATATCTCAAAATTGGCAATAGGACTCAAGCGAGAAAAGGATACCTTAGACAAATGATCGGATTTGCAAAAGAAACACATATTCATGTTCACCAAGGTCCGAAAAGGTCAAAACACATTCACTTTTCTAACGAGAATTTTCCCTAAAAAGTTAGAGCAATGGGTTTTTCATAACTGGACCATTCTGACAGAAAATGGAACTTTCGACACACTGCTGAGATTTCCAAAAAAAACACATAATCATGATCCTCACAGTCTGAAAAGCACAAAAACTCATTCCATTTTCAAAAACGAACTTTGCCTGAGGTGATAAGCCAATCTGAATTTCAAAATTGGCAATAGGACTCCTAAAAGCTAGAAAAGGTAACTTTAGACACAGTCAACCAATCTGCAAAAGAAACACATATTCATGTTCCCCAAGGTCTGAAAAGGTCAAACGTTCAATTTTCATGAACGATCATTTCCTGAGGTAATAAATTTTCAATTTTCAAACGCGAACTTTCCCTAAAAAGTTAGACCCAAGGAGTTTTTCATAACTAGATGTTATTAAGAAAAAAAATGTAGCTTTCGACACACTTCTCAGATTTCCCAAAGAAACACATTAATTTCACTCACTGTAAAAAGCACAAAAAAACCCCATTACATTTTCAAGAAGGAACTTTCCCTGAGGTGATAAACCAATCTGAATCTCAGAATTGGAATAGGACTCAAATAAGCTAGAAAAGGTAACTTTAGACACAGTCATCGAATTTCCAAAAAAAACACATATTCATGTTCCCCACAGTCTGAATATCACAAAAACACATTCCATTTTCAAGTACGAACTTTCTCTTAGGTGATAAACAAATCAGTATCTAACAATTGGCCATATGACCAATAAGCCAGAAAGGGTAACTTTAGACACAGTTATCCGATATGTAAAAGAAAGACATATTCAGGTTCCCCCCGATCTGAAAAGGTTAAACACGTTCAATTTTCAAGTACGAACTTTCTCTAAGGAGATAAACCAATCTGTATCTCAAAATTGGCAATAGGACTCAAGCGAGAGAAGGATACCTTAGACATAGTGATCCGATTTGCAAAAGAAACATATATTCATGTTCCCCAAGGTCTGAAAACGTCAAACACATTCAATTTTCAAGTACGAACTTTCTCTGAGGTGATAAACGAATCTGTATCTCAAAATTGGCAATAGGACTCAAGCGAGAGAAGGATACCTTAGACATAGTGATCCGATTTGCAAAAGAAACACATATTCATGTTCCCCAAGGTCTGAAAAGGTCAAACACGTTCAATTTTCAAGTACGAACTTTCTCTGAGGTGATAAACGAATCTGTATCTCAAAATTGGCAATAGGACTCAAGCGAGAGAAGGATACCTTAGACATAGTGATCCGATTTGCAAAAGAAACACATATTCATGTTCCCCAAGGTCTGAAAAGGTGAAAGACGTTCAATTTTCAAGTACGAACTTTGAGGTGATAAACGAATCTGTATCTCAAAATTGGCAATAGGACTCAAGCGAGAAAAGGATAGCTTAGACAAAGTGATCCGATTTGCAAAAGAAAGACATATTGATGTTCCCCACAGTCTGAAGAGAAAGAAAGCACATTCCATTTTCAAGTATGAACTTTGCCTAAGGAGATGAACCCATCAGTATCTCCCAATTGGCAATAGGACTCAAATAAGCTAGAAAAGGTAACTTTAGACAGAGTGATCCGATTTGCAAAAGAAACACATATTCATGTTCCCGAAGGTCTGAAAAGGTCAAAACACATTCAATTTTCTAACGAGAATTTTCCCTAAAAAGTTAGACCAACGTGTTTTTCATTACTGGACTATTCTGACAGAAAATGGATCTTTCGACACACTGCTCAGATTTCCAAAAGAAACACATAATCATGTTCCTCACAGTCTGAAAAGCACAAGAACTCATTCCATTTTCAAGAACGATCATTCACTGAGGTAATAAACCAATCTGAATCTCAAAATTGGAATAGGACTCAAATAAGCTAGAAAAGGTAACTTTAGACACAGTCATCGAATTTCCAAAAAAAAACACATATTCATGTTCCCCACAGTCTGAATATCACAAAAACACATTCCATTTTCAAGTACGAACTTTCTCTGAGGTGATAAACAAATCAGTATCTAACAATTGGCAATATGACCAATAAGCTAGAAAAGGTAACTTTAGACACACTCATCCAATTTCCAAAAGAAACACATATTCATGTCAATCACAATCTGAAAAGCACAAAAACACATTCCATTTTTAACTACGAACTTTCCCTGAGGAGATGAACCCATCAGTATCTCCCAATTGGCAATAGACTCAAATAACCTCGAAAAGGTAACTTTAGACAGAGTGATCCGATTTATAAACGAAAAACATATTCAGGTTCCCCACGGTCTGAAAAGGTTAAACACGTTTGTCTAACTTTTTAGGGAAAGTCCGCGTTTGAAAATTGAACCTTTTTGACCTTTTCAGACCGTGGGGAACCTGAATATGTTTTTCTTTTGCAAATCGAATATCTGTGTCTAAAGCTGCATTTTCTGGCTTGAGTCCTAGCCAATTGAGAGATACAGATTGGTTTATCTCCTCAGAGAAAGTTCGTAGTTGAAAATTGATCGTGTTTGACCTTTTCAGACCGTGGGGAACATGAATATGTGTTTCTTTGGGAAATCTGAGAAGTGTGCCGAAATTTACATTTTCTTCCTGACTATTCAGGAAGTCCAGTTATGAAAAGCACCTTGTGTCTAACTTTTTAGGGAAAGTTCGTGTTTGAAAATTGAATGTTTTGACCTTTTCAGACTGTGGGGAACCTGAATATGTGTTTATCTTGCAACTTTAGACTGTGATTTGAGTCCTATTGCCAATTTTGAGATACAGATTGGTTTATCTCCTCAGAGAAAGTTCGTACTTCAAAATTGAACGTGTTTGACCTTTTCAGACCGTGGGGAACCTGAATATGTGTTTCTTTTGTAAATCGGATATCTGTGTCTAAAGCTACACTTTCTGGCTTGAGTCCTAGCCAATTGAGAGACACAGATTGGTTTATATCCTCAAAGAAAGTTCGTCGTTGAAAATTGAACATGTTTGACCTTTTCTGAGTTTGGGGAACCTGATTATGTGTTTCTTTTGCAAATCGGACGACTGTGTCTAAGGTTACATTTTTTGCTTATTTGAGTCCTATTGCCAATTGTTAGATACTGATTGGTTTATCACCTCAGAGAAACTTCGTATTTGAAAATTGAACTTGTTTGACCTTTTCAGACCGTGGGGAACCTGAATATCTTTCTTTTGCAGATTGGTTGACTGTGTCTAAAATTGGTGTTTTTCATAACTGAACTTTCCCTGAGGTGATAAACCAATCTGAATCTCAGAATTGGAATAGGACTCAAATAAGCTAGAAAAGGTAACTTTAGACACAGTCATCGAATTTCCAAAAAAAACACATATTCATGTTCCCCACAGTCTGAATATCACAAAAACACATTCCATTTTCAAGTACGAACTTTCTCTTAGGTGATAAACAAATCAGTATCTAACAATTGGCCATATGACCAATAAGCCAGAAAGGGTAACTTTAGACACAGTTATCCGATATGTAAAAGAAAGACATATTCAGGTTCCCCCCGATCTGAAAAGGTTAAACACGTTCAATTTTCAAGTACGAACTTTCTCTAAGGAGATAAACCAATCTGTATCTCAAAATTGGCAATAGGACTCAAGCGAGAGAAGGATACCTTAGACATAGTGATCCGATTTGCAAAAGAAACATATATTCATGTTCCCCAAGGTCTGAAAACGTCAAACACATTCAATTTTCAAGTACGAACTTTCTCTAAGGAGATAAACCAATCTATATCTCAAAATTGGCAATAGGACTCAAGCGAGAAAAGGATACCTTAGACAAATGATCGGATTTGCAAAAGAAACACATATTCATGTTCACCAAGGTCCGAAAAGGTCAAAACACATTCACTTTTCTAACGAGAATTTTCCCTAAAAAGTTAGAGCAATGGGTTTTTCATAACTGGACCATTCTGACAGAAAATGGAACTTTCGACACACTGCTGAGATTTCCAAAAAAAACACATAATCATGATCCTCACAGTCTGAAAAGCACAAAAACTCATTCCATTTTCAAAAACGAACTTTGCCTGAGGTGATAAGCCAATCTGAATTTCAAAATTGGCAATAGGACTCCTAAAAGCTAGAAAAGGTAACTTTAGACACAGTCAACCAATCTGCAAAAGAAACACATATTCATGTTCCCCAAGGTCTGAAAAGGTCAAACGTTCAATTTTCATGAACGATCATTTCCTGAGGTAATAAATTTTCAATTTTCAAACGCGAACTTTCCCTAAAAAGTTAGACCCAAGGAGTTTTTCATAACTAGATGTTATTAAGAAAAAAAATGTAGCTTTCGACACACTTCTCAGATTTCCCAAAGAAACACATTAATTTCACTCACTGTAAAAAGCACAAAAAAAACCCATTACATTTTCAAGAAGGAACTTTCCCTGAGGTGATAAACCAATCTGAATCTCAGAATTGGAATAGGACTCAAATAAGCTAGAAAAGGTAACTTTAGACACAGTCATCGAATTTCCAAAAAAAACACATATTCATGTTCCCCACAGTCTGAATATCACAAAAACACATTCCATTTTCAAGTACGAACTTTCTCTTAGGTGATAAACAAATCAGTATCTAACAATTGGCCATATGACCAATAAGCCAGAAAGGGTAACTTTAGACACAGTTATCCGATATGTAAAAGAAAGACATATTCAGGTTCCCCCCGATCTGAAAAGGTTAAACACGTTCAATTTTCAAGTACGAACTTTCTCTAAGGAGATAAACCAATCTGTATCTCAAAATTGGCAATAGGACTCAAGCGAGAGAAGGATACCTTAGACATAGTGATCCGATTTGCAAAAGAAACATATATTCATGTTCCCCAAGGTCTGAAAACGTCAAACACGTTCAATTTTCAAGTACGAACTTTCTCTGAGGTGATAAACGAATCTGTATCTCAAAATTGGCAATAGGACTCAAGCGAGAGAAGGATACCTTAGACATAGTGATCCGATTTGCAAAAGAAACACATATTCATGTTCCCCAAGGTCTGAAAAGGTCAAACACGTTCAATTTTCAAGTACGAACTTTCTCTGAGGTGATAAACGAATCTGTATCTCAAAATTGGCAATAGGACTCAAGCGAGAGAAGGATACCTTAGACATAGTGATCCGATTTGCAAAAGAAACACATATTCATGTTCCCCAAGGTCTGAAAAGGTGAAAGACGTTCAATTTTCAAGTACGAACTTTCTCTGAGGTGATAAACGAATCTGTATCTCAAAATTGGCAATAGGACTCAAGCGAGAAAAGGATAGCTTAGACAAAGTGATCCGATTTGCAAAAGAAAGACATATTGATGTTCCCCACAGTCTGAAGAGAAAGAAAGCACATTCCATTTTCAAGTATGAACTTTGCCTAAGGAGATGAACCCATCAGTATCTCCCAATTGGCAATAGGACTCAAATAAGCTAGAAAAGGTAACTTTAGACAGAGTGATCCGATTTGCAAAAGAAACACATATTCATGTTCCCGAAGGTCTGAAAAGGTCAAAACACATTCAATTTTCTAACGAGAATTTTCCCTAAAAAGTTAGACCAACGTGTTTTTCATTACTGGACTATTCTGACAGAAAATGGATCTTTCGACACACTGCTCAGATTTCCAAAAGAAACACATAATCATGTTCCTCACAGTCTGAAAAGCACAAGAACTCATTCCATTTTCAAGAACGATCATTCCCTGAGGTAATAAACCAATCTGAATCTCAAAATTGGAATAGGACTCAAATAAGCTAGAAAAGGTAACTTTAGACACAGTCATCGAATTTCCAAAAAAAACACATATTCATGTTCCCCACAGTCTGAATATCACAAAAACACATTCCATTTTCAAGTACGAACTTTCTGTGAGGTGATAAACAAATCAGTATCTAACAATTAGCAATATGACAAATAAGCCACAAAGGGTAACTTTATACACAGTCATCCGATATGTAAAAGAAAGACATATTCAGGTTCCCCACGATCTGAAAAGGGTAAACACGTTCAATTTTCAAGTACGAACTTTCTCTAAGGAGATAAACCAATCTATATCTCAAAATTGGCAATAGGACTCAAGCGAGAAAAGGATACCTTAGACAAATGATCGGATTTGCAAAAGAAACACATATTCATGTTCACCAAGGTCCGAAAAGGTCAAAACACATTCACTTTTCTAACGAGAATTTTCCCTAAAAAGTTAGAGCAATGGGTTTTTCATAACTGGACCATTCTGACAGAAAATGGAACTTTCGACACACTGCTGAGATTTCCAAAAAAAACACATAATCATGATCCTCACAGTCTGAAAAGCACAAAAACTCATTCCATTTTCAAAAACGAACTTTGCCTGAGGTGATAAGCCAATCTGAATTTCAAAATTGGCAATAGGACTCCTAAAAGCTAGAAAAGGTAACTTTAGACACAGTCAACCAATCTGCAAAAGAAACACATATTCATGTTCCCCAAGGTCTGAAAAGGTCAAACGTTCAATTTTCATGAACGATCATTTCCTGAGGTAATAAATTTTCAATTTTCAAACGCGAACTTTCCCTAAAAAGTTAGACCCAAGGAGTTTTTCATAACTAGATGTTATTAAGAAAAAAAATGTAGCTTTCGACACACTTCTCAGATTTCCCAAAGAAACACATTAATTTCACTCACTGTAAAAAGCACAAAAAAACCCCATTACATTTTCAAGAAGGAACTTTCCCTGAGGTGATAAACCAATCTGAATCTCAGAATTGGAATAGGACTCAAATAAGCTAGAAAAGGTAACTTTAGACACAGTCATCGAATTTCCAAAAAAAACACATATTCATGTTCCCCACAGTCTGAATATCACAAAAACACATTCCATTTTCAAGTACGAACTTTCTCTTAGGTGATAAACAAATCAGTATCTAACAATTGGCCATATGACCAATAAGCCAGAAAGGGTAACTTTAGACACAGTTATCCGATATGTAAAAGAAAGACATATTCAGGTTCCCCCCGATCTGAAAAGGTTAAACACGTTCAATTTTCAAGTACGAACTTTCTCTAAGGAGATAAACCAATCTGTATCTCAAAATTGGCAATAGGACTCAAGCGAGAGAAGGATACCTTAGACATAGTGATCCGATTTGCAAAAGAAACACATATTCATGTTCCCCAAGGTCTGAAAAGGTCAAACACGTTCAATTTTCAAGTACGAACTTTCTCTGAGGTGATAAACGAATCTGTATCTCAAAATTGGCAATAGGACTCAAGCGAGAGAAGGATACCTTAGACATAGTGATCCGATTTGCAAAAGAAACACATATTCATGTTCCCCAAGGTCTGAAAAGGTGAAAGACGTTCAATTTTCAAGTACGAACTTTCTCTGAGGTGATAAACGAATCTGTATCTCAAAATTGGCAATAGGACTCAAGCGAGAAAAGGATAGCTTAGACAAAGTGATCCGATTTGCAAAAGAAAGACATATTGATGTTCCCCACAGTCTGAAGAGAAAGAAAGCACATTCCATTTTCAAGTATGAACTTTGCCTAAGGAGATGAACCCATCAGTATCTCCCAATTGGCAATAGGACTCAAATAAGCTAGAAAAGGTAACTTTAGACAGAGTGATCCGATTTGCAAAAGAAACACATATTCATGTTCCCGAAGGTCTGAAAAGGTCAAAACACATTCAATTTTCTAACGAGAATTTTCCCTAAAAAGTTAGACCAACGTGTTTTTCATTACTGGACTATTCTGACAGAAAATGGATCTTTCGACACACTGCTCAGATTTCCAAAAGAAACACATAATCATGTTCCTCACAGTCTGAAAAGCACAAGAACTCATTCCATTTTCAAGAACGATCATTCACTGAGGTAATAAACCAATCTGAATCTCAAAATTGGAATAGGACTCAAATAAGCTAGAAAAGGTAACTTTAGACACAGTCATCGAATTTCCAAAAAAAAACACATATTCATGTTCCCCACAGTCTGAATATCACAAAAACACATTCCATTTTCAAGTACGAACTTTCTCTGAGGTGATAAACAAATCAGTATCTAACAATTGGCAATATGACCAATAAGCTAGAAAAGGTAACTTTAGACACACTCATCCAATTTCCAAAAGAAACACATATTCATGTCAATCACAATCTGAAAAGCACAAAAACACATTCCATTTTTAACTACGAACTTTCCCTGAGGAGATGAACCCATCAGTATCTCCCAATTGGCAATAGACTCAAATAACCTCGAAAAGGTAACTTTAGACAGAGTGATCCGATTTATAAACGAAAAACATATTCAGGTTCCCCACGGTCTGAAAAGGTTAAACACGTTTGTCTAACTTTTTAGGGAAAGTCCGCGTTTGAAAATTGAACCTTTTTGACCTTTTCAGACCGTGGGGAACCTGAATATGTTTTTCTTTTGCAAATCGAATATCTGTGTCTAAAGCTGCATTTTCTGGCTTGAGTCCTAGCCAATTGAGAGATACAGATTGGTTTATCTCCTCAGAGAAAGTTCGTAGTTGAAAATTGATCGTGTTTGACCTTTTCAGACCGTGGGGAACATGAATATGTGTTTCTTTGGGAAATCTGAGAAGTGTGCCGAAATTTACATTTTCTTCCTGACTATTCAGGAAGTCCAGTTATGAAAAGCACCTTGTGTCTAACTTTTTAGGGAAAGTTCGTGTTTGAAAATTGAATGTTTTGACCTTTTCAGTTTGTGGGGAACCTGAATATGTGTTTATCTTGCAACTTTAGACTGTGATTTGAGTCCTATTGCCAATTTTGAGATACAGATTGGTTTATCTCCTCAGAGAAAGTTCGTACTTCAAAATTGAACGTGTTTGACCTTTTCAGACCGTGGGGAACCTGAATATGTGTTTCTTTTGTAAATCGGATATCTGTGTCTAAAGCTACACTTTCTGGCTTGAGTCCTAGCCAATTGAGAGACACAGATTGGTTTATATCCTCAAAGAAAGTTCGTCGTTGAAAATTGAACATGTTTGACCTTTTCTGAGTTTGGGGAACCTGATTATGTGTTTCTTTTGCAAATCGGACGACTGTGTCTAAGGTTACATTTTTTGCTTATTTGAGTCCTATTGCCAATTGTTAGATACTGATTGGTTTATCACCTCAGAGAAACTTCGTATTTGAAAATTGAACTTGTTTGACCTTTTCAGACCGTGGGGAACCTGAATATCTTTCTTTTGCAGATTGGTTGACTGTGTCTAAAATTGGTGTTTTTCATAACTGGACTATTCTGACAGAAAATGGAACTTTTGACACACATATTCAGGTTCCCCACGGTCTGAAAAGGTCAAACGTTCAATTTTGATGAACGATCGTTTCCTGAGGTAATAAATTTTCAATTTTCAAACGCGAACTTTCCCTAAAAAGTTAGACCCAAGGAGTTTTTCATAACTAGACGTTATTAGGAAAAAAAATGTAGCTTTCGACACACTTCTCAGATTTCCCAAAGAAACACACTAATTTCACTCAGTGTAAAAAGCACAAAAAAACCCGATTAAATTTTCAAGAAGGAACTTTCCCTGAGGTGATAAACCAATCTGAATCTCACAATTGGAATAGGACTCAAATAAGCTAGAAAAGGTAACTTTAGACACAGTCATCGAATTTCCAAAAAAAACACATATTCATGTTCCCCACAGTCTGAATTTCACAAAAACACATTCCATTTTCAAGTACGAACTTTCTCTGAGGTGATAAACAAATCAGTATCTAACAATTGGCAATATGACCAATAAGCCAGAAAGGGTAACTTTAGACACAGTCATCCGATTTGCAAAAGAAAGACATATTGATGTTCCCCACAGTCTGAAGAGAAAGAAAGCACATTCCATTTTCAAGTATGAACTTTGCCTAAGGAGATGAACCCATCAGTATCTCCCAATTGGCAATAGGACTCAAATAAGCTAGAAAAGGTAACTTTAGACAGAGTGATCCGATTTGCAAAAGAAACACATATTCATGTTCCCGAAGGTCTGAAAAGGTCAAAACACATTCAATTTTCTAACGAGAATTTTCCCTAAAAAGTTAGACCAACGTGTTTTTCATTACTGGACTATTCTGACAGAAAATGGATCTTTCGACACACTGCTCAGATTTCCAAAAGAAACACATAATCATGTTCCTCACAGTCTGAAAAGCACAAGAACTCATTCCATTTTCAAGAACGATCATTCCCTGAGGTAATAAACCAATCTGAATCTCAAAATTGGAATAGGACTCAAATAAGCTAGAAAAGGTAACTTTAGACACAGTCATCGAATTTCCAAAAAAAAACACATTCATGTTCCCCACAGTCTGAATATCACAAAAACACATTCCATTTTCAAGTACGAACTTTCTCTGAGGTGATAAACAAATCAGTATCTAACAATTGGCAATATGACCAATAAGCTAGAAAAGGTAACTTTAGACACACTCATCCAATTTCCAAAAGAAACACATATTCATGTCAATCACAGTCTGAAAAGCACAAAAACACATTCCATTTTTAACTACGAACTTTCCCTGAGGAGATGAACCCATCAGTATCTCCCAATTGGCAATAGGACTCAAATAAGCTCGAAAAGGTAACTTTAGACAGAGTGATCCGATTTATAAACGAAAAACATATTCAGGTTCCCCACGGTCTGAAAAGGTTAAACACGTTTGTCTAACTTTTTAGGGAAAGTCCGCGTTTGAAAATTGAACCTTTTTGACCTTTTCAGACCGTGGGGAACCTGAATATGTGTTTCTTTTGTAAATCGGATATCTGTGTCTAAAGCTACACTTTCTGGCTTTAGTGCTAGCCAATTGAGAGATACAGATTGGTTTATATCCTCAAAGAAAGTTCATCATTGAAAATTGAACGTGTTTGACCTTTTCTGAGTTTGGGGAACCTGATTATGTGTTTCTTTTGCAAATCGGACGACTGTGTCTAAAGTTACATTTTTTGCTTATTTGAGTCCTATTGCCAATTGTTAGATACTGATTGGTTTATCACCTCAGAGAAACTTCGTATTTGAAAATTGAACTTGTTTGACCTTTTCAGACCGTGGGGAACCTGAATATCTTTCTTTTGCAGATTGGTTGACTGTGTCTAAAATTGGTGTTTTTCATAACTGGACTATTCTGACAGAAAATGGAACTTTTGACACACATATTCAGGTTCCCCACGGTCTGAAAAGGTCAAACGTTCAATTTTGATGAACGATCGTTTCCTGAGGTAATAAATTTTCAATTTTCAAATGCGAACTTTCCCTAAAAAGTTAGACCCAAGGAGTTTTTCATAACTAGACGTTATTAGGAAAAAAAATGTAGCTTTCGACACACTTCTCAGATTTCCCAAAGAAACACACTAATTTCACTCAGTGTAAAAAGCACAAAAAAACCCGATTAAATTTTCAAGAAGGAACTTTCCCTGAGGTGATAAACCAATCTGAATCTCACAATTGGAATAGGACTCAAATAAGCTAGAAAAGGTAACTTTAGACACAGTCATCGAATTTCCAAAAAAAACACATATTCATGTTCCCCACAGTCTGAATATCACAAAAACACATTCCATTTTCAAGTACGAACTTTCTGTGAGGTGATAAACAAATCAGTATCTAACAATTAGCAATATGACCAATAAGCCAGAAAGGGTAACTTTAGACACAGTCATCCGATTTGCAAAAGAAAGACATATTCAGGTTCCCCACGATCTGAAAAGGGTAAACACGTTCAATTTTCAAGTACGAACTTTCTCTAAGGAGATAAACCAATCTATATCTCAAAATTGGCAATAGGACTCAAGCGAGAAAAGGATACCTTAGACAAATGATCGGATTTGCAAAAGAAACACATATTCATGTTCCCCAAGGTCTGAAAAGGTCAAAGTACATTCAATTTTCTAACGAGAATTTTCCCTAAAAGGTTAGAGCAAGGTGTTTTTTATAACTGGACCATTCTGACAGAAAATGTAACTTTCGACACACTGCTATTTCCAAAAAAAACACATAACCATGTTCCTCACAGTTTGAAAAGCACAAAAACTCATTCCATTTTCAATAACGAACTTTCCCTGAGGTTATAAGCCAATCTGTATCTCAGAATTGGCAATAGGACTCAAGCGAGAAAAGGATACCTTAGACAAAGTGATCCGATTTGTAAAAGAAACACATATTCATGTTCCCCAAGGTCTGAAAAGGTCAAAGTACATTCAATTTTCTAACGAGAATTTTCCCTAGAAAGTTAGAGCAAGGTGTTTTTCATAACTGGACCATTCTGACAGAAAATGGAACTTTCGACACACTGCTGAGGTTTCCAAAAAAAACACATAATCATGTTCCTCACAGTCTGAAAAGCACAAAAATTCATTCCATTTTCAATAACGAACTTTCCCTGAGGTGATAAGCCAGTCTGTATCTCACAATTGACAATAGGACTCAAGCGAGAAAATGATACGTTAGACAAAGTGATCCGATTTGGAAAAGAAACACATATTCATGTTCCCCAAGGTCTGAAAAGGTCAAAGTACATTCAATTTTCTAACGAGAATTTTCCCTAAAAAGTTAGAGCAAGGTGTTTTTCATAACTGGACCATTCTGACAGAAAATGGAACTTTTGACACACTGCTGAGATTTTCAAAAAAAAACACATAATCATGTTCCTCACAGTCTGAAAAGCACAAGAACTCATTCCATTTTCAAGAACGATCATTCCCTGAGGTAATAAACCAATCTGAATCTCAAAATTGGAATAGGACTCAAATAAGCTAGAAAAGGTAACTTTAGACACAGTCATCGAATTTCCAAAAAAAAAACATATATTCATGTTCCCCACAGTCTGAATATCACAAAAACACATTCCATTTTCAAGTACGAACTTTCTCTGAGGTGATAAACAAATCAGTATCTAACAATTGGCAATATGACCAATAAGCTAGAAAAGGTAACTTTAGACACACTCATCCAATTTCCAAAAGAAACACATATTCATGTCAATCACAATCTGAAAAGCACAAAAACACATTCCATTTTTAACTACGAACTTTCCCTGAGGAGATGAACCCATCAGTATCTCCCAATTGGCAATAGACTCAAATAACCTCGAAAAGGTAACTTTAGACAGAGTGATCCGATTTATAAACGAAAAACATATTCAGGTTCCCCACGGTCTGAAAAGGTTAAACACGTTTGTCTAACTTTTTAGGGAAAGTCCGCGTTTGAAAATTGAACCTTTTTGACCTTTTCAGACCGTGGGGAACCTGAATATGTGTTTCTTTTGCAAATCGAATATCTGTGTCTAAAGCTGCATTTTCTGGCTTGAGTCCTAGCCAATTGAGAGATACAGATTGGTTTATCTCCTCAGAGAAAGTTCGTAGTTGAAAATTGATCGTGTTTGACCTTTTCAGACCGTGGGGAACATGAATATGTGTTTCTTTGGGAAATCTGAGAAGTGTGCCGAAATTTACATTTTCTTCCTGACTATTCAGGAAGTCCAGTTATGAAAAGCACCTTGTGTCTAACTTTTTAGGGAAAGTTCGTGTTTGAAAATTGAATGTTTTGACCTTTTCAGACTGTGGGGAACCTGAATATGTGTTTATCTTGCAACTTTAGACTGTGATTTGAGTCCTATTGCCAATTTTGAGATACAGATTGGTTTATCTCCTCAGAGAAAGTTCGTACTTCAAAATTGAACGTGTTTGACCTTTTCAGACCGTGGGGAACCTGAATATGTGTTTCTTTTGTAAATCGGATATCTGTGTCTAAAGCTACACTTTCTGGCTTGAGTCCTAGCCAATTGAGAGATACAGATTGGTTTATATCCTCAAAGAAAGTTCGTCGTTGAAAATTGAACATGTTTGACCTTTTCTGAGTTTGGGGAACCTGATTATGTGTTTCTTTTGCAAATCGGACGACTGTGTCTAAGGTTACATTTTTTGCTTATTTGAGTCCTATTGCCAATTGTTAGATACTGATTGGTTTATCACCTCAGAGAAACTTCGTATTTGAAAATTGAACTTGTTTGACCTTTTCAGACCGTGGGGAACCTGAATATCTTTCTTTTGCAGATTGGTTGACTGTGTCTAAAATTGGTGTTTTTCATAACTGGACTATTCTGACAGAAAATGGAACTTTTGACACACATATTCAGGTTCCCCACGGTCTGAAAAGGTCAAACGTTCAATTTTGATGAACGATCGTTTCCTGAGGTAATAAATTTTCAATTTTCAAACGCGAACTTTCCCTAAAAAGTTAGACCCAAGGAGTTTTTCATAACTAGACATTATTAGGAAAAAAAAATGTAGCTTTCGACACACTTCTCAGATTTCCCAAAGAAACACACTAATTTCACTCAGTGTAAAAAGCACAAAAAAACCCGATTAAATTTTCAAGAAGGAACTTTCCCTGAGGTGATAAACCAATCTGAATCTCACAATTGGAATAGGACTCAAATAAGCTAGAAAAGGTAACTTTAGACACAGTCATCGAATTTCCAAAAAAAACACATATTCATGTTCCCCACAGTCTGAATTTCACAAAAACACATTCCATTTTCAAGTACGAACTTTCTCTGAGGTGATAAACAAATCAGTATCTAACAATTGGCAATATGACCAATAAGCCAGAAAGGGTAACTTTAGACACAGTCATCCGATTTGCAAAAGAAAGACATATTGATGTTCCCCACAGTCTGAAGAGAAAGAAAGCACATTCCATTTTCAAGTATGAACTTTGCCTAAGGAGATGAACCCATCAGTATCTCCCAATTGGCAATAGGACTCAAATAAGCTAGAAAAGGTAACTTTAGACAGAGTGATCCGATTTGCAAAAGAAACACATATTCATGTTCCCGAAGGTCTGAAAAGGTCAAAACACATTCAATTTTCTAACGAGAATTTTCCCTAAAAAGTTAGACCAACGTGTTTTTCATTACTGGACTATTCTGACAGAAAATGGATCTTTCGACACACTGCTCAGATTTCCAAAAGAAACACATAATCATGTTCCTCACAGTCTGAAAAGCACAAGAACTCATTCCATTTTCAAGAACGATCATTCCCTGAGGTAATAAACCAATCTGAATCTCAAAATTGGAATAGGACTCAAATAAGCTAGAAAAGGTAACTTTAGACACAGTCATCGAATTTCCAAAAAAAAACACATATTCATGTTCCCCACAGTCTGAATATCACAAAAACACATTCCATTTTCAAGTACGAACTTTCTCTGAGGTGATAAACAAATCAGTATCTAACAATTGGCAATATGACCAATAAGCTAGAAAAGGTAACTTTAGACACACTCATCCAATTTCCAAAAGAAACACATATTCATGTCAATCACAGTCTGAAAAGCACAAAAACACATTCCATTTTTAACTACGAACTTTCCCTGAGGAGATGAACCCATCAGTATCTCCCAATTGGCAATAGGACTCAAATAAGCTCGAAAAGGTAACTTTAGACAGAGTGATCCGATTTATAAACGAAAAACATATTCAGGTTCCCCACGGTCTGAAAAGGTTAAACACGTTTGTCTAACTTTTTAGGGAAAGTCCGCGTTTGAAAATTGAACCTTTTTGACCTTTTCAGACCGTGGGGAACCTGAATATGTGTTTCTTTTGGAAATTCGATGACTGTGTCTAAAGTTACCTTTTCTAGCTTATTTGAGTCCTATTCCAATTTTGAGATTCAGATTGGTTTATTACCTCAGGGAATGATCGTTCTTGAAAATGGAATGAGTTCTTGTGCTTTTCAGACTGTGAGGAACATGATTATGTGTTTCTTTTGCAAATCGGACGACTGTGTCTAAAGTTACATTTTTTGCTTATTTGAGTCCTATTGCCAATTGTTAGATACTGATTGGTTTATCACCTCAGAGAAACTTCGTATTTGAAAATTGAACTTGTTTGACCTTTTCAGACCGTGGGGAACCTGAATATCTTTCTTTTGCAGATTGGTTGACTGTGTCTAAAATTGGTGTTTTTCATAACTGGACTATTCTGACAGAAAATGGAACTTTTGACACACATATTCAGGTTCCCCACGGTCTGAAAAGGTCAAACGTTCAATTTTGATGAACGATCGTTTCCTGAGGTAATAAATTTTCAATTTTCAAACGCGAACTTTCCCTAAAAAGTTAGACCCAAGGAGTTTTTCATAACTAGACGTTATTAGGAAAAAAAATGTAGCTTTCGACACACTTCTCAGATTTCCCAAAGAAACACACTAATTTCACTCAGTGTAAAAAGCACAAAAAAACCCGATTAAATTTTCAAGAAGGAACTTTCCCTGAGGTGATAAACCAATCTGAATCTCACAATTGGAATAGGACTCAAATAAGCTAGAAAAGGTAACTTTAGACACAGTCATCGAATTTCCAAAAAAAACACATATTCATGTTCCCCACAGTCTGAATATCACAAAAACACATTCCATTTTCAAGTACGAACTTTCTGTGAGGTGATAAACAAATCAGTATCTAACAATTAGCAATATGACAAATAAGCCACAAAGGGTAACTTTATACACAGTCATCCGATATGTAAAAGAAAGACATATTCAGGTTCCCCACGATCTGAAAAGGGTAAACACGTTCAATTTTCAAGTACGAACTTTCTCTAAGGAGATAAACCAATCTATATCTCAAAATTGGCAATAGGACTCAAGCGAGAAAAGGATACCTTAGACAAATGATCGGATTTGCAAAAGAAACACATATTCATGTTCCCCAAGGTCTGAAAAGGTCAAAGTACATTCAATTTTCTAACGAGAATTTTCCCTAAAAGGTTAGAGCAAGGTGTTTTTTATAACTGGACCATTCTGACAGAAAATGTAACTTTCGACACACTGCTGAGATTTCCAAAAAAAACACATAACCATGTTCCTCACAGTTTGAAAAGCACAAAAACTCATTCCATTTTCAATAACGAACTTTCCCTGAGGTTATAAGCCAATCTGTATCTCAGAATTGGCAATAGGACTCAAGCGAGAAAAGGATACCTTAGACAAAGTGATCCGATTTGTAAAAGAAACACATATTCATGTTCCCCAAGGTCTGAAAAGGTCAAAGTACATTCAATTTTCTAACGAGAATTTTCCCTAGAAAGTTAGAGCAAGGTGTTTTTCATAACTGGACCATTCTGACAGAAAATGGAACTTTCGACACACTGCTGAGGTTTCCAAAAAAAACACATAATCATGCTCCTCACAGTCTGAAAAGCACAAAAATTCATTCCATTTTCAATAACGAACTTTCCCTGAGGTGATAAGCCAATCTGTATCTCACAATTGACAATAGGACTCAAGCGAGAAAATGATACGTTAGACAAAGTGATCCGATTTGGAAAAGAAACACATATTCATGTTCCCCAAGGTCTGAAAAGGTCAAAGTACATTCAATTTTCTAACGAGAATTTTCCCTAAAAAGTTAGAGCAAGGTGTTTTTCATAACTGGACCATTCTGACAGAAAATGGAACTTTTGACACACTGCTGAGATTTTCAAAAAAAAACACATAATCATGTTCCTCACAGTCTGAAAAGCACAAGAACTCATTCCATTTTCAAGAACGATCATTCCCTGAGGTAATAAACCAATCTGAATCTCAAAATTGGAATAGGACTCAAATAAGCTAGAAAAGGTAACTTTAGACACAGTCATCGAATTTCCAAAAAAAAACACATATTCATGTTCCCCACAGTCTGAATATCACAAAAACACATTCCATTTTCAAGTACGAACTTTCTCTGAGGTGATAAACAAATCAGTATCTAACAATTGGCAATATGACCAATAAGCTAGAAAAGGTAACTTTAGACACACTCATCCAATTTCCAAAAGAAACACATATTCATGTCAATCACAGTCTGAAAAGCACAAAAACACATTCCATTTTTAACTACGAACTTTCCCTGAGGAGATGAACCCATCAGTATCTCCCAATTGGCAATAGGACTCAAATAAGCTCGAAAAGGTAACTTTAGACAGAGTGATCCGATTTATAAACGAAAAACATATTCAGGTTCCCCACGGTCTGAAAAGGTTAAACACGTTTGTCTAACTTTTTAGGGAAAGTCCGCGTTTGAAAATTGAACCTTTTTGACCTTTTCAGACCGTGGGGAACCTGAATATGTGTTTCTTTTGTAAATCGGATATCTGTGTCTAAAGCTACACTTTCTGGCTTTAGTGCTAGCCAATTGAGAGATACAGATTGGTTTATATCCTCAAAGAAAGTTCGTCATTGAAAATTGAACGTGTTTGACCTTTTCTGAGTTTGGGGAACCTGATTATGTGTTTCTTTTGCAAATCGGACGACTGTGTCTAAAGTTACATTTTTTGCTTATTTGAGTCCTATTGCCAATTGTTAGATACTGATTGGTTTATCACCTCAGAGAAACTTCGTATTTGAAAATTGAACTTGTTTGACCTTTTCAGACCGTGGGGAACCTGAATATCTTTCTTTTGCAGATTGGTTGACTGTGTCTAAAATTGGTGTTTTTCATAACTGGACTATTCTGACAGAAAATGGAACTTTTGACACACATATTCAGGTTCCCCACGGTCTGAAAAGGTCAAACGTTCAATTTTGATGAACGATCGTTTCCTGAGGTAATAAATTTTCAATTTTCAAACGCGAACTTTCCCTAAAAAGTTAGACCCAAGGAGTTTTTCATAACTAGACGTTATTAGGAAAAAAAATGTAGCTTTCGACACACTTCTCAGATTTCCCAAAGAAACACACTAATTTCACTCAGTGTAAAAAGCACAAAAAAACCCGATTAAATTTTCAAGAAGGAACTTTCCCTGAGGTGATAAACCAATCTGAATCTCACAATTGGAATAGGACTCAAATAAGCTAGAAAAGGTAACTTTAGACACAGTCATCGAATTTCCAAAAAAAAACACATATTCATGTTCCCCACAGTCTGAATTTCACAAAAACACATTCCATTTTCAAGTACGAACTTTCCCTGAGGAGATTACGGTCAGGGTCAGGGTCAGGGTCAGGGTCAAAGGTTTGGGGATCAAAGGTTAGGGGATCAAATGTTAAAGGTCAGGAGGTCAAAGATCAAGTCAAAGGTCGGGTCAAAGGTCAAAGGTCAAGTCAAAAGGTCAAAGGTCAAGTCAAATGTCAAAGGCAAGGTCAAAGGTCAAAGGTCAAAGGTCAAAGGTCAGCTCAAAAGTCAAAGGTCAAAAGGCAGGGTCAAAGGTCACATCAAAGGGCAAAGGTCAATTCAAAGGTCATCTCAAAGGTAAAAGGTCATCTCTAAGGTCAAAGGTCAGGTCAAAGGTCAAAGGTCAGGTCAAAGGTCAAAGGCGGGTCAAAAGGTCAAAGGTCAAGTGCCAGGGGCAAAGGTCAGGGCAAAATTCAAAGGTTAGGGGTCAGGGTCAAGGTCAAGGTCAAGGTTGGGGCCAGAGGTTAGGGGCTTAGGGCTAGGGTCAGGGTTAGGGTGTTTAATAAGGAAATCGGCCGATAGTTTTTATCTGTGTTTTCTCTGTTCCCTCTTTCGGGATTAATGAGATGCACATTTCCCTCCAAGCGTCTGGTAGTTTTGCCTCTTTCAGCGCCTCATTATAAACCTCCAGTGACATCCAATTTAACAATTCCCCTAATCCTTTATACCGTTCTATAGGTAACCCATCTATTCCCGGAGTTTTATTGTTTTTTTGTTTCCTAATTTTTTCCCGTAATTCCTCTGTGGTGATCTCTCTATTCAATATCCCTTCTTCTTGTTTAGTTATTCCCGGCATTCCCTCCTCTTTTAGATATCGGTCTATTTCCTCCATCGCCACTTAATCTCTCGTACGAGTCGCAATTACTATTTCTTTTTTCTTTTATAATTTGTGTCGTAGCTTACCTTCCTTGTCCTAACGGTGCGATGATAAGTTTATTACTCCGTAAAATTATTATTAAGCACCTCTTTATTAACAATATGGGTTCACAGGAAACGTCCCTCCCATCACCCTATTAATAATAAGGCGTGAATAATAAAGACACAGGATAAGGTTAAAATCCCATGAAAGTTATTCTTTTTTGCGGCCGCAATACCTGCTTTGACCACACGGCGGCAGACTTTTCCATTCCAAAACATTAACATCGAGGCCATCAGTAGCCTCAATACGATCGCTGAGGGGCAGAATAACGTGCCATCCTGTGGTGAAAAGCTGGTACTGCAGGCAGAAAAGAAAAAGAATCTTTTTGATGGCATTTTTGAAACAGGATTCTTTCTCTAGAGTTTGTTCTGCAGTACCTGGGCAACAGGACCAAGTTGGAACAGCAGACAGAAAAATAAACCCTTGTAATAGGTTTTTAAGGTTATTATCTGGTACATTTAATATTAACACTTTGTTATTATTGGGGTTGGGGCGTGGGTTGGGGATGGGGTTGGTGTTAGGGGTTAGGGGTTTGCCTCTTTCAGTGCCTCATTATAAACCTGCAATGATATCCAATTTAACAATTCCCCTAATCCTTTATACAGTTTTATTGGTTACCCATCTATTCCCGGAGTTTTGTTTTTTTTTGTTTCCTAATTTTTTCCTGTAATTCCTCTGTGGTAATCTATCTATTCAATATCCCTTCTTCTTCTTCAGTTATTCCTGGCATTCCCTCCTCTTTTAGATATCGGTCTATTTCCTCTGTTGCGTACGTAAGTCTCGGACGAATCGAATGACTATTTCTTTTTTCTTTTCTAATTTGTGTTGTAGCTTACCTTCCTTGTCCTAACGGTGCGATGATAAGTTTATTACTCGGTATCATTATTCTTAAACCCCTCATTATTAACAATACGGGTTCAAAGGAAACGTCCCTGCCATTGCCCTATTAATAGTAAGGCATGAATAATAAAGACACAGGATAAGGTTAAAATCCCATGAAAGTTATTCCTTTTTGCGACTGCAATACCTGCTTTGACCACACGGCGGCAGATTTTTCCATTCCAAAACATTAACATCGAGGCCATCCATAGTCTCAATACGATCGCCGAGGGGCAGAATAACGTGCCATCCTGTGGTGAAAAGCAGTTACCGCAGGCAGAAAAGAAAAGGGATCTAATGTAAGTCTTGAAAGAATTGAGTTACTATTTCTTTTTTCTTTTCTAATTTGTGTTGTAGCTTACCTTCCTTGTTCTAAGGGTGAGATGATAAGTTTATTACTCTGTATCATTATTATTAAACACCTCATTATTCACAATACGGCAACAGGAGGCCAGGGCCTGCACAACAGGTACAAAAGAAAGAATCCCGGTTCAGAAACCTTAAACCAAGTTTAAAAGGGCTACGATGGCCTCAACGTTAACGGGCAGAAAACAGTGCCATTGCATGGTCTAAGCAGGTATAACAGCCAGCAAGAGTAACTTTTTTCATGGCATTTTAAGGTAATTTATTATTAAATCCTTTTTAATATTAATAGGTCTTCATAGGCCTTGGTAACTCGCTTTAAGGCTTTTGAAGCAAAGGCTTTCCTTTTCCCGTTCATGTGTCACAGGAAACGGCCCTCCGATTGCCCTATTAATAATGAGGCTGCGTAATAAAGACACAGGATAACCTTAAAATCCCATTAAAGTTATTCCTTTTTGCGTCCGCAATACCTGCTTTGACCACACGGCGGCAGATTTTTCCATTCCAAAGCATTACATCGAGGCCATCCATAGCCTCCATACGATCGCTGAGGGGCAGAATAACGTGCCATCCTGTGGTGAAAAGCAGGTACTGCAGGCAGAAAAGAAAAAGGATCTTTTTGATGGCATTTTTGAAACAGGATTCTTTCTCTAGAGTTTGTTCTGCAGCACCCGGGCAACAGGTCCACGTTGGAACAACAGACAGGAAAATAAATAAACCCTTGTAATAAGTTATTAAGGTTATTATCTTGTATATTGAATATTAACACTTTATTACTATTGGGGTTAGGGTTAGGGATTGGGGTTAGGGGTTTGGGTTTGGGTTTGGGATCAAGGGTCAAGGGTCGCGGTCAGGGTAAAGAGTCATGGTCTTAATCTTGTGTACCCTGGAGTCGAAACTGAGGCGGAGGAGGTGGATGTTAATTACCTCAAAGAGGTTTTAGAAGGAAAAAGAAGCCTTTTTCCTTTAAGGATTGCTGGAAGGCAGAGCTTTTCCTTCTTGAATTCAAAACTCCCGGCTGGGAGATTACTTCGAAATGATTGGAGGTCAACTGCTTGAGAGTAGAATCAGTTTATTGTTTATAGGAAGGCAGGCAAGTAACAAATATAAGCACAGCGTTCCTGAGGCTAGCCTGACTGAACTGTAAGAGTAACCCTGTTTTATATGCTAAAACGTCTCTTGATTTTCTATGTGGCCCTTTAAAGTCTTTTGAAATTCTTTTGATTTGGTGTGTAAATCCTTTGATATGTTTTATGATTGTTTTATGGTGTTGAGATCCTGTTTTTGTTTGTGATTGGGTTCCTGGATCTGGCTTGTGTGTGTGATTGTTTTATGGTGTTGAGATCCTCTGTCCTGGATCTGGCAAATAAATAATTGTTTTATAGACTACTCTCTGTTTCTCCTAGCTCTTTGTAGCTGTTTGTTCCCTATAATTATTTAGCTTGTTATGTTTGTGTTTTTCTCCTTTTCTCATGTGTTAAAAATTCGAATGACTTTGATTTGATTTCTTTTCCTTCTTGGATGTTTATTTTTCTTTCCCGTGTCCCATATCTGCTTGGATGTTGCCGGTCCCTGTAATTTTGTCCTTCCTTTTGTTGTGGAAAATAAGGTGCCTTCAGCTTCTTAATGGCCCATTGACCAAGTTGGGGGCTGAAACTCTGCCTGAGTTTCTGCTTATTTCTTTTAGGGGAATTTCCCTGCTCTTTTAATATTGAGTTTCTCATATCTTCCAACAATGGCGAAGCAAAAGAGTTGGGCCAGCGAAAAGAAGCCACCCGTAACAGCTTGTACGGGTTGCGACGGTAATCATCCACGGGTGGCATGTCATTTTAAAGACACCGTTTGTCGGCACTGCGGACGAAAGGGTCATCCGGCCAAAGTATGCAGAGCTGTCCAGCCACCGCCGGTTCAACCAGCAAGACCCCGCTACAACAGCCGCCCACCGCAGAGGTCTCCGAGAACCAGGGAAGACCGCTATGCTATTTTTCAGGGCCATACCCAGGCAGAGACGGTCATCCACTAACGCTCTCAAGAAAAAAATTTGCCTCACCGTCCTGATCGAGGGAACACCCTGCCGCGTGAAAGCGGACACGGGGTCCTCAACATCAATAGTTTCCCGGAGCACCTTGAAGCGTCTAACGCCCAAGATCACCAAGAGACGTCTGGAACCCTGTGGCCTAATCCCAAGAGACTATCAGGGAAACCACATTCCCATTTTAGGTAGCGGCCAGTTCAAGGTTCAGTTCAAAGAATTCAGCAGCCCCCTACCCTTAGTGGCGGTTGACGGGTCCTTGCCTAGTCTTCTAGGACTCGATCGGTTTGAGTCCTCGGGCCTGACCATCCGCGGAATCAATTCAATCAAGAGCACAGACTTAGAAACACCGACTTAAGAATTTCCATCCTTCTTCAACGGCAAACCGGAAACCTACACAGGAATTCCTGTCTTTTTCAACACGGATCCCCAGGTGGCACCCATCCGCCTCAAGTCGCGTCGTATTCTATTAGCATTAAAGCCAAAGGCGGACGCCGAGCCGGATAACCTTATCGCTAAAGGAATCCTGGAACCCGTAGACCATGCCAGGTGGGAGACCCCGATCGTCACTCCCCTCAAATCCGATGGCACAATTCGCATTTGCGCGGAGTATTAAGCGCACACCGAATTGTGCCTTACAAGCCAATGCCTATCCAGTGCCCGTAGTTCAGCACCTCCTGCATTCCTCGGGGAACGGCATTTTCTTCTAAACTGGATTTGGCACAGGATGACCAGCAACTGCCAGTAGATGAAGCTACTGCTGAGGCCCAAACGATCCTCACCCACAAAGGAGCCTTCAAATGCCGCCACCTCCAATTTGGAGTCAGCGTGGCCCCGGGATCATTCCAGAGCTGAATAGAACACCTGATTCAAGGCATTCTGGGAGCCGTTCCCTATTTTGACAACATCCTCATCTCTGCAACCAGCCAGCCCAAACTTACGACCAGAGTAAGAACCGTGCTCCGCCGGTTTCAGCAGGTCGCCCTCAAGGCGAAACGAGACAAGCGCCACATCGCAGTACCTCAGGTAGAATTCCTGGGGTTCGTCATGGACTCAGCCAGCTTACACCTGACCGCCGAAAAGACCAAAGCCATCCAGGAGGCCCCGATGCCCGCCAATAAGACCGAACTCCAAGGCTTTCTTGAACTTTTAAATTTCTACGCCATTTTTCTCGCACACAAGGCATCGGCAGGCAAACCTTTGCACCGGCTACTCCACCAGAAATCTCCTCGGTCCCGGGGAAGGAAAGAAGCCAGAGCCTTCAGAGCTGCGAAACAACTGCTAATTTCCAATGCCGTTCTCGCCCAATACAATGAGAACCTTCCCTGGCTGCTGGCTTGCGACGCCTCCCCATATGGGGTCGGTGCCATCCTTAGCCGACAGACGTCCAATGGCACAGAAGCACCCATCGCGTTCTTCTCCCGGACATTGACCACCGCAGAACGGAACTACAGCCAGATCAACAAGGAAGCTCCGGCAGCGGTGACCGGCGTCAAGCGTCTTCACAACTATCTCTACGGCCGCCACTTTGAGCTCATCACCGATCCCAAGCCACTCTGGGGGCCGCTAGCTGGAAACAGCCAAACGCCACAGGTGCTTTCCCCACGCATGATCCGACGGACCGTGTTTCTGGCAGCCTACGACTACACGCCGACCCACCGCCCGGGAAAGCACCTACGTTGCGACCAAGGCCCAAGTAGCGATCCCCAAACACAATTCAGTCCCGAACAAACTTACTTTATTAAAAGAGCTGAAAATGAATTCATTCAAGTGAGAAATCCAATCGAAATAGACTTGGAAAAATGGAAAAATTACAACTATCGTAGATGCGGGCTCATAACCTTAAAATCCCATTAAAAAAGTTTATTTCTTTTTGAGACAGCGATACCCACTTCGGCCACAGGACGGCAGAGTTTTCCGTCCCATAGCATTAACATCGAGGCCATCCTAGTTAAGGGACAGAAAAGGGCGTGCCACCCGGCGGTCAAAGCAGGTATCGCAGCCACAAAAAAAGAAAGCAACGTTTTAGATGGTAGTTTAAGACTATTATTCCGTATCTATTGAAGCCTTTGAATTTGGTTTAAGGCTTTTGAAACAGGATTGTTTCCTCCGTGCCTGTTCTGCAGCCCGAGAAACAGAAAATCGCGCCATCCAGCAGTCCGAGTAGGAATAGCAGCCACAAAAGGCAAGGCTGCCGAATTCTGCGCCAGCACTTCTCTGAGCGACCTTCCTAGTATAGCCGACTCCTTTCTGCCCTTTCCAATTTCAGTTCCCGTCTGTTCTCCGCGGCCGTCCCACAGTGCCTTTGGAAGACGATCTTTCCATCCCGGCCGACTTCCCGTCCAACCTTCTAACTCATTCCCCCAACTTCGTTTCGCAACGACCTTCTCTAAACGGGTAAGTTCCCGTCCGATACCGCGGCGGTCCCCCATTTCATTTGAACAAGGACCTTTCCATCACGGCCGACTTCCCGTCCATTCTTCTTAGTCATCCCCCCAACTTCCTCGCGCAGCGACCTTCTCGGCACGGTGGGATTTTAATGGAATTTTTATTATTCTGCATTTTTATTCTTAAACGTCTTACTAATATTAATAGGGCAACAGGAGGCCCAGGGCCTGCAACACAGAAATAGAAGAAGGAGTCCTGCTTCAAAGACTTAAACCGACTAAAAATGGGCTAGGATAGCTTCAACGCTATGACTAAGGAACAGTGCCATCCTGTGATCCACTTAGGTATAGCAGCCGCAAAAAAAGAAGAAGAAAAAACCGAAAAACCCCACCACGCCTTATTACGGCATTAATATTAATAGGGCAGCAGAAGGCCCAGGAGCCGTACAACAGGCACAGAAGAAAGGGCTCCGATAGCCTCAACGCTAACGCTAAGGGAGAGAAACCAGCGCTCCTATCAGGTATACCAGTCACCCAAGGAAATAAACGTTTGTTGTCGTTGTTAGTTAGTTAGTTGCAAAGTCGTGTCCATCGCGACTCCACGGGCAACATTCCTCCAGGCCTTCCTGCCCTCTCCCATCCTCTGGAGTCTATTGAAACTCACGCCTACCGCTTCAGCGATTCCATCCAGCCACCTCATTCTCCGTCATCCCATTCTTCTTTCGCCCTCCACCTTTCCCAGCATTAGGCTCTTCTCCAGGGAGTTCTTCTCATTAGGCGGCCAAAACATTTGAGTTTCATCTTCAGGGCCTGGCCTTCTAAAGAGCAGTCAGGGTCGATCTCCTCTAGGACCGAACGGTTCGATCGCCTCGCCGTTCAAGGGACTCGCAGGAGTCTTCTCCAGCACCAGAGTTCAAAGACCTCCATTCTTTGGCGCTCAGCCTTCCTTACGGTCCAAATTTCACAGCCGTACATTGCAACTGGGAACACCATAGCCTTGACTATATGCACTTTTGTCGGTAGGGTGACGTCTCTGCTTTTTTTGCACACGGCCTAGATAGGCCCTAGCTTTCCTCCCTGGAGCAAGAGTTACGGTTTATGGGTTGGGGTTTGGGATTTGGGGTTAGGAGTTCAGGGACTTGTAGCTTGTGGCTTGGCTTAGGGTCAGGGTCAGGGTCAGGGATCATGGGCAAAGGGTCAAGGGTCAAGGGTCAAGGGCAGGACAAGGGATCAGGGCAGGGATCGAGGGCTGGGGTCAAGGGCCAAAGGTCAGGGGTCAAGATGTCAAAGGTCAAAGGTCAGGTCAAAGGTCAAGGGGTCAGGAGTCAAGGGTCAAAAGGTCAGGTACGGGTTCACAGGAAACGTCCCTCCCATCGCCCTATTAATAATAAGGCGTGAATAATAAAGACACAGGATAAGGTTAAAATCCCATGAAAGTTATTCCTTTTTGCGGCCGCCATACCCGCTTTGACCACACGGCGGCAGATTTTTCCATTCCAAAACATTAACATCGAGGCCATCCATAGCCTCAATACGATCGCCGAGGGGCAGAATAACGTGCCATCCTGTGGTGAAAAGCAGGTACCGCAGGCAATAAGGAAAACGGATGTAATGTAAGTCTTGAAAGAATTGAGTTACTATTTCTTTTTTCTTTTGTAATTTGTGTTGTAGCTTACCTTCCTTGTCCTAACGGTGCGATGATAAGTTTATTACTCTGTATCATTATTATTAAACACCTCATTATTCACAATACGGGAACAGGAGGCCAGGGGCCGCACAACAGATACAAAAGAAAGAATCCCGGTTCAAAAACCTTAAACCATGTTTAAAAGGGCTACGATAGCCTCAACGCTAACGGACAGGAAAGAGTGCCATTGCACGGTCTAAGCAGGTATAACAGCAGCAAGAGTAACTTTTTTCATGGCATTTTAAGGTGATTTATTATTAAATCCTTTTTAATATTAATCGGTCTTCATAGGCCTCGGTAACTCGCTTGAAGGCTTTTGAAGGAAAGGCTTTTCTTTTCCCGTTCACGTGTCACAGAAAACGGCCCTCCGATTGCCCTATTAATAATGAGGCTGCTTAATAAAGACACAGGATAAGGTTAAAATCCCATGAAAGTTATTCCTTTTTGCGTCCGCCATACCTGCTTTGACCACACGGCGGCAGATTTTTCCATTCCAAAGCATTAACATCGAGGCCATCCATAGCCTCCATACAGTAGCCGAGGGGCAGAATAAGGTGCCATCCTGTGGTGAAAAGAGGTACTGCAGGCAGAAAAGAAAAAGGATCTTTTCGATGGCATTTTTGAAACAGGATTCTTTCTCTAGAGTTTGTTCTGCAGCACCCGGGCAACAGGACCAAGCTGGAACAGCAGACAGAAAAATAAACCCTTGCAATAGGTTTTTCAGGTTATTATCTGGTACATTTAATATTAACACTTTATTATTATTGGGGTTGGGGCATGGGTTGGGGTTGGGTTTGGGGTTAGGGGTTAGGGGTTAGGGGTTGGGTTTTGGGTTTTGGATAGGGTTAGGGGTTAGGGGTTAGATGTTAGGGGTTAGGGTAGAGGTTAGGGGTTAGGGTTAGGGTTAGGGTGTTTAACAAGGAAACCGGCGGATAGTTTTTATCTGTGTTTTGTCTGTTCCATCTTTCGGGATTAATGAGATGTATTGTTGCCTCCAAGGGTCTGGTAGTTTTGCCTCTTTTAGTGCCCTATTATAAACCTCCAATGATATCCAATTTAACGATTCCCCTAATCCTTTATATAGTTCTATTGGTAACCCATCTATTCCCGGAGTTTTATCGTTTTTTTGTTTCCTAATTGTTTCCGATAATTCCTCTACGGTAATCTCTCTATTCAATATCTCTTGTTCTTCTTCAGTTATTACTGGCATTCCCTCCTCTTTTACATATTGGTCTATTTCCTCTGTTGCCACTTAATCTTGTATATTTAAGTCTTCGACGAATTAAGCTACTATTTCTTTTTTCTTTTCTAATTTCTGTTGTAGCTTATCTTCCTTGTCCTAACGGTGCGATGATAAGTTTATTACTCTGTATCAGTATTATGAAACCCCTCATTATTAACAATACGGCAATAGGAGGCCAGGGGCCGCACAATAGGTACAAAAGAAAGAATCCCGGTTTAAAAACCTTAAACCAAGTTTAAAAGGGTTACGATGGCCTCAACCCCAATGGGCAGAAAACAGTGCCATTGCACGGTCTAAGCAGGTATAACAGCCAGCAAGAGTAACTTTTTTCATGGCATTTTAAGGCTATTTGTTATTAAATCCTTTTTAATATTAATCGGTCTTCATAGGCCTCGGTCACTCGCTTGAAGGCTTTTGAAGCAAAGTCTTTCCTTTTCCCGTTCATGTGTCACAGGAAACGGCCCTCCGATTGCCCTATTAATAATGAGGCTGCGTAATAAAGACACAGGATAACCTTAAAATCCCATTAAAGTTATTCCTTTTTGCATCCGCAATACCGGCTTTGACCACACGGCGGCAGATTTTTCCATTCGAAAGCATTACATCGAGGCCATCCATAGCCTCCATACTATCGCTGAGGGGCAGAATAACGTGCCATCCTGTGGTGAAAAGCAAGTACTGCAGGCAGAAAAGAAAAAGGATCTTTTTGATGGCATTTTTGAAACAGGATTCTTTCTCTAGAGTTTGTTCTGCAGCACCCGGGCAACAGGACCAAGTTGGAACAGCAGACAGAAAAATAAACCCTTGTAATAAGTTTTTCAGGTTATTATCTGGTAGATTTAATATTAACACTTTATTAATTTTGTAGTTGTGGTTGTGGTTGTGGTTGGGGGTTAGCGGTGAGGGTTTAGGGTTTAGGGTTTAGGGTTTAGGGTTTAGGGTTAGGGTTAGCGGTGAGGGTTTAGGGTTAGGGTTAGGGTTAGGGTTAGGGTTAGGGTTAGGGTTAGGGTTAGGGTTAGGGTTAGGGTTAGGGTTAGGGTTAGGGTTAGGGTTAGGGTTAGGGTTAGGGTTAGGGTTAGGGTTAGGGTTAGGGTTAGGGTTAGGGTTAGGGTTAGGGTTAGGGTTAGGGTTAGGGTTAGGGTTAGGGTTAGGGTTAGGGTTAGGGTTAGGGTTAGGGTTAGGGTTAGGGTTAGGGTTAGGGTTAGGGTTAGGGTTAGGGTTAGGGTTAGGGTTAGGGTTAGGGTTAGGGTTAGGGTTAGGGTTAGGGTTAGGGTTAGGGTTAGGGTTAGGGTTAGGGTTAGGGTTAGGGTTAGGGTTAGGGTTAGGGTTAGGGTTAGGGTTAGGGTTAGGGTTAGGGTTAGGGTTAGGGTTAGGGTTAGGGTTAGGGTTAGGGTTAGGGTTAGGGTTAGGGTTAGGGTTAGGGTTAGGGTTAGGGTTAGGGTTAGGGTTAGGGTTAGGGTTAGGGTTAGGGTTAGGGTTAGGGTTAGGGTTAGGGTTAGGGTTAGGGTTAGGGTTAGGGTTAGGGTTAGGGTTAGGGTTAGGGTTAGGGTTAGGGTTAGGGTTAGGGTTAGGGTTAGGGTTAGGGTTAGGGTTAGGGTTAGGGTTAGGGTTAGGGTTAGGGTTAGGGTTAGGGTTAGGGTTAGGGTTAGGGTTAGGGTTAGGGTTAGGGTTAGGGTTAGGGTTAGGGTTAGGGTTAGGGTTAGGGTTAGGGTTAGGGTTAGGGTTAGGGTTAGGGTTAGGGTTAGGGTTAGGGTTAGGGTTAGGGTTAGGGTTAGGGTTAGGGTTAGGGTTAGGGTTAGGGTTAGGGTTAGGGTTAGGGTTAGGGTTAGGGTTAGGGTTAGGGTTAGGGTTAGGGTTAGGGTTAGGGTTAGGGTTAGGGTTAGGGTTAGGGTTAGGGTTAGGGTTAGGGTTAGGGTTAGGGTTAGGGTTAGGGTTAGGGTTAGGGTTAGGGTTAGGGTTAGGGTTAGGGTTAGGGTTAGGGTTAGGGTTAGGGTTAGGGTTAGGGTTAGGGTTAGGGTTAGGGTTAGGGTTAGGGTTAGGGTTAGGGTTAGGGTTAGGGTTAGGGTTAGGGTTAGGGTTAGGGTTAGGGTTAGGGTTAGGGTTAGGGTTAGGGTTAGGGTTAGGGTTAGGGTTAGGGTTAGGGTTAGGGTTAGGGTTAGGGTTAGGGTTAGGGTTAGGGTTAGGGTTAGGGTTAGGGTTAGGGTTAGGGTTAGGGTTAGGGTTAGGGTTAGGGTTAGGGTTAGGGTTAGGGTTAGGGTTAGGGTTAGGGTTAGGGTTAGGGTTAGGGTTAGGGTTAGGGTTAGGGTTAGGGTTAGGGTTAGGGTTAGGGTTAGGGTTAGGGTTAGGGTTAGGGTTAGGGTTAGGGTTAGGGTTAGGGTTAGGGTTAGGGTTAGGGTTAGGGTTAGGGTTAGGGTTAGGGTTAGGGTTAGGGTTAGGGTTAGGGTTAGGGTTAGGGTTAGGGTTAGGGTTAGGGTTAGGGTTAGGGTTAGGGTTAGGGTTAGGGTTAGGGTTAGGGTTAGGGTTAGGGTTAGGGTTAGGGTTAGGGTTAGGGTTAGGGTTAGGGTTAGGGTTAGGGTTAGGGTTAGGGTTAGGGTTAGGGTTAGGGTTAGGGTTAGGGTTAGGGTTAGGGTTAGGGTTAGGGTTAGGGTTAGGGTTAGGGTTAGGGTTAGGGTTAGGGTTAGGGTTAGGGTTAGGGTTAGGGTTAGGGTTAGGGTTAGGGTTAGGGTTAGGGTTAGGGTTAGGGTTAGGGTTAGGGTTAGGGTTAGGGTTAGGGTTAGGGTTAGGGTTAGGGTTAGGGTTAGGGTTAGGGTTAGGGTTAGGGTTAGGGTTAGGGTTAGGGTTAGGGTTAGGGTTAGGGTTAGGGTTAGGGTTAGGGTTAGGGTTAGGGTTAGGGTTAGGGTTAGGGTTAGGGTTAGGGTTAGGGTTAGGGTTAGGGTTAGGGTTAGGGTTAGGGTTAGGGTTAGGGTTAGGGTTAGGGTTAGGGTTAGGGTTAGGGTTAGGGTTAGGGTTAGGGTTAGGGTTAGGGTTAGGGTTAGGGTTAGGGTTAGGGTTAGGGTTAGGGTTAGGGTTAGGGTTAGGGTTAGGGTTAGGGTTAGGGTTAGGGTTAGGGTTAGGGTTAGGGTTAGGGTTAGGGTTAGGGTTAGGGTTAGGGTTAGGGTTAGGGTTAGGGTTAGGGTTAGGGTTAGGGTTAGGGTTAGGGTTAGGGTTAGGGTTAGGGTTAGGGTTAGGGTTAGGGTTAGGGTTAGGGTTAGGGTTAGGGTTAGGGTTAGGGTTAGGGTTAGGGTTAGGGTTAGGGTTAGGGTTAGGGTTAGGGTTAGGGTTAGGGTTAGGGTTAGGGTTAGGGTTAGGGTTAGGGTTAGGGTTAGGGTTAGGGTTAGGGTTAGGGTTAGGGTTAGGGTTAGGGTTAGGGTTAGGGTTAGGGTTAGGGTTAGGGTTAGGGTTAGGGTTAGGGTTAGGGTTAGGGTTAGGGTTAGGGTTAGGGTTAGGGTTAGGGTTAGGGTTAGGGTTAGGGTTAGGGTTAGGGTTAGGGTTAGGGTTAGGGTTAGGGTTAGGGTTAGGGTTAGGGTTAGGGTTAGGGTTAGGGTTAGGGTTAGGGTTAGGGTTAGGGTTAGGGTTAGGGTTAGGGTTAGGGTTAGGGTTAGGGTTAGGGTTAGGGTTAGGGTTAGGGTTAGGGTTAGGGTTAGGGTTAGGGTTAGGGTTAGGGTTAGGGTTAGGGTTAGGGTTAGGGTTAGGGTTAGGGTTAGGGTTAGGGTTAGGGTTAGGGTTAGGGTTAGGGTTAGGGTTAGGGTTAGGGTTAGGGTTAGGGTTAGGGTTAGGGTTAGGGTTAGGGTTAGGGTTAGGGTTAGGGTTAGGGTTAGGGTTAGGGTTAGGGTTAGGGTTAGGGTTAGGGTTAGGGTTAGGGTTAGGGTTAGGGTTAGGGTTAGGGTTAGGGTTAGGGTTAGGGTTAGGGTTAGGGTTAGGGTTAGGGTTAGGGTTAGGGTTAGGGTTAGGGTTAGGGTTAGGGTTAGGGTTAGGGTTAGGGTTAGGGTTAGGGTTAGGGTTAGGGTTAGGGTTAGGGTTAGGGTTAGGGTTAGGGTTAGGGTTAGGGTTAGGGTTAGGGTTAGGGTTAGGGTTAGGGTTAGGGTTAGGGTTAGGGTTAGGGTTAGGGTTAGGGTTAGGGTTAGGGTTAGGGTTAGGGTTAGGGTTAGGGTTAGGGTTAGGGTTAGGGTTAGGGTTAGGGTTAGGGTTAGGGTTAGGGTTAGGGTTAGGGTTAGGGTTAGGGTTAGGGTTAGGGTTAGGGTTAGGGTTAGGGTTAGGGTTAGGGTTAGGGTTAGGGTTAGGGTTAGGGTTAGGGTTAGGGTTAGGGTTAGGGTTAGGGTTAGGGTTAGGGTTAGGGTTAGGGTTAGGGTTAGGGTTAGGGTTAGGGTTAGGGTTAGGGTTAGGGTTAGGGTTAGGGTTAGGGTTAGGGTTAGGGTTAGGGTTAGGGTTAGGGTTAGGGTTAGGGTTAGGGTTAGGGTTAGGGTTAGGGTTAGGGTTAGGGTTAGGGTTAGGGTTAGGGTTAGGGTTAGGGTTAGGGTTAGGGTTAGGGTTAGGGTTAGGGTTAGGGTTAGGGTTAGGGTTAGGGTTAGGGTTAGGGTTAGGGTTAGGGTTAGGGTTAGGGTTAGGGTTAGGGTTAGGGTTAGGGTTAGGGTTAGGGTTAGGGTTAGGGTTAGGGTTAGGGTTAGGGTTAGGGTTAGGGTTAGGGTTAGGGTTAGGGTTAGGGTTAGGGTTAGGGTTAGGGTTAGGGTTAGGGTTAGGGTTAGGGTTAGGGTTAGGGTTAGGGTTAGGGTTAGGGTTAGGGTTAGGGTTAGGGTTAGGGTTAGGGTTAGGGTTAGGGTTAGGGTTAGGGTTAGGGTTAGGGTTAGGGTTAGGGTTAGGGTTAGGGTTAGGGTTAGGGTTAGGGTTAGGGTTAGGGTTAGGGTTAGGGTTAGGGTTAGGGTTAGGGTTAGGGTTAGGGTTAGGGTTAGGGTTAGGGTTAGGGTTAGGGTTAGGGTTAGGGTTAGGGTTAGGGTTAGGGTTAGGGTTAGGGTTAGGGTTAGGGTTAGGGTTAGGGTTAGGGTTAGGGTTAGGGTTAGGGTTAGGGTTAGGGTTAGGGTTAGGGTTAGGGTTAGGGTTAGGGTTAGGGTTAGGGTTAGGGTTAGGGTTAGGGTTAGGGTTAGGGTTAGGGTTAGGGTTAGGGTTAGGGTTAGGGTTAGGGTTAGGGTTAGGGTTAGGGTTAGGGTTAGGGTTAGGGTTAGGGTTAGGGTTAGGGTTAGGGTTAGGGTTAGGGTTAGGGTTAGGGTTAGGGTTAGGGTTAGGGTTAGGGTTAGGGTTAGGGTTAGGGTTAGGGTTAGGGTTAGGGTTAGGGTTAGGGTTAGGGTTAGGGTTAGGGTTAGGGTTAGGGTTAGGGTTAGGGTTAGGGTTAGGGTTAGGGTTAGGGTTAGGGTTAGGGTTAGGGTTAGGGTTAGGGTTAGGGTTAGGGTTAGGGTTAGGGTTAGGGTTAGGGTTAGGGTTAGGGTTAGGGTTAGGGTTAGGGTTAGGGTTAGGGTTAGGGTTAGGGTTAGGGTTAGGGTTAGGGTTAGGGTTAGGGTTAGGGTTAGGGTTAGGGTTAGGGTTAGGGTTAGGGTTAGGGTTAGGGTTAGGGTTAGGGTTAGGGTTAGGGTTAGGGTTAGGGTTAGGGTTAGGGTTAGGGTTAGGGTTAGGGTTAGGGTTAGGGTTAGGGTTAGGGTTAGGGTTAGGGTTAGGGTTAGGGTTAGGGTTAGGGTTAGGGTTAGGGTTAGGGTTAGGGTTAGGGTTAGGGTTAGGGTTAGGGTTAGGGTTAGGGTTAGGGTTAGGGTTAGGGTTAGGGTTAGGGTTAGGGTTAGGGTTAGGGTTAGGGTTAGGGTTAGGGTTAGGGTTAGGGTTAGGGTTAGGGTTAGGGTTAGGGTTAGGGTTAGGGTTAGGGTTAGGGTTAGGGTTAGGGTTAGGGTTAGGGTTAGGGTTAGGGTTAGGGTTAGGGTTAGGGTTAGGGTTAGGGTTAGGGTTAGGGTTAGGGTTAGGGTTAGGGTTAGGGTTAGGGTTAGGGTTAGGGTTAGGGTTAGGGTTAGGGTTAGGGTTAGGGTTAGGGTTAGGGTTAGGGTTAGGGTTAGGGTTAGGGTTAGGGTTAGGGTTAGGGTTAGGGTTAGGGTTAGGGTTAGGGTTAGGGTTAGGGTTAGGGTTAGGGTTAGGGTTAGGGTTAGGGTTAGGGTTAGGGTTAGGGTTAGGGTTAGGGTTAGGGTTAGGGTTAGGGTTAGGGTTAGGGTTAGGGTTAGGGTTAGGGTTAGGGTTAGGGTTAGGGTTAGGGTTAGGGTTAGGGTTAGGGTTAGGGTTAGGGTTAGGGTTAGGGTTAGGGTTAGGGTTAGGGTTAGGGTTAGGGTTAGGGTTAGGGTTAGGGTTAGGGTTAGGGTTAGGGTTAGGGTTAGGGTTAGGGTTAGGGTTAGGGTTAGGGTTAGGGTTAGGGTTAGGGTTAGGGTTAGGGTTAGGGTTAGGGTTAGGGTTAGGGTTAGGGTTAGGGTTAGGGTTAGGGTTAGGGTTAGGGTTAGGGTTAGGGTTAGGGTTAGGGTTAGGGTTAGGGTTAGGGTTAGGGTTAGGGTTAGGGTTAGGGTTAGGGTTAGGGTTAGGGTTAGGGTTAGGGTTAGGGTTAGGGTTAGGGTTAGGGTTAGGGTTAGGGTTAGGGTTAGGGTTAGGGTTAGGGTTAGGGTTAGGGTTAGGGTTAGGGTTAGGGTTAGGGTTAGGGTTAGGGTTAGGGTTAGGGTTAGGGTTAGGGTTAGGGTTAGGGTTAGGGTTAGGGTTAGGGTTAGGGTTAGGGTTAGGGTTAGGGTTAGGGTTAGGGTTAGGGTTAGGGTTAGGGTTAGGGTTAGGGTTAGGGTTAGGGTTAGGGTTAGGGTTAGGGTTAGGGTTAGGGTTAGGGTTAGGGTTAGGGTTAGGGTTAGGGTTAGGGTTAGGGTTAGGGTTAGGGTTAGGGTTAGGGTTAGGGTTAGGGTTAGGGTTAGGGTTAGGGTTAGGGTTAGGGTTAGGGTTAGGGTTAGGGTTAGGGTTAGGGTTAGGGTTAGGGTTAGGGTTAGGGTTAGGGTTAGGGTTAGGGTTAGGGTTAGGGTTAGGGTTAGGGTTAGGGTTAGGGTTAGGGTTAGGGTTAGGGTTAGGGTTAGGGTTAGGGTTAGGGTTAGGGTTAGGGTTAGGGTTAGGGTTAGGGTTAGGGTTAGGGTTAGGGTTAGGGTTAGGGTTAGGGTTAGGGTTAGGGTTAGGGTTAGGGTTAGGGTTAGGGTTAGGGTTAGGGTTAGGGTTAGGGTTAGGGTTAGGGTTAGGGTTAGGGTTAGGGTTAGGGTTAGGGTTAGGGTTAGGGTTAGGGTTAGGGTTAGGGTTAGGGTTAGGGTTAGGGTTAGGGTTAGGGTTAGGGTTAGGGTTAGGGTTAGGGTTAGGGTTAGGGTTAGGGTTAGGGTTAGGGTTAGGGTTAGGGTTAGGGTTAGGGTTAGGGTTAGGGTTAGGGTTAGGGTTAGGGTTAGGGTTAGGGTTAGGGTTAGGGTTAGGGTTAGGGTTAGGGTTAGGGTTAGGGTTAGGGTTAGGGTTAGGGTTAGGGTTAGGGTTAGGGTTAGGGTTAGGGTTAGGGTTAGGGTTAGGGTTAGGGTTAGGGTTAGGGTTAGGGTTAGGGTTAGGGTTAGGGTTAGGGTTAGGGTTAGGGTTAGGGTTAGGGTTAGGGTTAGGGTTAGGGTTAGGGTTAGGGTTAGGGTTAGGGTTAGGGTTAGGGTTAGGGTTAGGGTTAGGGTTAGGGTTAGGGTTAGGGTTAGGGTTAGGGTTAGGGTTAGGGTTAGGGTTAGGGTTAGGGTTAGGGTTAGGGTTAGGGTTAGGGTTAGGGTTAGGGTTAGGGTTAGGGTTAGGGTTAGGGTTAGGGTTAGGGTTAGGGTTAGGGTTAGGGTTAGGGTTAGGGTTAGGGTTAGGGTTAGGGTTAGGGTTAGGGTTAGGGTTAGGGTTAGGGTTAGGGTTAGGGTTAGGGTTAGGGTTAGGGTTAGGGTTAGGGTTAGGGTTAGGGTTAGGGTTAGGGTTAGGGTTAGGGTTAGGGTTAGGGTTAGGGTTAGGGTTAGGGTTAGGGTTAGGGTTAGGGTTAGGGTTAGGGTTAGGGTTAGGGTTAGGGTTAGGGTTAGGGTTAGGGTTAGGGTTAGGGTTAGGGTTAGGGTTAGGGTTAGGGTTAGGGTTAGGGTTAGGGTTAGGGTTAGGGTTAGGGTTAGGGTTAGGGTTAGGGTTAGGGTTAGGGTTAGGGTTAGGGTTAGGGTTAGGGTTAGGGTTAGGGTTAGGGTTAGGGTTAGGGTTAGGGTTAGGGTTAGGGTTAGGGTTAGGGTTAGGGTTAGGGTTAGGGTTAGGGTTAGGGTTAGGGTTAGGGTTAGGGTTAGGGTTAGGGTTAGGGTTAGGGTTAGGGTTAGGGTTAGGGTTAGGGTTAGGGTTAGGGTTAGGGTTAGGGTTAGGGTTAGGGTTAGGGTTAGGGTTAGGGTTAGGGTTAGGGTTAGGGTTAGGGTTAGGGTTAGGGTTAGGGTTAGGGTTAGGGTTAGGGTTAGGGTTAGGGTTAGGGTTAGGGTTAGGGTTAGGGTTAGGGTTAGGGTTAGGGTTAGGGTTAGGGTTAGGGTTAGGGTTAGGGTTAGGGTTAGGGTTAGGGTTAGGGTTAGGGTTAGGGTTAGGGTTAGGGTTAGGGTTAGGGTTAGGGTTAGGGTTAGGGTTAGGGTTAGGGTTAGGGTTAGGGTTAGGGTTAGGGTTAGGGTTAGGGTTAGGGTTAGGGTTAGGGTTAGGGTTAGGGTTAGGGTTAGGGTTAGGGTTAGGGTTAGGGTTAGGGTTAGGGTTAGGGTTAGGGTTAGGGTTAGGGTTAGGGTTAGGGTTAGGGTTAGGGTTAGGGTTAGGGTTAGGGTTAGGGTTAGGGTTAGGGTTAGGGTTAGGGTTAGGGTTAGGGTTAGGGTTAGGGTTAGGGTTAGGGTTAGGGTTAGGGTTAGGGTTAGGGTTAGGGTTAGGGTTAGGGTTAGGGTTAGGGTTAGGGTTAGGGTTAGGGTTAGGGTTAGGGTTAGGGTTAGGGTTAGGGTTAGGGTTAGGGTTAGGGTTAGGGTTAGGGTTAGGGTTAGGGTTAGGGTTAGGGTTAGGGTTAGGGTTAGGGTTAGGGTTAGGGTTAGGGTTAGGGTTAGGGTTAGGGTTAGGGTTAGGGTTAGGGTTAGGGTTAGGGTTAGGGTTAGGGTTAGGGTTAGGGTTAGGGTTAGGGTTAGGGTTAGGGTTAGGGTTAGGGTTAGGGTTAGGGTTAGGGTTAGGGTTAGGGTTAGGGTTAGGGTTAGGGTTAGGGTTAGGGTTAGGGTTAGGGTTAGGGTTAGGGTTAGGGTTAGGGTTAGGGTTAGGGTTAGGGTTAGGGTTAGGGTTAGGGTTAGGGTTAGGGTTAGGGTTAGGGTTAGGGTTAGGGTTAGGGTTAGGGTTAGGGTTAGGGTTAGGGTTAGGGTTAGGGTTAGGGTTAGGGTTAGGGTTAGGGTTAGGGTTAGGGTTAGGGTTAGGGTTAGGGTTAGGGTTAGGGTTAGGGTTAGGGTTAGGGTTAGGGTTAGGGTTAGGGTTAGGGTTAGGGTTAGGGTTAGGGTTAGGGTTAGGGTTAGGGTTAGGGTTAGGGTTAGGGTTAGGGTTAGGGTTAGGGTTAGGGTTAGGGTTAGGGTTAGGGTTAGGGTTAGGGTTAGGGTTAGGGTTAGGGTTAGGGTTAGGGTTAGGGTTAGGGTTAGGGTTAGGGTTAGGGTTAGGGTTAGGGTTAGGGTTAGGGTTAGGGTTAGGGTTAGGGTTAGGGTTAGGGTTAGGGTTAGGGTTAGGGTTAGGGTTAGGGTTAGGGTTAGGGTTAGGGTTAGGGTTAGGGTTAGGGTTAGGGTTAGGGTTAGGGTTAGGGTTAGGGTTAGGGTTAGGGTTAGGGTTAGGGTTAGGGTTAGGGTTAGGGTTAGGGTTAGGGTTAGGGTTAGGGTTAGGGTTAGGGTTAGGGTTAGGGTTAGGGTTAGGGTTAGGGTTAGGGTTAGGGTTAGGGTTAGGGTTAGGGTTAGGGTTAGGGTTAGGGTTAGGGTTAGGGTTAGGGTTAGGGTTAGGGTTAGGGTTAGGGTTAGGGTTAGGGTTAGGGTTAGGGTTAGGGTTAGGGTTAGGGTTAGGGTTAGGGTTAGGGTTAGGGTTAGGGTTAGGGTTAGGGTTAGGGTTAGGGTTAGGGTTAGGGTTAGGGTTAGGGTTAGGGTTAGGGTTAGGGTTAGGGTTAGGGTTAGGGTTAGGGTTAGGGTTAGGGTTAGGGTTAGGGTTAGGGTTAGGGTTAGGGTTAGGGTTAGGGTTAGGGTTAGGGTTAGGGTTAGGGTTAGGGTTAGGGTTAGGGTTAGGGTTAGGGTTAGGGTTAGGGTTAGGGTTAGGGTTAGGGTTAGGGTTAGGGTTAGGGTTAGGGTTAGGGTTAGGGTTAGGGTTAGGGTTAGGGTTAGGGTTAGGGTTAGGGTTAGGGTTAGGGTTAGGGTTAGGGTTAGGGTTAGGGTTAGGGTTAGGGTTAGGGTTAGGGTTAGGGTTAGGGTTAGGGTTAGGGTTAGGGTTAGGGTTAGGGTTAGGGTTAGGGTTAGGGTTAGGGTTAGGGTTAGGGTTAGGGTTAGGGTTAGGGTTAGGGTTAGGGTTAGGGTTAGGGTTAGGGTTAGGGTTAGGGTTAGGGTTAGGGTTAGGGTTAGGGTTAGGGTTAGGGTTAGGGTTAGGGTTAGGGTTAGGGTTAGGGTTAGGGTTAGGGTTAGGGTTAGGGTTAGGGTTAGGGTTAGGGTTAGGGTTAGGGTTAGGGTTAGGGTTAGGGTTAGGGTTAGGGTTAGGGTTAGGGTTAGGGTTAGGGTTAGGGTTAGGGTTAGGGTTAGGGTTAGGGTTAGGGTTAGGGTTAGGGTTAGGGTTAGGGTTAGGGTTAGGGTTAGGGTTAGGGTTAGGGTTAGGGTTAGGGTTAGGGTTAGGGTTAGGGTTAGGGTTAGGGTTAGGGTTAGGGTTAGGGTTAGGGTTAGGGTTAGGGTTAGGGTTAGGGTTAGGGTTAGGGTTAGGGTTAGGGTTAGGGTTAGGGTTAGGGTTAGGGTTAGGGTTAGGGTTAGGGTTAGGGTTAGGGTTAGGGTTAGGGTTAGGGTTAGGGTTAGGGTTAGGGTTAGGGTTAGGGTTAGGGTTAGGGTTAGGGTTAGGGTTAGGGTTAGGGTTAGGGTTAGGGTTAGGGTTAGGGTTAGGGTTAGGGTTAGGGTTAGGGTTAGGGTTAGGGTTAGGGTTAGGGTTAGGGTTAGGGTTAGGGTTAGGGTTAGGGTTAGGGTTAGGGTTAGGGTTAGGGTTAGGGTTAGGGTTAGGGTTAGGGTTAGGGTTAGGGTTAGGGTTAGGGTTAGGGTTAGGGTTAGGGTTAGGGTTAGGGTTAGGGTTAGGGTTAGGGTTAGGGTTAGGGTTAGGGTTAGGGTTAGGGTTAGGGTTAGGGTTAGGGTTAGGGTTAGGGTTAGGGTTAGGGTTAGGGTTAGGGTTAGGGTTAGGGTTAGGGTTAGGGTTAGGGTTAGGGTTAGGGTTAGGGTTAGGGTTAGGGTTAGGGTTAGGGTTAGGGTTAGGGTTAGGGTTAGGGTTAGGGTTAGGGTTAGGGTTAGGGTTAGGGTTAGGGTTAGGGTTAGGGTTAGGGTTAGGGTTAGGGTTAGGGTTAGGGTTAGGGTTAGGGTTAGGGTTAGGGTTAGGGTTAGGGTTAGGGTTAGGGTTAGGGTTAGGGTTAGGGTTAGGGTTAGGGTTAGGGTTAGGGTTAGGGTTAGGGTTAGGGTTAGGGTTAGGGTTAGGGTTAGGGTTAGGGTTAGGGTTAGGGTTAGGGTTAGGGTTAGGGTTAGGGTTAGGGTTAGGGTTAGGGTTAGGGTTAGGGTTAGGGTTAGGGTTAGGGTTAGGGTTAGGGTTAGGGTTAGGGTTAGGGTTAGGGTTAGGGTTAGGGTTAGGGTTAGGGTTAGGGTTAGGGTTAGGGTTAGGGTTAGGGTTAGGGTTAGGGTTAGGGTTAGGGTTAGGGTTAGGGTTAGGGTTAGGGTTAGGGTTAGGGTTAGGGTTAGGGTTAGGGTTAGGGTTAGGGTTAGGGTTAGGGTTAGGGTTAGGGTTAGGGTTAGGGTTAGGGTTAGGGTTAGGGTTAGGGTTAGGGTTAGGGTTAGGGTTAGGGTTAGGGTTAGGGTTAGGGTTAGGGTTAGGGTTAGGGTTAGGGTTAGGGTTAGGGTTAGGGTTAGGGTTAGGGTTAGGGTTAGGGTTAGGGTTAGGGTTAGGGTTAGGGTTAGGGTTAGGGTTAGGGTTAGGGTTAGGGTTAGGGTTAGGGTTAGGGTTAGGGTTAGGGTTAGGGTTAGGGTTAGGGTTAGGGTTAGGGTTAGGGTTAGGGTTAGGGTTAGGGTTAGGGTTAGGGTTAGGGTTAGGGTTAGGGTTAGGGTTAGGGTTAGGGTTAGGGTTAGGGTTAGGGTTAGGGTTAGGGTTAGGGTTAGGGTTAGGGTTAGGGTTAGGGTTAGGGTTAGGGTTAGGGTTAGGGTTAGGGTTAGGGTTAGGGTTAGGGTTAGGGTTAGGGTTAGGGTTAGGGTTAGGGTTAGGGTTAGGGTTAGGGTTAGGGTTAGGGTTAGGGTTAGGGTTAGGGTTAGGGTTAGGGTTAGGGTTAGGGTTAGGGTTAGGGTTAGGGTTAGGGTTAGGGTTAGGGTTAGGGTTAGGGTTAGGGTTAGGGTTAGGGTTAGGGTTAGGGTTAGGGTTAGGGTTAGGGTTAGGGTTAGGGTTAGGGTTAGGGTTAGGGTTAGGGTTAGGGTTAGGGTTAGGGTTAGGGTTAGGGTTAGGGTTAGGGTTAGGGTTAGGGTTAGGGTTAGGGTTAGGGTTAGGGTTAGGGTTAGGGTTAGGGTTAGGGTTAGGGTTAGGGTTAGGGTTAGGGTTAGGGTTAGGGTTAGGGTTAGGGTTAGGGTTAGGGTTAGGGTTAGGGTTAGGGTTAGGGTTAGGGTTAGGGTTAGGGTTAGGGTTAGGGTTAGGGTTAGGGTTAGGGTTAGGGTTAGGGTTAGGGTTAGGGTTAGGGTTAGGGTTAGGGTTAGGGTTAGGGTTAGGGTTAGGGTTAGGGTTAGGGTTAGGGTTAGGGTTAGGGTTAGGGTTAGGGTTAGGGTTAGGGTTAGGGTTAGGGTTAGGGTTAGGGTTAGGGTTAGGGTTAGGGTTAGGGTTAGGGTTAGGGTTAGGGTTAGGGTTAGGGTTAGGGTTAGGGTTAGGGTTAGGGTTAGGGTTAGGGTTAGGGTTAGGGTTAGGGTTAGGGTTAGGGTTAGGGTTAGGGTTAGGGTTAGGGTTAGGGTTAGGGTTAGGGTTAGGGTTAGGGTTAGGGTTAGGGTTAGGGTTAGGGTTAGGGTTAGGGTTAGGGTTAGGGTTAGGGTTAGGGTTAGGGTTAGGGTTAGGGTTAGGGTTAGGGTTAGGGTTAGGGTTAGGGTTAGGGTTAGGGTTAGGGTTAGGGTTAGGGTTAGGGTTAGGGTTAGGGTTAGGGTTAGGGTTAGGGTTAGGGTTAGGGTTAGGGTTAGGGTTAGGGTTAGGGTTAGGGTTAGGGTTAGGGTTAGGGTTAGGGTTAGGGTTAGGGTTAGGGTTAGGGTTAGGGTTAGGGTTAGGGTTAGGGTTAGGGTTAGGGTTAGGGTTAGGGTTAGGGTTAGGGTTAGGGTTAGGGTTAGGGTTAGGGTTAGGGTTAGGGTTAGGGTTAGGGTTAGGGTTAGGGTTAGGGTTAGGGTTAGGGTTAGGGTTAGGGTTAGGGTTAGGGTTAGGGTTAGGGTTAGGGTTAGGGTTAGGGTTAGGGTTAGGGTTAGGGTTAGGGTTAGGGTTAGGGTTAGGGTTAGGGTTAGGGTTAGGGTTAGGGTTAGGGTTAGGGTTAGGGTTAGGGTTAGGGTTAGGGTTAGGGTTAGGGTTAGGGTTAGGGTTAGGGTTAGGGTTAGGGTTAGGGTTAGGGTTAGGGTTAGGGTTAGGGTTAGGGTTAGGGTTAGGGTTAGGGTTAGGGTTAGGGTTAGGGTTAGGGTTAGGGTTAGGGTTAGGGTTAGGGTTAGGGTTAGGGTTAGGGTTAGGGTTAGGGTTAGGGTTAGGGTTAGGGTTAGGGTTAGGGTTAGGGTTAGGGTTAGGGTTAGGGTTAGGGTTAGGGTTAGGGTTAGGGTTAGGGTTAGGGTTAGGGTTAGGGTTAGGGTTAGGGTTAGGGTTAGGGTTAGGGTTAGGGTTAGGGTTAGGGTTAGGGTTAGGGTTAGGGTTAGGGTTAGGGTTAGGGTTAGGGTTAGGGTTAGGGTTAGGGTTAGGGTTAGGGTTAGGGTTAGGGTTCAGGGTTAGGGTTAGGGTTAGGGTTAGGGTTAGGGTTAGGGTTAGGGTTAGGGTTAGGGTTAGGGTTAGGGTTAGGGTTAGGGTTAGGGTTAGGGTTAGGGTTAGGGTTAGGGTTAGGGTTAGGGTTAGGGTTAGGGTTAGGGTTAGGGTTAGGGTTAGGGTTAGGGTTAGGGTTAGGGTTAGGGTTAGGGTTAGGGTTAGGGTTAGGGTTAGGGTTAGGGTTAGGGTTAGGGTTAGGGTTAGGGTTAGGGTTAGGGTTAGGGTTAGGGTTAGGGTTAGGGTTAGGGTTAGGGTTAGGGTTAGGGTTAGGGTTAGGGTTAGGGTTAGGGTTAGGGTTAGGGTTAGGGTTAGGGTTAGGGTTAGGGTTAGGGTTAGGGTTAGGGTTAGGGTTAGGGTTAGGGTTAGGGTTAGGGTTAGGGTTAGGGTTAGGGTTAGGGTTAGGGTTAGGGTTAGGGTTAGGGTTAGGGTTAGGGTTAGGGTTAGGGTTAGGGTTAGGGTTA